>OY812999.1:78700142-79300142 GCA_963681545.1 Germaria angustata | reverse complement strand
TTGTATTCCAGACAGCCCATAAGTCACTGTAGAACATGTGATTGCGTTTACTGAACTTGGTTCAATGAAACTTATTAAGACTTGCAAATTATTTGATCAAGAGGCTCGCAATAGACATTTTGCTACATATTTTGAGTACAAACTGAGAACATATGACCGAGTAAGCACAATCAAAGAAGTTAGAGTAATTTTAGCGAGAGTGGGACAGCCACCATTAAATTAAAATTAATTTGGCATTCAAGTGATAATGTTTGTTATTTGTTTCAAGCAGAGGAGGCCAAATCATTCTTTCTTTCAATTCTGTACAAAAAACATATTGATCATGGTGTCGGCAATTACTTCTCTCGATTTGTATTGAGCTTCCTTACGAATCGCACACTACTAGTTTTTTAGATGGGATCTCATCAAACGTTCAGGATCAGCTAAGTGATACCATCTTTTTTCCTACACTACTCCTTATTTTACTCAAACTTCCAACGCTGTTTACTCTTTTGCGGATGATAACAATATTTGCCATTAACATTTCATCAGCATCAGGTCTTGTGAAGATTGGGGATATGATGCAATATATTAGTGCTACACTTAATCACGATCTTGTAACAATCTTCGAATGTGGACATGTGAAAAGGCTCGTAAGAGCAAATGTTGTATACTTACGCATAAATATATGATCGACCACGCTGCCGATCTGTTAATACATTGAGGAATCTGAAATTCTTGATGTTATTGGCATGAAAACCCAGAGTGAATGATGTTCCATGGACAGAGCATGTATGTACTTCATGTTGCTAAGAAAACACCATCGGAATTTCATACTATTAAATGGAATATATCTCCCATGTACTCGTATGAGCAGGTGCTTCCATGTCTATTTCAAAGTTGCTCAACTGCTGAAAGGAAAAAGGACGAGGCCTAGCGATTACAGTAGTGTAGCTCCGTCATAATGTGGGGTATGACTCGCTGTTTTATCGTTACTCTCATGGTAAAATCTTCATCAAGAGCACATTCATTTGTGGTCAATGGTCCAGCAAATCACAATTCGCATTACAGACAAAATTCCATTGTTAGCTTAACTATCCGTATGCTTGTAATAGTTCAAGTTGAGTTTCCACAGACACTATTCCATATATCTCCGTATTGTACTAGTGCTGATCCAGTTACATAGGCAAGAAAAAAAATTAGAAAACATCAGGTGTTTTCTCCCACTTTCTGCTTAGAATAGTTCAAGTCGAGTTTTCTCAAACAGCATTTCCTCTACCTCCCTTCCCTGTACGTACATCGCACGAGTATGGGTCATACCTTGAGTTCTAATGCAGTTACAAAAAAAGGGTCAAGAAACCACATATAATTTAGTCAATATTGTTCTTTCTATTATTCTATTGAAGCAGATTTGTTAAAATTTTATTTGTCAAACATCTGCTTACAGATTTATAAATTTTTTTGTTTCAAAAATAAAGTTAAATAAAACACACATTAAGCTTTGATTCTGATTAAAATTTAATAATAACAATAATAATAATTATTATTATTATTATTAATTTATTAAATTATAAAAGAATGCACAAGAGAAGATTTAAATAAAAATTCGCAAACATGTATAGATCATATATTTGTAAGATGTAAATATGTAAATACACATATACATGCATCAATTATTAAAACAAAAATCTCTGATCATTTTTCTCTCTTATGTTGCCTCTCAAAACAAAGTGATAATAACAAATCAAAAAATACAAATACCCAGCAATCAATTATATGTAATAATAAAGTTAACCAACAAATACGTTCAATAAACTGGCAAGAAATTTCAAAACACACAAATCCTACGAACCTATTCAATGAATTATCAGATAAATTTAAAAGAATATATGAAAATTCATTAAAAACGTACAGAACAAAGAAAAATACAATTCCCAAACTATGGATTAATGAAACTATAATAAAAAATTGTGAAATACGAGATAAACTTTACACAAAATGGCGAAATAATAAAAACAATAAAAACTATGAAAATGAATACAAGAAATTAAGAAATCGTTTAAATAAAACTATTAATTTCGCAAAAAATCAGTTCCATAAAAATAAATTCCTTGAAAACAGATATAATATGCGTTTAACATGGGAAACCATAAATGAATTAATCGAAGTAAAGTCAAATAATATTGATGAAACTATAGAAAAAATTTTAGTAAAACTTATACAAAAGAAATATGTGACAAATTCGATATTAGTTTTAAACAAAATGTAGAAAAACATTTACATAAATGTAATATACAAACAGTCAATCAATCCTACATTAGACTATCGAACTCGTTCCAAATTCGTCAAACATTTAACGAAGAAATTTTCAACATACTTAATTCCTTAAATATTAAAAAAGGTGCGGGATTTGATAAAATTAGACCCATAGGCTTAAAAAACAATTCACAAATTATGACTCCTATTTTAACAAATTTAATAAACCTTATTATCGAAACATCAGCTATACCTGATGCATTAAAAGTATCGTATGTAAGGCCAATATATAAAAGTGGTTCAAAAGCAGATTGTAACAACTATCGACCAATTGCAATACTTTCAGTGGTAGAAAAAATAATGGAAGAAATCCTCTGTAGGAGAATAAAAAGTTACATTGAAAAATATAATATTCTAAACAAAAATCAATTTGGTTTCCAAAAAGGCAAGAGCATCAACAAACTGCTAGGTAATTTTGCAGATTACATCAATACACAATTAAGCAAAAATCACCATTGTTTAACACTTTTTATAGATTTTACCAAAGCCTTTGATACACTGTCACATACAAACCTTTTATGTATGTTAGAAAGAATTGGCATTAGAAGTCAGTGTTTAAAATTATTTGAAATGCAGAAAATTCTACGTTAAAGTAAAAGAAAAAAAGTAAAGAAACTGATTTAGAATATGGAGTACCACAAGGCTCAAAATTAGGTCCAATACTATATTTAATATATCCAAACGAACTGATAAAAAATTTATCAACTGGTAAGGTCTTCGCATATGCAGATGATACTGCAATAGTAGTCGCTCACAAACAGTTGAATGTTGCTACTAAAATAATGCAAGATGAGCTAGATATAGCAGTGCGATGGTGCCACGACAATGGACTGGTAATAAATGCTACTAAGACTAAATTGATGCATATTAAGCCACCACATATTACGTACCAAAATCTAACATTAAAATTTCACAGCACTGAATGCCTACATAACACAAAACTAAACAATTTTAATTATGATATAGACCAATGAAATACTACAATAGAAATTGTTAACACTTACAAATATCTCGGTGTATACATCGATCATAATTTTAAATGGAACGTACATATAAAAGAGGTACAAAAAAACTAAGAAAGGCGTCTTATATAATGCATCGATTAAGCTACTGCTCAAATGACAAGGTGATTCGACAAGTTTACTTCTCATTTGCAGAACCACACTTGCGTCATGGTATTACAGCATGGGGAAACTCGAAGCAATGTGCGAAACTGCAACAAATACAGGACAAAATTCTTAAACTAATAAGACCTAATACAAATACCAATAACATACATTATTATCGCACTACACAACAACATAACACAGCAATAGACAATAGAATCGTAAACTATGCCAAAGATCGTCACATACTAAACGTTCTTAGTCTATACCGCATATCTATTGCTATTGAATTTTACAATGATACAAGACATCTGCATAAAATTGACCACAACCATCAAACGAGACGAAACGTTGAAGGCAAATATCGGATTCCGAAATTTCGCAATAAATATGGCAGAAGTTCACTATCTGTCATGTTACCAACAATATTTAACACTATACCAAACGACATCATTACAAAATCTAACAACATTCAAAATAGAAAAAAAACTCTGAAAAAGTATTTTATTAATCAACAGTAATATAAAATATGTAAATACAAAATAAAAATACATATACTCTAAAGTACCAAAAACAACATTAACATCAAGAACATCGAACAACATTCTAAACAACAAAATCTAACATCAAGAAAAAACACCAAAAAAATAAAGAGAAACACTACCACCATCAACACCTATTTCTCAATACAATAAAACTATGGACAAACAGCAAAAAAATAACAAAATAACAAAACTATAACATCGAAAACACAACACACTAAACAACATTTTCTAAATCAACAGCAATTCATAAATACCAACAACATAATCGGCAACTGAAAACCTAACATAAGAGCCACAGCAATATGGGCAAAATCAGTAGAAATTCTCAACAACACCAAGGGCGAAGTCATTCTGAAACAAACATTATTTATATATACATACATACATATATTTATGAATGAATTCTATACCATATTTTTTTGAAATTTATCTAAAAAAACAAACAAAATTTATAATGCAATGAAGTTATATATTTTTTTTATAACACTAAAACTTTATGATGTACCTGCAGACAAGCCAATCTGGCTTCGCAAGGTCATAATATTGTAAATAAGTTATATATAAATGATCAAATAAATAAATGAATTAAAAAAAAAATAATAATAATAATAATTATAATAATAATAATAATAATAATAATAATAATAATAATAATAATAATAATAATAATAATAATAATAATAATAATAATAATAATAATAATAATAATAATAATAATTGCAGAGAACGCCGTAGAATCGACAAATTTGTATCAACTTGGATTTCTTTATAATCTTTCCAATTCCTTGCACAGTGGGTCGATTATGACAAAAGGTGGGCATAAATGAACCACTATTTTTGTAGTAACCATTTCTATGCGTTTTTTATTTGTAGAGAAACCCATATATGTAAATAGCAAGCCTTTTACTAAGTAAATAATATTTAAATGACAGATTTTTAACAGCTGACAAACTTGCCAGACCGGTTGTTTTAAAACCATTAAACGGATAGCCCTATATTTCTAGTAAAAACTTAGGATAGACCCTCATAATGTCGCTTTTGGGGCATGTTGGCTTGACAATAAATAAAATTTAGCCTAGTAAAATGAAATTAGTTAAAAATGAGAATATCTGTATGTATGAATTTAAAGTTTTAAAATTGTTTCATTAGTAAATAAGTATGAATGTGTAAATAATTACATCTTAAAAGCAATTCAAGATTCTGTCACAATAATTTTCCATATTTGAACTAAAAATTTAAATTCCTTTAATACGTTCCAAATCTTGCGGCAATTAATTATATCCACCTTGATACTCTTAGATTCGAGTTACTTCTAGCATTATGTCTAGTTTGATTTAATAATGATTTAAACACAAAGATAAGTGAAGTTGGAGTTTGTACGGTAAGTCATATTTCGCTATACTTTGGAATAGAGAAATGTTGAATACTGCATTGGTATTTTAAATACTATTTTCAATGATTTATTTTAAGTCCATTGTAAGGATTTTAGTAAGACGATGTTTTGTAGCCAGTTTGGCATCGACATTACATTTGCTTTCAAAATTATATAATGTACCGATGACACCTCAATTTTGTTTACTTTAAAATGTCTAACGCGTTTTCCATAATGAATTATATTATAAATTAACCCATAACTACGTCTTTGACTGGCTTTTAAATATTTCAGCATCATTTACAAAAAACATTCCCAGGTCATTAGAAAGCTTTCCGCGAGATGGCTGCCGCGGGCGAGTTTTTGCAACGTTTCAAAATCGTAGACAAAAAAAATCGTAGAGGCTAAAACAATCAACTGCAATTATCAATTGCAATTATGCCAACTTATTGTGTAGATTTATTGAAGATTAAAAAATCGCAGTTTGTATCAGAACAATCCAAGGGTGGACACATGTGCATTCCATGTTAAGATCCATAATCATAATCATAACCGATATTTTCCAAGTAAGTTAGAAGCCTTTGTGAACTATTTTTTCAAACTTTTTAGTAATTACCGACAAGAAGGAAATATAAATATTTTTATCTTTAACCATAAAACTTGCTTCTTTCGGTATTGAAATAATCATTCCAATATTCCGAAGTTTGGATGATATTGTTAAAAATAACTAAATAAATGTGGTACGATATCCCCATTATACTTAGTACGTACTCTTGGCGACATCATTATAATTATTGTAATATTATAAGAATAACCATATCCGTTCTTAATCACTTTTCTCAGATTTATTCGTTTTAATCTGTGTCGAATATCTGAACTATTTCGCCTTCTTCGTCTTTAATTCAACAGATTTGTTTTGGGCAAAATGAGATTTTGTAAATTTTCATACATGAATGATTTCTCTTGTATAAACTGCCTTTTTATTGTCACAACTATCGCGTTATCATATGACCAATCTACATATATCAGTTGATGGATTCCTATAAATAGGACCCCTCATAATCACAATACCTTCGTATAATATCAGTACGACTGCAGATCTGAGTACTAAGTTTTATTGTACAGCAAGTCACATTGTGATCAGATAAATAATATTCAACTGAATTAATGAATAACATATTATAACACTGTCAATATATCATCCAGACGTATGACAGTTCTCGAAATCATAATGTGAAAGATCAGTAACATTTCTGAGATCTATAAAAAGATATACTATTTTTTGGCATTGTATCACTATTATGTTTGCTTCCACAAAGTTTCACTAAAATTAGAAAGTTTCCCGTACATACATGACGATACCCTCCCAGACCTCTAGCCCTACGTGCACATCTCACTGAAAATACTAAATATTATTTTCTATATCCAAATTCTTTCAATAGGGTTAGGTTAGGTTAGGTTTATTGGAGGGGTGTGATAGCCCATGTCATACGACATACACTTAAGCCAGTGAAGGCTTGTTGTGCGCTCCCTTTAATTATCAGACACAAACTGCCAGAGTTCTGCGGCAGGATTCGAACCTAGGAACTTCGCACTACGAGTCTAGTACACTACCTACTAGTCTACGAAGGTCAGTTTTCTTTCAATAAGTCAATATTTTATACAAATCTGGACCTGCAAAGAATTTTGTGAACTCTGGTAACAATTTTGTAAAAACGTAATTGGAAAAAATTTTTACTTGCATTACAAATACTACAACTGATAATTAACAGGCGTAATAAAGAAGTTTTACTGCAATTAAAATAATTTTTTCAGTGCAGTGAACGAAATTATATCCAGGAACTCGAATTGAATCAAAATATGCAATCATATTAAGTATATGGGGAAAATAACATGTTTCGTATATTAACTGATAAAACGTTAATATTAGACAAATTTTGTATTTGTAAGTAACTACTGAAATTATAAGAATTATCAACACATGTATTTTTGCTCATAAAATAATAGTAAAAAGATAAACAACTGACATCTGCACTAGTTTCATATTAACGATTTTACGCTGGAGACAAAAAGTTCCATTGATTGCCATCATCGCAATGATAATGATTAAGCAGCATTCGACTTAAATGATTTGCGTTTGGAGACAAAAGTTGGAAGTTCAGAAAATATTTTGTCTACCTCGTCCTCATTTTTTTATATCTCGGTTTAAACATCTCACTCTTCTTCGCATATACAAGTACTCAGCCACCGGATGCATATACAGCACAATATCCAATATATTTGACGTAATTAAAGATTTAAATTAATTCTTTGGTCAGGTAATTATTTACGTATGTACTAAGTTTAGGTTGTAACTGCATGAGTTAATCTTTTGTTCGCTTATCAATCGGATCATTTCCTCCGTTTTTTATAGGAAACTGCTTCTGGAAAATAGTATCAACAAAACATGTATCAGTGATAACGTATCGTCATATCTCGCAACAATTTTTAATATAAGATTGCATTTTTAATTTAAAGTTTAATTTAAGGGACTGATGCACACATCAATATTTTGCTTTAATATTTGCAGTTGTGTGCATACGTCGCGTTTGACGATTTTCTGCAAAGAAACGTAAAAACTTGAAATAAATATTAATGTGTGCATCACCTGCTTTAGGCTTTCGGAGCAGCATTTCCACTATTTAACAAATGATTTATATATTATAGCAGTTAAACCTTCTTATTGTTTTCGGCGATATCCTATAAACAGGGACGTAACAGTTATAAGATAAACGCTAAAAAAATCAGATTTAACAATTATTACTGATACATTTACGTAATGGTTATAGTCAACCATTAACAAGAAATATATTTTATTTTGGTTATTTTAACCAATTGAAATGAGATATATCTTTTTTTGGTTATAAATAATCGTTATATGAACCAAAAAAACTTTTGGTCGAAAATAACCATTATTTCAACCTAAAAGTTTTTTGGTCGAAAATAACCATTATTTCAACCAAAAAAATTTTTGGTTGAAAATAACCATTATAAAAAAAATTTTTTTTTTTGGTTACTACTTCAAAAAATCGACTTTTTTAGTGCCTTACGAATGAAGAAATTACACTGTGCAAGATCGAAACTCAGTATCACACTAAAATAATTCTAGGTCCTGAAACATGATTTAACGAACTCTTTTGACGTTAAAAAGTTACCAACCTAATGTGTACCAGATCAAAAGACAGTAAGTAACGGTTAGACGTGTGCCACACATCTAATTACCATATAGAAAAAGTTTTTGTATATTTGAGTTTATGTATATATGTAAGTATGTACGAACTTGGTGACAACAAAAAATCATTGAAATTTTTGGAATTTTTTGATACATGATAACCAAAAAAAATAATTTTTTTTCTATAATGGTTAATTTCAACCAAAAAAAATTTTTGCTTGATTTAATGGTTATTTTTAACCAAAAATTTTTTTTGGTTGATATAATGGTTATTTGTAACCAAAATTTTTATTTTCTCAATTATTTAGTTACGGTAACCAATATAATATAAAAGTCGCGATAATGGTTAAAAATTCCCAAATGCAGATAAAGGGCATTTTTGCCTAACCTTTTTGCTCTGAAATAAAAATATAACAGTTATTTTCGGTCCCTGCCTATAAAAGATTGTCATATTGATGAGACATAAATTCTCCAGCATCTGTTATAACAGTCAGCTGGTGCAATTTTTTTTTATTCTTGATGTTTTATTTGATCTTACTGAATTTAGTCAATAAAAAAGAATACAATGATTAGTTGGTTTCTCATTCATTTCCTATGAGGAAAGAATACCGAGCAGTATTAGCGCTACCTTCAGCGCCTTCTTACATTGGTGAAATACTTATTGATAAAATAGAATTATTTAACTCCAGATAATATATTCGAATATTTCGGTGAAAATACTGATCAGTAGCTAACAGTTTCTCTAATATCATTATCATGCATTTTCTATTTCAAATAAACGGTATCACATGAATAAAAATTTGGTCTTGCAATATATTTCAGGGACTGCACTTCAAAAAGGTATTGAAAAATAGCCAAAGTATTATTTTTCACATTGCAACTAAATTTTACCTAAGAAATTCAATCCACTATAAAAAAATTTTATTAAAAAAAAGTTTCTTTTCACTCATTAAAAGTTATGCAAAGTGGCTGAAACACACGATTTAATTATAGAGTACTTTTATTAGATGTCGGCAAAGTTTTGAGCCCCAACTGATATAAAAATTGGGCACAAAATTTTCTTAAATATTCCTCATTAGACCAACAAATAAAATAAAAACAAACGCCAATATGTAAGAAATTTATCACCAATAACATGTGCATGTTTAAAATGTTTACAAAAATAGACTTATGCCACTCTTATTACAAAGGAAACACATACATTAGTATATTAAACTACAATATATTATAAAAATTTATTGAAACTACTAAACGAAAAACGACTAATAACTTTGCGAGAGAAAACTAAAGTACTTGAAGAACTAGTATAAAAATATTTATCACATTCATGGAACATCTTTGCATCATAATGCATCAAATATGTAAATTAGAACAAAAAACCTTAATAATGTTTTTAAAAACTTAAATGTATAAATAACCAAAAAAATAATAAAAATAAAAAATAGAAGTGTTGCAGTAACAAAAGTAAAAACTGCAAAATATGTGAAGATTTTTAAGAATATAAAAATCATAAATTCGGGTCAACTTTTTAATTCCCCAAAAAAAATCATGCATTTAAATGTATGGTTTGCTTACGTGTATGCACATATTACATTATAAATTAATCTCATTATAATCTTCTTAGACTATTTGTATTCTAAAGAAAAGCCACGAGGGGCTTCGCTCCATCTTGAGAGGGATGAAGTTTGCCTCAGTAAAATATCGGGTAATGCATTCAGTGAATAAAATGCCGCCGTCATAAATTGCCATTTATGACTAAAAAAGGGTAATTATGGCCGTCATAATCGACCTAGTGTGGAAGAAACTGGCAAGATTATTAAGAAATTTGAAAAACTGGAAGCATTACAGATGTGGTCAGGCCCGTGCATTATTACAATGTGTGCAGTGCTGAAAATATCGATTCGACGGCGTTCTCTACAATTGAGGTATCTTTCGGCTCATTATGGCGTATTTTAGATTTTAATTTCCACATTCATCCAACTCACGTAGTAATGAAAGCCTTCTGACTAATCACAACTCCGTACATATGCTGACTGGTTGCAAGAGCAACAGGATTTCAATACCAATTTTTCGAAAAAAAATTTCATCAGTGATGAAGCTCATTTCTCACCCCATGGTCACGTCAACAAGCAAAATTATCGCAATTACCGTGATTACGGAAATGGCATTGTATCCCAAAAAAGCGAATTTTTGATATTTGGACGCAGGGAGAACCGTTACCGTCAATTCAGAGCGCTAGGGCCGTATGATAACCCACTTTTTTGGCTTGCTATTGATGATCATGGACCGGACAACAAGCGGTTTCAACACGACGATACCACGAGCCAAACAAGATGAGAGATTTTGGCCTTATTTTGTGGGAAGTTTCCAGAACGCGCAGTTTCAATGTCATGCGGTTTGATGCCATTAGACTTTTCGTGGTGCTACCGGGATAATCATCTACCGTTTGAACATTTGGAAACCAACATTTGTCAAGTTATCGCCAAGATACCGGGCAAAATGTATGAAAAAGTATCCACTATAACCAATCTAGAGGCGGTCATTGAAATGAAATTATCTTTAGTACGTAAAAAAATTGTCATGCTTTTTATGTATTTACATTTATATATCATGTATGTTCTAGTTTTTTCACCGGTTTGTTTGAATTAAACAGTTTAATTTATTTCTTTATTATAAAATTAGAAAATCTGGTACTCGAAAAGTACCGAAATATCGATAAATAAAATATAATAAGAGCGAGCTTATCGCTAGAAGCTTCTTCTATGGAGTAACACTCACTGATCTGTGCTAAATAATAAAAGAGTGCTTAGGCTGAAAAAATAAATTAAATTTATTGTATAGTTCATATCAATACAATTATATACCACAGATTATACTCCATACTCTTAAGAAGTTGATGTAAAGTTGAGCGTGCGATAAGGAAGGATATCAGAAATAGATTGCTGCCACTTTCTGCGTTTTTCCACGCGACTTATAAATTTTCGTGTTAACTGCCTACTTTAGGTTGACCTTTTAAAGCATATGGCAAAATTCTTAGGGATAATTGGGATTCAGAGGATCAACTTGTTTCTCATTTCTTGTTGCCACTGCGTCACAAAATTTATCGGTAAATTTTAACTACATTTAAATTTCTGTTAAGCCACCTCCGACTTTAAACAGCCTCGATGCATAAGCCATCCGATTCCAAATCATTAAAAAGTTTAATATACCCGCTGCACGCAAGGTGCATCTCTTCCTCTTTCAGATACACATTTATCGCATTTGCCGATGTATATCACTATACATTGAGCTAAACCAACAAAAACATCTCCATGGTGCCTGGTTTGGTTTATGCTAAAATAAGAGCCGATAGTAATGCAACACAAGTGGATGAAATAGATCATTTATATAATTTGTTTCGAGGATCCGAACCTTCTTCTGTTGAAAACGGGCATGGTATGCCCATTCAATATCAAGAAACTTGAACCTTTTTTTACTTTTTTAATTAAATTAATTTCTAAAAATTTGTATTCTACACTAATTCTTTATTATTTACAACTTAAATGTTTATCTTTTACTCTTATTCATTAGAAAATTTATATTATTTATTATTTATATTATTATATTATTTGTTTATTAATACGATCAAGGGAGAATTGATTTTGCTTCCAAATAGAACAGACGTGTTGTAAAAAAAAAGAAATTGAAAAATTTTTAAAATAAAACATTTTCATTCGAAAAATTTTATTACAACAAAACCTTATATCCATTTGATACATAATGGACACTGAGACTGATCCTTTGGATGACAGCCTACCTCCAGATAAACTTGCAGGGATATTGGAAAAAAATTATTCTAATAGGAATGGATTCGACGAAGGAAAAGCGAATAATTCTTTGAAACACAATGAATATCACTTTTCAACATTGCCCGGTGATGATGAACAATGTATTATTAACAATAAAAGAAAGCGAATCCACGATGTGAAAATTGATTTGTCCAACTTTCATTCCAAGACTGATCAAGATAAGCCAGGTATTAATACTCAAAACAGATTTGCAATTTTGGGAGAACTTAATATTGACGAAGAGCCAAGTACATCTAAAAAAATTATGATAACAAGGAATCCAGTAAGATAAACTCAATTAATAACAAACAATTTTGCCCACCAATATTTTTATTTAACGTAAACATACAAAAATTAGTTGAACAATTGAATTCAAAGAAATTAGTTTATAAAATTGTTAACAAAAACAAACACAAAAGTAAATTGTTTTTGAAAGATGCTGTGACCCATTCAGAGATGATGAAACAATTAAAAGAAAAGAAAATAGAATCTTATTCTTACACACCTAAAGAGTTAAAACGTAACACTGTAGTCTTACGCGGTCTTTATTATAAAACAGATTTGAATGATATAAAGAATGAGTTAGATTCATTAGTTCCAAACACACTAGAATCAGTTTCCAAGTTTTCAACTGTTTTTTTCAAGAAAAAATAATATAGATACGGAATTGTTTCTAGTCACTCTAATTGTCGGAAAAAAAATTAATGAAATCACAAGCTTCCGTTTTATCTTAAATCAAAAGGTTATTTGGGAATCACCTAGAAATAATTTAAAAGAGATTCAATGTTGGAATTGTCAGCAATGGGGACATATTTCACGTAATTGTAATAGAGCTTATGCATGTATTAAATGCGATCAAAAGCATAATCCGGAAGAATGTCAATTTAAACAGGACAACGAGAATTTACCTTTTTGTGTTAATTGTGGTAAAATAGGTCATCCTTCAAATTTCAGAGGATGTCCCGCATTGAAGAAATATTTTAATTTAAAAGAAAAAATAAAAAATGCAGCTAAAGAAAGGAAAATACAAGCAACGGACAATGTTGTAAATGCTTTGAATCAATCGAGTTTCATATCTCCAAATATTTCCTTTGCAAATCAACTGAATAATTCTATTTCAAGTAGAATGCCTGCTAAGAGAGTGCCTTCAAATAAGCCTATCTTTGTACAAAACTTGCTATTCTTTATTCGAACCTGAGCCGATTTTATTGGAACAGAGAATATCAAAATTTATGAGAGAACACAAATCACTATCTAAAGATGAAGCTAGAAAAAAATGTTCTAGCATAATGGCTGAAATACCAAAGGTGTATGGGCCATAATGGATTTAATTTATTAACATTTAATGCTAGATCGCTCATTGACGTGAGTCGTAGGATTGACTTAACAAACTTATTAAATTTCAATTCAATTGATATCGCATTCATACAGGAAACTCATTTGAGAAATGATCATATAATAAATTTAGAAGGTTACATATTTTTTAAAGACTGCAGTGCCCAAGGTGTTGGTATTGCTATTAGAGAAAACTTTAAATGCTCCAAGTATGAGATATCAGGTATAAATTTCCCTAATTTATTTTTAAAAGTCGAAATATTAATTGATAATTCAGTTAGTTATTTGGATCAATTTACTTGCCATGCAATTTTGATCAAATAAAAATTTATAATGGCCTTTCATTAATAGCAAGATTTTCTCAGAATTTTTTTGGTACATTTATTGGTGGAGATCTTAACTCTAAAAATATTTCGTGGGGTGATAATATAAACAACACAAACGGTAATATTCTCTTTAATTGGCTTCAACATTATTCTACAAATTTCAAAAGGATTTGTAATACATTTCCCTCATATCCAAATGGATCGTCGTTTCTTGATCATTTAAGTTCAAATCTAATTGATACCGTTAATCCAAATTATAAAATTTTATCGCTTTCGACATTTTCAGATCATTTTCCTCTAAAATTACAATTTGCATTCCAAAATTTTGAATTTATGTTAAACAATCCCTTAGTGTATACCAGTTTTAAAAATACAAATTGGACTATTTTTAGAAATGAAATTATTAATGATTTATTAAATCATTTCCCAGATGCTAACAAAAACTCAGCAAATGCTGAAATTGATTACTATATCGACCAATTTAATACAACAGTTGACTACGCAACTATTCTGAACTCTGAAAAAGTAATATTGAAGGCAAAAAGAATAATTGTTTCTGAGAAAATTAAGAGATTATACAATATAAAATATAGATGGCAGAAAGAATTAAAGAGGGTTTTTAAAAGAACTTTAAATCGTTTTAACCCTGATTATATTGTGCTATCGAAACAAATTCAGTTAATTAATATTATTATAAAAAAACAAGTAGAACTTGAGCAAACGGAAATCTTTGATAAATTTGTTTCAAAACTATCAATTAATGGTGTTATTTTAGTAGATGAAACCCAAAAAATTAATCTTTTAAAAGACCATTTTTCAAAAGTTTATAATAGCGCATTACCCAATCGGAATGTTTCAAATATCGATGATGTTGTAAACAGATCCATCTCCACAGTACACGACAATAATTTTATTTTTGACAGCAATTTTTCGTCTAAAAACAATCAAAGGTGTTCAAGACTTATCTCATTAGAAGAACTAATCGAACTAGTCAAAGTTCTAAATAATAAGAAATCTTTTGGTTTAGATAATATATCTAACTTTATTATTAATAAACTTCCAATGAAAGCACTGGAATATCTCACAATAATATATAATAATTGCATTAGTAACTCCTATTTTCCTGATACTTGGAAAATTTCAAAGATTGTTCCTATTCAGAAGAAACCAAACAACTATGACATTAATAATTTGAGGCCTATTTCAATGCTTTCAAATGTAGGAAAGCTCTTTGAGAAGGTCTTAAAGATAAAAATGGATATCGGAATTAATGAACAGTATATTCCTGATTTACAATTTGGTTTCAGAAAAGGACATTCCACAGTAGATGCTATGCTTAAATTTCAAGATGATATTATCACAAACCTTCGAAAAAGACAATGTACTATAGCGATTTCATTAGACGTTGAAAAAGCATTTGATCATACGTACCATAACGGCATACTTTATAAAATGATTCAAATAGGGTTTGACCCTTCTATAGTTAAAATTATTATTAGCTTTTTCTCTAATAGAGTATTTTGTGTACAATTAAATCAAAAATTTTCTAGCATTGGAAATATTAGTTGTGGAGTTCCTCAGGGTTCAATACTGGCACCACATCTTTTCAATATTTTTATTTATGACTTCCCTCATTAGGGAACTAACTCCATAGGTTTATGTTGTATCTTTACTAATAGCTGGCAACACTAAAAATGCACTTGTCATCTAGAAATTTCTATTTTTTCCTATATAATATACTTGTAGTATGTAAGTGTGAGTAATGAAATAAATGAGAAAGAAATAAGAACGCGTGTTTCAAATTATTCAAAGATATAACAGTTTATTATACGCTGACCACTCTTTGCTTTACTCTCACAATGAATCTCCAAAAAAAGCTTTACAACAGGTTTCCGATCATTTAACAGTTGTCAAAAATTATTATAATGATTGGGGAATTAAACTTAACACCGCAAAATGTGAAGCTATATGCATACGAAATGCTTCTGGAAAATGTCGCGGATTTGTAGTACCAGAAAGCAAAAATTTAAAACTTTTTCTTGAAGGTCTTGAAATCCCATTCAAAGAAGAAATAAAATATCTTGGTATAACTTTTATTAAACTTTTAAAATTCAATAAACATGCAAGATTGATGTTAAAAAAATCATACAAACTTATGGGAACTTTTAGTAAAATTATTAATAATAAAAATTTATCGCAAAATTCTAAACTTTTATCGTATAAAACTTGTATAAGACCTTCAATTTTGTATGGTTTTCCTATTTGGTTTAGTATCTCCCCAATAATAATACAAGAAATTGAAATTTTGGAACGAAAATTTTTGAGATGCTGTATTGGGAAACATTTTGAATCTTTCTCCAAACGTTATTCAAATCAATATATTTATAATAAACCTAATATCACACCAATCGGCTTTTATGTTTGCGATGTATTAAATAGGTTTATAATAAGATCTAGTCTTCACGAAAACAAATTTGTTGTAAATATTTTTAATTATCAAAAAAAAACTTTAATTGGTCTAACACAAATTATCTTTCGCCAATTAGCTATATTAATGAAACTCAATCTTTCGATTTGAATTTGTCAATAAGACACAATTTTTATTTTAAGAATTGAATTTGGCAACTCTGGAGAATAACAAGCAAAAAAATTATAAATCTGAACTAAATCTATATATATAAAAATAAGTCCGTATATGTACGTCGCCGAACTAATCATAAACGCGTCGAACGATTTCAACCAAACTTATACACTACGTAGGCAGTGGCCCATATATGGTTTATATGAAGTTTGGTTGAAATCCGATAACGCATGTGTGTGCGGTGCGTATGTGAAGTGAGTGTGTTTTTGGGAACAAAACCAACTTTATTAAAAACAAGTGTGTTTCTTTTCTTATTTTGTTTTGCCGTGCGAAGCAGGCAACGGGCCCGCTAGTTTATAAATATAATAAATAAAGTAAAAAAAATAAAAAAACAATATACGAAATTAAAAAAAGCTTATAAACAACTGTAATAAAGAAATCAATTGAAATAAACAATATCTCTTAGTGGAAATGGCTGAATGCAGTAAATGCAGATCAGCAATTAGGGGTGAAAGTGACATACGTTGTAATGGTGTGTGTGAAAAAATATATCATCTTACAAAGAAATGCGCGGGTATTGATCAATACTCCGCCAAAATATTTGATGAAAATAATTATATAAGATATACATATATGCGATGATTGCATGCAATATATTCAAAATGTAGATATGATGCTCAGAGAAATTCAAACTGTCGTAAACAAGAATAAACAAACATTAATAGAATATAAAAATGAATTTGAAGGCGCTCTTAAAAAAAATGAAAATGAGTTAAAAGCATTACTGGAAGCAATTGAAAGTAGGTACGATGCCAGGTTTAAAAAATAGACAATATACAAAAAATATGTGAAAATAATGTTGAAGAATTAAAAAACCTCTATGGAAACGTTAACGAAGTTGAAAACAAAAGTAGAGATATGTACGAAAAAATTAGCAGCAACAACACAAAGATGTGCGATGAAATTAAAAAAAATGGTAAAAGATACAAATGTTAAACAGAAAGAATCATATGCAAAAGTAGCGAAAAATAATGTGTTGCCAGATGTGTCAAAAAATGTCTCCTTAATAGTAAAACCAAAAGGAAAACAAACGGTACAGAAAACAAAAGAAGAACTAAACAAAAAAGTAGATCCAATTAATTTGAAAATCGTAAATGTTGAAAACAGACGTAATGCACAGTAGTTATTCAGAGTGAAAACAAGGACGAAAGAGAAAAAATAAGAAGGGCAATTGAAGGTGAAATAAGCGAGAACTATGAGGTAAAAATTCCAAAACAGTCTGAAATGCATATAATAATAACCGATATGAATTTTAAAAACACCGATGATGAACTAGTGAAAAAACTCAAAAAACAGAATGAAGTAATGAAAGATAGTAAGATGGAAATTATAAAATGTTTTGAGACAAAGAAATATAACAGAACTATATATAACGCTACAATTAAAATCGATAATGAAACTTATCCAAAAATAATGGCAATGGAAAAACTTAATGTTGGATGGGAGAAATGTAGAATTTTCGGCGGCACTAGTATAATACAATGCTATAATTGTCAAGGTTATAATCACAAAGCAGCGGAATGCCGAAACGACCCAATATGTTTTAAGTGTCATGAAAAACACAAGAGTAAAGAATGTCCTAAGGAAATACGAAATAATTGCATCAACTGCCAGAAAGAAAACAAAAGATTAAACCTGGGCCTAGATGAAAACCACTCAACGAATAGCAAAATATGTCCTGTGTATATAAATAAACTAAATCTAAAAAAGAAACGGATTGGAATAGATGTTGACATATAACAACCAAATAATATATATGGCATATACACTAATATACAAGGTCTAACAAATAATTTTACTCAATTGGAAATATTAGCGGAATCAAATAAACCAGATTTTTTAATATTATCTGAGACGCATATGATGGAACACATAAACGAAGAAGAGACTGAATTAATTAATTATAATCAATTTAATACAATATCATCATCAGCAAGAACTGGAGGAGTTACTTTATACATGAAAAAAGAATGGACGGTTAAAAATATAAAAACCATTGTAAAAGATATTGCTTATTGGATTTCTGGTTACTTGGTTAAAAAAGAAAATATATCTTTTATTTTAATAGTAATATATAGATCACTAAGTTACTCTAAATCAGAATTTTGCGATGCACTTCAATATTTAATAGAAGAATTATGTGAGAGTAACTGCGACATATTAATTGCTGGTGATTTTAACATCGATTGGAAAGCAGATTTCTACAAGCAGAGAGTCAAAAGTATATTAAATGACAATGGACTAAATCAGATAATGGATGAAGAAACTCAAAAAACACAAAATTCAAAAACTATAATAGATTACATTATAACTAATAATAAATTAATAACGGCTAAAACTAATGTAAATAACAAGATATCAGATCACGAAGCAATTGACATACATATTTATAGAGTGCGAAAATAATAATTTAGAAAAACAAAGACAATAAATAGACATTTTTAAATATAATAAAAATAACTTTAGAAATGAACTAAATACGATATTAGAATACAACGAAATGTGGAATGTTAATGTCATAGTAGAAAAATTTGATAACTGTATACAACAAACAATAACGAAATTTACATCAAAAAAACAAATAAAAGAAAGAAGTAACAAAATATGGTTTAACAATGAACTTAGAAATTTAAAAATAGAAAAAGTAAGATCATATCAAAGAGCAGTGATGGAAAACTCAAATGTGGCATGGAGCAGTTACAAATATATAAGGAATAAATACAAAACTAAAATTGAAAATGAAAAAAAAAACAGATATATAAATAATAAAATTGCCTTTTCCAATGACCAGAGAGAAATGTGGACTGTGATAAAAGAACTTGTCTTAAGAAAACCCAGAAATGTGATACGAACTGTGATATTTAATCAAGTAGAATATAAAGAAAATTTAGATATAGCCAAAAAATTTAATAATTACTTTGTTGATAGTATTAAGGAAATAAGAGATTCAATTGAATATGCGCAATACAAAAATAATATACCTGTGATAAACTATACATTTAAGTTTCGTTCAATATCTTTGTTAGAGTTGAGAAATATATGTAAAAGTATGAACAACAAAGCAGACTACAGGAAAATGAAAAAGAACATAATTTTGGATACATGGAACACAACTGGAAATATTTTGCTGCACATAACTAATAAATCTATGGTAACAGGAATTTTTCCTACAAAATGGAAAGAAACAATGGTAATACCAGTTGAGAAAATTAGAAGTACAAATAAATGCGATGAATTTCGTGCAATAAATAGCTTAAAATTATGCGAAAAAATTATGGAAAAGGTTGTAAAAAATCAAGTCGAGCAATATATAGAAAATCATCATTTGCTCTCTAAGCACCAATCTGGATTTAGAAAGAAACATTCCTGCGAAACAACAGTGAATTACTTAATAAACAGGCTTAAAATAGTTAAGAAAAACAATAAAGTACTAGCTGTATTCCTAGACTTTAAACGCACTTTCGAGACAATAGATCGAAATATACTACTTCAGAAGCTGCATAAATATGGTATCCAGAATAATGAATTACAATGGTTCAAATCATATCTAACAAATAGAAAACAAATAACCAAAGTCAATAACGTAGAATCGAGAGCAATAGTAAATAACTATGGGGTGCCACAAGGCTCAATCTGATATATACAGAGAAGAGCGATATGGTGGCGTTGCAATGTACGTAAGAAAGTGCATAAATTTTAACATTCAATGTACATCAAAAGAAAACTATGGCTTTGAGGAAATTGAAAATTCTGATCCTATAAATATGGTAGAGTATCTTCTAATTGAAGTTAATAGTGGGGGCAGAAACATTCTAGTAGGAGGCGTTTATTTCAATAAATCTCTTACTTGGTCTGATCCCATCAGTAATGCCAGTGGACGCTCTTTCGCTATGCTAAGAACTATATGGTCATCTCAGTACTGCAAAACCACATTTCATTCCTACTTTTCTGTATGGATGTGAGCTTTTCTCTAGTTGTGACTCCACAAGCAAGAGAAAGTTAAACGTTGCCTATAATAATTTCATTGCTTATTTATAAGGTTTAAATAGACGGTCTAGGATATCAATTTTTTCATCTCAACTGTACGGAATTGCTTTTGATGATCTGCTCAACTTAAGAGTTTTAGTTCTTATGCACAAGATAATATACACACGCCAGCCAGAACATCTTTACGACACACTGTCTTTCACAGATTAACTGCAGAGGTAAAAGAACACAATCTTTTTGGGTGAAAGAGCCTAATGTCAACAGCTCTCTGGAACTCGATCCCATATGGCTTTCAAGTTTTAAGTAACGCACAACAATTTAAAAACAACTTATAAAACAGTTCTCAGCGTAATTACTGGCGAACAATTTTGTTTTATATGTACATATGTATGTATTTACTATATGTTTGAATTTGTATTAGTATTTAATTATATGTCTGCATATTTTTGTCTAACTTATCACTCAGTTCCACACTGCAATATGAGACATAAGATCCTATGTATGGAACGCTACAAATAAATAAATAAATTAGAGCTTTTGCAAAATGCTTTGTTTGTTGTGGCTTTAGCTCTTCATATGCCGACATTTCATTGGTTGCTAAAATCAAATCGAATAATCAAATAAAAATAATAAATTTCAATATTAAGTATTTAAAATAAAAATGTTGAAATATTCCTTCGGTAACTCTTTAGAATTATGGTTTGAGACACGCATTCTGTGCACTAAAATACTATTGGGCTTCCAAGTTTTTTCACTTCCGTTCAATGTTTTATCTCTGATCTCCAAGTATAATAATTATCTTATTATTCATTTGTGGTCTTTAGCCTGTGTTAAATGCCTGTGCTAAATTTGATTTTTATTCGTTAAACCGTTTATACCTGATTGAGTGCCAAAGATCCAGATATAAGAATTATTGCATTGGCTCTTGATTCACCAACCCAAGTTTTTTTACCACAATAACTGGTACAACGATTTGCGTAAGTTATGAATAATCTTGATTTATAGGGCTTATGAGGAATTATTACAACTTAGCGGTAAAGCAGAGGTTAGTTAAAGGCGGCTCGTGAATTTAGTTCTTGTACATAAAAAATAAGTGAGACATAATATAAAATTTCAATTTCCAAGGAAGTGTTTCCTCAATCGACTAAAAAGCGTTCCAAAAATTATACGGCTGTAATTAATATAGTAGAAAGTATGGCAAATTATAAAAATGTGACAATTTCAAGTGACTAGACGTTGCTTTATAAATTTTAAAGAGTGGTCCAACCACAATGCCCGAAAATGGGCGTTCAAATCAAAGTTCATTTCGTGCACTTCATGATTTTTTTGTTCAGCATAATCGGCAAAAATGTGTCCACAATCGAGAGAATTGCGCACACTGGGTCTGTAGGAAATGTGAAAAAACCTGTACATGCTCGCCCAGTTCGTCCTCGAGGAGAAGACCCGTGAACCTCGACTCGTGAATGGCGTTCGCTATCGCAAGATGATTACGGACTTCTTGTGGCCAGAAATTAAGGATATGGACCTGGTGTGGTTCCAGCAATATGGTGCCACATGCAACACAGCCAACGAAACAATGGTTCTTTTGCGCGAGAAATTCAATGGTCGTGTTATCTCACGTCGCGTCGATAAGCCAAGAACAATTCAAAGGCTAAAGGATGAGATAATTCGGCACATTAACGACATTTAACCTAAATTATGTCTCAGCGTCACTGAAAATATGGACCATCCGAGAAATGGCGAGCATTTGGCCGATATTTTATAATAACTCTCTGAAAACTTTTTGTTTTATTTACAATTAACATCGTGCGTTTTGGTTGAACCACGCTTTAGGTATAAAATTTTCCTCTAACTTATGGCAAACTTCAAGAAAATTTTTTATAGTTGAAACTACTTATCCATCCTATAAAATTCAGGATTTAACTCACGCCAACTTATAAGAAAGGCCCTAACACGTTTATTTGTGGCAACATCTGCGCTTAAAAGGGTATACGGGTCTTCCAAATACTAAATAAATAAATAAAAGGGTATACCCCATATTGCTTAAAAATGGGGCTAAGAAAAAATTAGATATTTTGCACCGGCATTGAGGTCTTTAATGCATGTGATAAAATTAATTGAAGACTACTATCGAATTTAATATTTTTATAATACAGTCAAGGCTTAAAACTCTGAAATTTTCGATTTTGGCGAAGAATATGACAGCTTTATTTATCTCCTAAATCGCGACAAGCTGCTCTCTTACAGCCATCATATTTCTGATTCTGGTATGTGTGCAGTCGTTAGATGATATTGTACAACACATTGCTGCTGATTATCGTAGAAGGGACCAATAAAATATATTTGCTTTCAAATTTTTATTAATAAATATTATATCTAATCTTTCCTTTTTAGGCGAGTTATAGTGAAATTAAGCATAAAAAAATTTTTATACAACTTTACCCCCTAAAATTCAGTTTTATGGTACATTTTAGCACCCATTTCGAATAAGTACGAAATTAACTATTAAAGGTATTTTAAGTTTTATCCTACTTCTGACATTACGTTAAACTTTTAGCTTTATTTAATTCGAAGATTTATTGAAGAATTGCATAATAAGTATTCTTGTAGGATATTTTCGCCCACTGCATTACCTTTCAAGGGAAGTTTTTCCTCCATTCATACAAGGAGGAAAAAGCTTCATACATCAATGATTATTAAGGCTAAATAGCAGATTTAGAAGGTTGAAATATTCAACATAAATGTTCGTCATAACGTCTACATCAGACTGTTGAATGTATGTACGTTATATATAAAAAGTAGGGGCTACAAGATATTCTATCCCCCTTCCTGTAAAAACGTGCAGAAAGGTTGCAAATTTAACTGCTTTTAAAATATGTAAAAGACAGATGTAAACTTTCCAAACGCCTTATGTTTTGTTTGGGATCCTCTTCTAATCTCTAAGTAGAGACCTGGGGAGATATTTTACTGAGCGTTATATTAAGAAAATTTACAAGTGGCTTTTGTAAAATGCGCATTCTAATGGAAACACCAAGAAAATATTTCTATTATTTACAAAAATACATATTTGCAGCAAAAGTAATATCTTTTGAACGTAATTGCTTTTTCGCAAGCTTTCCTTGTAAGCGCGCTACTGAAAAAAGTGGGCGTGGACTACAAAGTTTTTCCCAAATCATATATTTTTAATGTGTAAGTCTACATACGAAATTTCGTGAGGCCAATATTTTCTTCTGCGAATTTCGGCCATAGTGAGGTGGTTTAGTTGACACAAGATTAAAGAGATTTTTACATTTATTATTTACAATAAATATAACAAAACTAAATATGTATACAAATAATCAACATATCGTGTCTTAACCGCCAAAAAAAAGTTTTAAAAACAAACCGACAATTTCACAGGAGAAGTGTTTTTATTAACTTTCTTTGCACTAAATTGTATGGCGTCTGCAAAACGGTTTTTCTCTAAATTTATGGTGCCTCTTCTTTCGAATTTAAAACCTTAAATTTTAATATCAGTGCTCGTAAATTATCGTTTGCAATGAAAAAGTAAAAATCAAAAATTATATCACTTAAGACTATTCCGCGCTAAGAATACCATATACTCCAGGAATTTCACACAAGTTCGTAGAATCAAAATTATTTGACATAGAAAAGTACAAAATTCCTTATAGATCCTGCATATTGAGCATATTGCTTAACAAGATAAAGGATAGAAAAGAAAAATTTGTAGAATCAAATGTTGCAAATAGAATACCCTGTGGTAGGAATGAAACACGGGATTGTGCTAAAGCACTGGGTTTTTTAAATATCAGTTTTTCTTTATAAATTAAATAAAATTAGCTAAACTCCCTTTGGTATATTATGGCTTTAATAGAAATTACAAATACACGTATTCCCATGACTTGTGGAACACGATTTTATCCATGTGACTGCCGCGATTGGCTTCGCAGTGGTTAATCCCATCAGTCAAATTTTCTAATATTTTGTTTAAAGTGTCTGGTTTTATCTAACGAAAGGATTAGACGATATTAGTCTTCAGATTATGGATGTTTTCTCAATTATTATTTGGCATCAATAAAATGGCTAATTATGTCAAATCCTAACACCGAGACGGCTAATTGACATCGTGCAAAAGATCGATTGCTTGATAAGCCGTGTGAAATGGCATGTCATCCAGTTCGAATTTCATATACTCCATTCCAGCCCACGTGATGTTCTTAATCATGGATCTGTAGCGCTCGTCGTTGACTGGAATGGCGTTTCTAGTGAAATTCTCGAAAAAAATGGACCACTGATACCACCAGTCACTCTGTGTGGACAAATCATTAGCTTCTCGAGAAATACTTGCGGGGTGTCTGATCCCCATGCATAGACATAGATGTCGAGATGTAAATGCATCTCGTCAGTCAAATTCAAAGTCCGATTGTCTTGGAATATCTTTCAACGTTGTTGAAGCACAAAGCGACACATTTTGTCTCGCAGAGGTACGATAAAGACTATTAGTGAATATTTCAGCAAACAAATTCTCTGTGTGAAAATAACATATCACTTAAAGGGATACTTGTATATGGACCACCCAGTATATATAGGAAAAGCGAAGAATTAACCTTAAGACTACCGGTACATAAATGTGACCCTAAATGTAGGAAGAGCTCAGTACAGAAGTCACCATTATATTTGCTTTTTGATAAATATAATCATTATCCGATATTTGAGGACACACTGACTTTGGATAGGAAGAACAATAAAAGGCGTCGTGACATATTAGAGATGCTGGAGATTATAAACGTACATATGGATAGACGGACACTGACAACGTCGCACGGAGTTATGGGTACTAATAAATTAATAGGAGGTTGAATACATGACAATTATATCTACGAGTATATTGATTCTTCTTTTTATGGTTTTGTTTTTCGTTGTACTTCTAAGTGTGCATACGTAAGGACCTTAATTTTTTTTAAATTTTTGTATTTGGAATATTTTTTAAATTCTCTGCTTTTTTCCAGAATTATTGCATTCGTATTACTTAGAGGTATCGCCTTGCCCGTGCAGTCTTTCCTGAAGCCTGGTGCAAGCCGAAAATGACTATTGCCGCAATATGTATTTTTTGTTTCCTGCAATCCCATTTCGATTCATTTCGTATTGCTTTGTTGTTAGAGTTTGTAAGTCGTAAAGTCTATTCATTTTAAACTGTCAATAAAATGTAGACTAAATTGGCTTTAATTCAATGAAATATATATTTTATTTATTTGAAGAACGGTTGTGTATGCCCTTCATCCGGGTGTTTATTTAATGTGTATAGTTCATCCTTACTTTCACTCACTGTTTCCTACACACAAACATTCTATATCATTTACTTGCGAGAGTGTATTTGTATTGAATTGTCATTGTACAAAAAGTGTCAACACTGAAATAGCAATGTCATTTTCAACACAGTATAAATATAACTGAATGATATACTCAGGAAGCGCTTAACAGGCTGTCGGGAAACTTCTAAAGAATAATGATATTAATATAAAGCGATTTTAGATTTTCGTATTCGCCAAAATTTGTGTTACGATTAAATTAGATCGGAAGTGGGTATGATCTGAGGGAGATGTCATGAGTATATATTAATAGAAATATCATTGATATTCATATAGTGGTTCTGTGCACAAAGTTCTAAGTGTATTCCTGCACCCGATCCATAAAAATTTTGTTAAGTAAACAAAATGTATACCTTGTCCTACAAACTAAACTATTTTTAAATAGTTTATGTCTGCACTCGACTTCCAATCACACTTCCAAATCACACTTGAAGCTTAACCAAAACGCTAAATTGCAAATTTCGGCTGTGAGACTTAGAAAAAAATTATAATCTTATAATGAATCTACTTTACCATCAGAGACTTCTGAATGCTTCAAAGGTTAAAAATTAAAAACAAATTCCAAAAAGAGGTAGACGACAGTTATTTAGGAAATTTTCGACAGTATTCCCGACGTAATTTTGAGTTTCCATAAACTTATAAATAATAAAATGGCTGAAAGATTGTCTTCAATCGCATATTTCCTTTACATCTTTTGCCCTCCATCTTTTCTTAAGATCTCACGTACTTCTATTCTTAAAATTTTATCGATCAAACTTTATAAATTGATCGATTTCGAAGAATCTATTCTATAATCACATGGACTTCTCCAATGGCACTAATATAAATTCAAGTAAAAAAATTAAACTCTGCGTTTTATTTTTACAACAGTTGTTCACGCGTCCCGACCATTATGGCCTCTATAATTTAGGCTGAAGCTTTAAATTTTTCTTTCTTAAAATAGTTGTTACTTTTTTTTAAAACATAGTTTTTGTCATCGTATTCCGTTCAACTTTTGCTGTATTACAATCTCAGCGAATGGAGATATTCGTGTGTAATAACAACAGCAAGGCGTTGTTTCAATTTTCCATCATAAAAAGAACTTCTAAAGAAGTCAATAAGATCCACAATTTGGGATGCTGATGTAGTGAAAATTTTGATTTTCACATCTTTGCAAGATGTTACCTTATCTTTGGATCACGTTTATTGCCTCTGAAATCGTGCTCAAGATGTTATGAAAAATTGTTTTTTGGAAGTTCTTAAAATGATATTCGTGCCACAGAATATTTTACTTTGTAATGTATATTCGTATGAATATCTTCTTTAATTTCACATAATTTAATTTTTTAATTGATAGTTTTATCGACTTGATTTGAACTCGAACTTACGAAATTGATTTTTTGATAAAATAACTTTCATAGATAAACGGTCAAAATGTTTACTACCTCAGACACATGAGCACTTAACACATACCGGCACTAAGTTGATACGTCTATGCATAGTGTACCTGTTCGCGATATAAGTATTTGGGATAGATGTGGTTAAAACGGATCTTCTTAAAACGTCATAAAAATGCAGGATATATTCACAAGTTACAACCACAATCTGCAGAGATGTTTAATTCCAAAATTTATAAAAAAACCCCGTTAAGATCCAGTTCAATTTCATCACTTATGCTGAGTTCATGCTACGTTCTCGTTATGTATACGACAGTTAATGTTGCACATAAAAGTTGAAGGAATGCAAAATGTTTTGCACTAAACTTTATTTTAGATCACTATTTTGTTTATACTGACAAGAGTTTTGATCTATTTTCGTTGAATAGTTTATAACAGTAATTTCTGTCTCTGTTGTGAGCTTCAAAATGGCAATACTTTATGAAGATGTCGGTTTAAAATATTTAAATTGAGTACCCCATATTTTTTCTTTTTGGCAACGCTGTGTTTCAGAAGTGAAAACGAAAAAATTGTATTGTCTGGGGAATATGTTGACATACTGTACATCTCTCCTTATGCACGATAGATGCCATTTAATACGTTTGTATGTACCAAAAATGCTAGATAGACAGATCTAGATTAATTCTGCTTTCTCCTAGTAGACAAACAGAAAATCTAGTTTTTTTCGTGGGTACGAGTGTGGGCCTGCCAGTGTGTGCCTGTGTGTGTATTAACATTTGCCACTTGCTATTGTTGCAAGAGTGGTGAGCAGTATGTACACACACATACACACATACGGTAAGTACGAAAATTGAAATAGAAATATAAAGAATTGAATAAAATTGAAACTCAATCAAGTGAGTGATTTTCCATCGATAAATCCAGATAACATTTGTAATTTATGGCATAAATAGAAATTGCTTTAAACAAACAGATTTTTACTGTCTATCAATGTTGGTTACAGATGTACGTACAAGTAAATATATAAATTAGTAACACCTACACACACATTCTGTATTGTATAAGTGCCTTGAGATGTGTTTGGTGAAGGTATGGGAGGTGTTTGTATATCGATGTAGCGACACTGAATGTCACTAAATAGTAAATCAATTTGCTGCTAAAATTCGATTACAATTGAAAATTTATAAACAAAATGTTCATTTTGAATTTTGCGATTGGCTTCTGGTTGCTTTTTTCAACAGGGATTTTGGGAAAACGTGATTTATTGCAATTTATTAAATTGTTTACGACCCACATCTGTTCAATAAGCAAACTATTAAATATTTACGTACATACATACATATGTACTTATATATGTGGCATGACTGCATTTGAATGCTTACCAATTGGCACAAACACTTACACGTACACATACAGATGTTGTACATAAAAGAGGAGAAGTATTCTTTAAAGAAAAGAAAATTAGTTTGACACAGATTTAATTTTTGATAAATTTTTCAATAATTATGTATCGCAAAAAATACTAAAACATAATTTGAGTTTTTTTTTTTTCTTTTTCTGATCTCTAAGTATATATCAGCAATACTCATCTGGTGCCACGGAACCTTTTCCTCTTTTACTGTCACGTGTGCATGATCACACATTTCGGCTGAGAGACAAGAGAAGATATTGAAATTTTTTGCCCATCGCTTCCTTAAGCCACTTCCATCTTTTTATTTCGTTTTGCTATTTTGCTATTAAATTTCTGGCGATTTAAAATTTGGATTTGTGTACAGTGGCTCAATTTAATAACCGGACAATTATATGTCGTACAGTTTTTTCCCATTAACATACATCTTTTCGATTTCAAATTAAAAAATCATTTACTTTTCCATTTATTAAAATAAGTGCTGTAAAAAAAATTAACAATAACGACAAAAACATCTCTACGCTAAAAGTAACAACAACAAATTCATATTGAGACAAAAAACTTTAGATTTTCTTGAATTTTTCTTTATAATTAATATTTTGTGGGATATCCCCTGCTTTTGCCAACAGCATCCAGTCTCTTTCGAACTGATTCCACTAACTCTTTACAGTATGCAGGATCAAAATTTTACCATTCTTCCTTAACCCTTATGTGAATGGCAAGGTACCCGGGTACCTTTGGCGTTTTCAGCTTAATTTTTTTTATAGAAACAGATGGCCCACATATCTGAAACTTCTTGAGGACTCCTAATTATTAATAAATTTTAAATTATCATTTTTTCTTAGCTTAAAAATTATTTCGAAAAGGCGGTATGGCAAGGTACCCGGGTAGCTTCATACATTAAGTATAAAAAAATGAATATTGCAACTATATTTTTAGTAAAATATTACTAAAATTAAATTAAAGAAAGTCGCTATGAATATTTTAGATTAAAACTTTTATTTGGTGAAAAACAAACGAACAAAATTAATTACATAAATAAATAAAAAACAACCAGAAATGAACATTAAGCTACAAATAAATTTGCATTGATCGCTTCGAGAACAATTTGTGCATATTGGACATTTTGTTGAATGTTCATTACAAATCGGTGTTGAAAATCTGGTGCAAGCTTTACGTGTTTTTCTTTCCTTCATAAGTAGTTGCGAGCACACGTGACTACTGCCATACTGCTCCCAGAAGTGTTAAGTTCCATGGGGCTTAAAGTTTTTGCTAGCTCTAAGGAAGTAAAAAAGTTGTCAGTAGTTACATTTCTTCCTGAGTTTTTCTATGAAAAAACCAGATCTGAGACCGTTGTTTCGCCTATGTTTGTTTGACACTAGCCTTCTGATGGTTTACCAGTGTACAACTTTCGATGCAAAGGGTAAGAGTTAAATGCATCGCCCAAAATATTTTGATGCCATATTTTTCTCTCTTAGATGGTATGTACTACGTAAAACGTGTACGTCCGCGATATTGATACAATTGTAATGCTCTCAGAAGGTTTATAACTCTGACGTAGATTCTCATTCAGCATGGTCCAAATATCTCGAAAAGAAGCAGCTTTATCAGTTTCTGCTTATAATATGTGGGCTTCACCACTATCAAAACGTAGAGAGACATTGCTGCCCGTAACAATACACATAAAAAATGTTTAACTTTGCAATAAAAAAACCACCAGAATAATATTATAAGTTTTTTGTTTTATATTTATTAACTTCTATGTACAAAAATATTAACGTTAAATTTCAAACTTACATACATAAGTATGTATCTTAGCAGCCATATGTTGCATAACCCAGCCATTTATAAAATATTGAAATTTTACTGGAGGTGAATACCTATTGTAAGTCTCAGGGTTATTTCCGTGATTATGCACATATTTTCGACAAAATATTTTATTTTCTAATACTATTTCCATATACATACATACGTAGGTACCCTTGTAATGCTGTTAAGGTGTTTTTTGCCATCCACATAAGGGTTAAGACCAAATTTTAGGTCAGCGATGGTGGAAATGGATCTAGACTTCAATTTGTTTTCCAAATAAGCCCACAGGTTTTCTGTTACGTTAATTGCAGGTGACTGTAGCGGCGTTTCTGCCACTACATCGAAAGAAAATCAAAGTTTTTAATTTTTAATCGTGAAAATCTTCAACTCTGTGTATTTTGTGCTCGTGTATGATATGTTTTTCTTAGGCTTCTTCAAAAAATGTTTGAGTTGCTGCCAGTTTTATTATTATGCTGCATCTGGCTACAGCAGTTTTAATTCTTCTAAGCACCGGTGACAGTGCTCAGTCAGAATTGAGAATAAAAAAGAGGTGCATTGTTCAATGCTAATCTTGTTCTGATATATTTTGATTTTTTCTGAAGTATACATACATACATACTTATATACAAATTTTCATAAGCTATAATTCATTATTTAGGGCACTTGAGTTCCTGCATTTGAATTTTCTAAATTTCTTGTTGTTTGTTTGTGTCAAATGGTTCAATATGTTTTTATGTCATAGTTTTGTTACATTTGTTATAGTTTTGTTTCGTGTTTTTTTTTCTTCTTGTTATTGTATAAGTTTTAAGTTTTATATTATAAAAATTGTTAAATATTAATTTTTAGGATCAGTACAGTGTATCTCATTATAATAAGTACACTACAATGAGCAGTCGAACAGGAGGGTTCCATTGTCGCCTGATTTACAATAACAAAAACGTTTAAATTGGGAACATGAGAATAATTTGCCAATTGCGAACTTAAGATTTGAAAATAACCCATAAGTCAGGGGATCAGTCGTCTAGATCAATATGTCAAAGTTTGTAACGTTTTTTAATGAAGAAAGAGACGAGATAAAATATATTCAACTTTAATTCCATCCTACAGAGCAAAACATAATAACAATGTTTTCAACGGCCACTACACCCACTCTTCAGAAATTTGATTTATTTCATGCTTGTCGTCGGTTTTTAGGTGTCCGTGGATGTAGGTAAATTCACACTATTTATGTAAATTACTGAGTAACAGAGTATAAGAAAATTTTTTAATTCCGATATTTACCGAATTGTAAATCAGAATATTTCTTGCATACGTTAACTTTACGCCACTTTAATTATCGCTAAGCTACTGAATCAATCACCGGATGGATTACAAATTGTTTTTTCCTAATCCTTTTTTTACTACAAACAAAAATTTAACTTAATTCAGTTTGTGGCCTGTTCTACTGATTTGATTCAGCAGTTGTATAACGTGTTGGTTCTTTGTTTACTTTTTCTGATCGTGCAAAAGCTTTATTAGATTTCTGAGAGTTTAGAGCATTTATGCCCTCTTCAACCTGCTCATTACTTTCAATATTTTTTGTATCATATTTAAATGAAACAACAGATTGACTTCAACCAGTATGTTTCTGAATTTTTTTCTGTAATTAAACTCACACCACGTTATTTCATGCAATATATGATGGAAAATAGATAATATGTTTGTCTATTATGCTCGCATCCTTTTAAAATTATGCTCTAAGAATACCGCAGTTCTTGGTTTTGGATCGATTAATTTGTATGGTATCCAAGAGATATTTTTCTACCTTTACAATCAAACCTTTTACGCTTTTCTTTCGGAATGTGCACAATAGCTTTTTAACAGAAAACCTTTAAGTGTCCCAATGTTGGTTTGCGACCAGACCATATTTCTGCAGGTTTGTTTTTTTTTAGTTTTCCATTAGATGGGTGCCAAAAAGTTAAACATATTGATTACTAATGATTCAGTTGCAATTACTTCTTTATCTAAATTAATCAACCCAAATATCTTAGAATTCTAAATTACCTTGTGTCCATGTTCGACTGTTCTTGAAATCGCCAACAAAATTGTATGGACTCCATCTAGATATGTATATGTATGTATGTAAGGTTGCACATAAAAGTGTATTAGAAGTATTAAAAGTATCACCGATAAACTGATATCCCATATCGAATTCCCCTTCATAAACGAATTATTCGCACTCAGAATTTCAAACTCTAAACTTTCATTTCCATACTTGGTATGTCAGCATGTTATGATGTTGGACAGTGCTTTGCTATTACACTGACATACATATGAAGTACATATGTCATATCAGTACGTCCGTATGCAACACTAAATGGAGAAGTTTGTATTTGTAATGGCGCATGGCTTAATTGCTGCTTTGGTAATTGATAAGTTATTGGAAGACAACTGGAGAAAAGGAACGAAACGAATTTGGACAAAAGAGTGGTTTGTTAAAAGACAACAACCGATTCATGTTGTGCCTTGTATTACGATTCAACCTTTTACAGTTCATGGTCACATTCAGCGTCTTCTGCGTCATGTGCTGCAAGACCGTTAAAGGCTATTTAAGAGTTTTTTCTTTCAGTCTTACCAAATTAGCTTGCGTTGGAAGCCACTAAAGGTAGATTCGGATTTAAAAACAGACATCATTAACACTCCAAAACAATTTTTCACGTATGCTGAGTGCAAAGAATCTCAATCCCATTTTGCGCAAATATTTTGGCACAATATGCAGAAGAAGATTAAATTCAAAGTGCGGCAACTTTGAAAAATTTAGCTTGCAAGTGCCGTGTGGCTAACAGCTGACTGTTGCTAAAAAAATGGCGATTGAAGAAATCAAGTGAGGGAATGAAGTACTCCGCAACAAAAAAAAAATTGTCTAAGAAACAAAATTTTTTAAAGTGTGTTTTAAAATAAAGACTGTATAGAAAAGATGGACTATTAAAAGCCATTGCAATTAATCTTACATTTTAGATATATCAAATTAACAAACCTACAAAGTTAAGATATGTGTTGGAGGGCGTGTTTTAACGCCAACTCTACGGTTTTTCCACATTGCTGGTTCTTTCTGATACTTACATTTTTTTTAAATAAATAAAATTTAAGATATGAATTGCAGTGAACTGAACTATTGTTATATTTCTTATTTAATTGGATTAAATTAATTGAATTTAACTATTAACGAAAATTCCTCACAAATATTTCTACTTAAATGCATATGGACATACATATGTGCATATTAATTACATAGATATTTACTGACATTTATTAACTGTCACTAAGTAATAAATACCTGGAAGAAATATGAATATATAGAAACCAAATTGTACGTGTTTTATTTCGCTAGGTTTTTTAAATCCAGAACCTATTTTTTTAACTAAAAAACTCATTTTTTAATTGAGTTTTAATTCGACGCCTTAAAAAACTATTAAGGCATTTTGGGCGCCAGAGTAGGGACTTGACTTGAAATATAAAATAAATAAAAAACTGATAAGTTACTTCAGTTAATAAGTGTGGACACATTTTATAACATAATATGAACAATGGAAAGGTATGCCAATGGGTTCACCAGCGTCACGGGTAATTCCAGGCACAGTATTTGTAGTATTGTTAGACACTGTGATGGAAAAATTTCAACAAAAACCAATAGCATTGACAAAATATGTAGATGACCATTTTGCTTAGCCAAAAGAAATGTTGTGGAAAAACACTAGAAACTCTGAACAGTTTTCATAGACACATACAATTTACCATGGAACTGGAAAAGGATGGAAAGTTGCCATTAACATTTAATCATTACATTACTTTGAGTAAAGTCGTCTTTTTATTTTAAAATCACAAAGCTTCCTAAACGACATTTTCTTTATATTTTGTTATTATATGTCTGTACACATGTGCACAATTTTCCGTGTGTGTTTGTTTTGTGGTTCGTTCTTATGTCCATGGGAGTATTTATTATATATATGTACATATTTCAAAAGTGTATTAATTTTTGTAATTGTTTGCTTGTTGTAATATTTCAACACTGTATATCGCTATTTTTTGCTCTGTTTTTAATTTTCTTGTTCTTAGTTTTTATTTCGTCGCGACGAAACGTACGACGCGTCATTCGTAAGTATATTCTATTATGTTTTGGGTGATTGAAATAAAAATTTGTAATGCACTAATGCATTGGAGTCTTGTTGAACCTTCGTAGTGAACAGACGTATTAGCGGAGTTTTTTTTACATACCAAACAAACAAAAATACAAACAAAAAAAAAATATTCGTAATAAGTACTGATTCGAATTAATACAGTTTTTGTGAAATTTGCTTTATTTGCATTAATATTATTTTTCGTATAAACTGAAACAACAAAAACAAACAAAAAACCACAAACAAAGTGACTGAGGAATACTCTGTATGAGTACCTCAAAAACAAACAATTTTGAAGTGAGTTCTAACGGCAGAAATGCCTATTTTACTGTGAATTCTGATATTCTTAATGCAAACAATAAAAATAAAAAATCTCATGATAGTCTTTTTCTAACGGCAAAGCCAATTTTACGTGAGCGATCAAATTCGCTTACTCCGATGCCAATTAGGGATTCTCTAACATTACCGCTGCCTAGTACTTCTTTATTTAAACCAGCGCCCTTATCCGCTCCGGGCTCGTGTTCTTCACTTAACAAAGTTATTACAATAGACAATAATATTCAGAAACCTAAGGTGCCTGTCGGAATGGACAGATATATTACAGTAGTAAAGCGCGGGCGTAGCCCAAATTCATCTGAAATCTTATCGGTTCCCAAGATATCCAGGGATAACGACGCCGCCACAGTTAACCGTCAAAACAGTTTTAAAATATTGCAGGATGACAACGACAAACCCGAAGCATCCTCGAAAAAAACCTCCAAACCACCACCCATCTATTTGAGGCAAAAAAATTCTAACACACTTATTAAGAAGTTAATCTCGGTCTTTGGTGAAAAGGCATTTCACATTGTTCCAATAAAACGTGGTAATACTGATGAAACTAAAATTCAAATATATGAAGAAAAGGATTTCCGCAAAATTGTTAATGAATTGGAAAAAAATAAAACGAGTTTTTACACCTTCCAGCTTAAGAGCGCCAAGGGCCTTCAGGTCGTATTGAAGGGCATAGATTCTTACGTTGTCCCTGCTGAAATAAAAGATGCTCTCACCCTGAAAGGATTCAAGGTAAAAAATGTATCCAACATAATAAACAGGGAGAAGATCCCCCAACCCCTATTTCGCGTTGAACTGGAGCCAAATGATATAAAATTGAAGAAAAATTAGACCTATTTATGATTTAAAATATCTATTATACCGGAAAATTACCGTTGAAGAACCACACAAGCGTTCAGGACCCGTACAGTGCCATAATTGTCAAAATATGGCCATACGAAAACTTATTGTAAATTACCTGCTGTTTGTGTTGTGTGCGGTGAATTACGCAACACTGCTATTTGCAATAAGTCGAAGGACCAGAAGGAAAAGAAGTGCAGTAATTGTGGAGGTAATCACACTGCTAACTACAGGGGATGTCCTGTATACTCTCTCGTTAAACAGGCTATGAGTCAAAAGCCTAAAGTAACCAAAACGCAAACAGGAAATACGTACTCCGATACTTATCCTCCGATGGCCCAACCAATCTCTACACAAGTATGTTATGCTGATGCTGTGAAGATCAACTCAGTTCCCATGCAAAAAGTGTCACCACCAAATAACACAACAAATGCAAACGCAAGCTTTAATTTCAATCGCCTTGAAGCTACTATTGATAATCTGGTGCAAACTATAAACAATTTTACAACAAATATGACTAGCATGATGCAAGAAATGTTGCGAATGCAGAACACTCTGCTTCTAGCATTAGTTAACAAGCCATGAACACGTTAAAGTTATGTTTCTGGAACGCAAACGGCATTCGCCAACATAGAAACGAACTTGAGCACTTCCTCACGGTGAAGAATATTGATATAATGTTGGTATCTGAGACTCATTTGACTCCCAGAAGCCTTTTTAAAATGAGTGGCTACACCTTTTATGATAAAAAGGACCCGAGAGGAAGAGCATGCGGAGGATCGGCAATTCTAATAAAGTCAAGACTCAAACACTACATTCTTGAGAACATTTGTGAGGACCATCTGCAGGCAACAAATATTTGCATCGAAAGTTTTTGTACAAATTTCGTAATATCATCAATTTACTCCCCTCCCAGATTTTCAATCACTGAGGATCAATATGAAGATTTTTACAAAACTCTTGGACCTTGTTTCGTAGCAGGTGGGGACTACAATGCAAAACATACGTTCTGGGGATCGCGTCTTATTACACCTAGAGGTCGAGCATTGTTCAATTTCAAGAATGGGTTTGGATGTCATTTCGAGCGGGGAGCCCACTTACTGGCCTACTGACACACAAAAAATTCCGGATGTTATAGATGTTGGCGTCATGAAAAATATCTCTAGGGATTTAATTCATGTTGAAGCTTTTCATGATCTGTCCTCCGATCACTCTCCCACGATAGTTACAATTTGTAGCCCACTAAGAAGTGAATTACCTCACCCATATGTGAAGATGATAAATCATGTTAATTGGCTGTGGTTCAAAAAATATCTCAGTAGTCATTGTTCGGAAAACATCAAGCTTAGAACTTCCGATGATGTTGAATTTAACATTGCCAATCTTACTGAAAATATTAAACAGGCTGCTAAACATGCCACTACTTCCTATCCGCAGACTGGGTTTAATAGAATTTATTCTGCGGATTTGGAACGTCTCGTATGTGAAAAAAGAAGAGCTAGAAGGGAATGGCAACAGCACAGGTCACCCCAACATAAAATCGGACTTAAAGACTGCACTAAACGACTCCAAGAGTTGCTTGCATCTGAAAAATCTGCTTCTCTTAAGAACTACCTGGAAGGTCTCGATGTCACAGCAGCATCTAATTACTCCTTGTGGAGCGCTGCTAAAAAATTTAAAACTCCCGTTGAATCTAAACCACCTCTGCGCACTTCTACCGGAAGTTGGGCCAGAACTAATACTGAAAAAGGTAACATATTTGCTGAGCATTTAAAACACGTATTTACCCCAAACTCATGTAGTGGTACTGTTGATTTGCCGAGTGTAGTTGCCCTACCCCCTCGACCCATGAAATTTAAGATGCGCGATGTACAAAAACTAATTGCTGAAACCAACCCGAAGAAAGCTCCGGGTATTGATGGAATTAGTAACAAGATGCTGATGCAGTTGCCTCGTGTTGCTATTAGAATCCTGTTGTTTATTTTTAATGGCATTTTACGACTGGAGTATTATCCACACAGCTGGAAACTTGCCATGATCAAAATGATTCCAAAGGCAGGCAAAGATCTTACCAAGGCTGAGTCATATAGGCCAATAAGTTTACTGTCAACAATTTCAAAGCTCTTCGAAAAACTTCTCATGACAAAATTGTCCCCAATTCTAGCTGATAATGGGTGAATACCGGACCATCAATTTGGGTTTAGAAGTCAGCATAGCACCATTGAACAAACTCATAGAATGGTTCATTTCATAAGAAGAACATTTGAAGAAAAGAAGTATTGTTCTTCCTTCTTTTTTGATGTTTCTCAAGCATTTGATAAAGTGTGGCACGAAGGCCTAATTTTAAAATTGAAGACATATGTACCCATAAACATTCTAAATCTGTTGGAAAGTTACATTCTTGCCCGGAAGTTCACTGTTGTGGAAGAAGACTTCATGAGTGTGCCTGAAACTATCTCATCTGGGGTGCCACAGGGGAGTATACTGGGGCCAGTTTTGTATTTGATTTATACCTGTGATATGCCTTTGAGCAGTAATATCCTCACTTCTACATTTGCTGATGATACAGCCTGCCTTAGTATGCATGAAAACCCTCACGAGGCTACCCGTTATCTCCAGGAACATATTAACCTGTTGGAACCGTGGTTGAACTTATGGAGAATAAAAGTAAATGAACAAAAGTGTGTTCATGTCACATTTACCTTACGAAGAGACACTTGTTCCCCCATTCGTATCAACAATCAAGTTGTTCCTCATCATTCACAGGTGAAATACCTTCGTATACACCTTGACCGACGGCTTACATGGAAACTCCACATTGACTCTAAGCTAACACAAATGAAGCTTAAATTAACCCAGATACATTGGCTGATTGGTAGGAATTCAACACTCAGTCTGGACTGTAAACTTTTAATATACAAGTCGCTTTTGAAACCCGTATGGTGTTACGGAATTCAGCTATGGGGCACTGCTTCAGCTTCCAATGTAGAGAGAATCCAACGAATGCAAAACAAAATTTTAAGGTTAATAACATCGGCTCCATGGTACATGAAAAATTCAATTTTACATCGTGATTTAAATATGCCACTTGTGACCGCTGAAATTGCAAAATATGCAGGCAAATATTTAACAAAACTAGAGTCCCATCCTAATCCTCTTGCTCGCAATATCTTGAACTTTACTGGACACATCCGCTTAAAAAAGAAGGATACTACGGCCTTAATACGCCACACTTCAGATGGAATTTTTTGAATATTATTGTTCTTAACACATTTATGTATTATTAATTATTATCACTAAGTTTATGTCTGACACTGGTTGGGCGTAATAATTATATATATATATATATATATATATATATATATATATATATATATATATATATATATATATGGCCCCTATTATGAGTTTCATTCGACGTTCGATAGCCAACGAAAGTGTTGATCGAACGATATTAAATTTATTCACAGTAGTACAATTATGTCAGCTGGCACTGTAAATAAAATTTTTTTTTATAAATTACATAAAATAAAATTAAATTAAAAATGACCACGACTGAATTGTGGTTCGAAGATACATCTGATGAAGATGAACGCTTAGTGGAACTTGCTAGAAGCAGAAAAAGGTTGAGGGATGCTTCTAACATATTGGAAATGGACACAACTGCGTAAGTATATTTTTCCATTTGGTTTTTACAGAGAATTCATATGTAAAGTTTCTTTACAGATTTATAACAAATTTTCGGCTGTCTAAGGAGGCGCTTGTTGACCTACTATCCACACTACAGACGAACTCCTGCAGCAATGCGCACATGGTAAATCAATACCAAGCATGTTAAAATTAGCAACGGTTTTACGATTTTGTGCTCGTACCAACTTAGTCTTGGAAATGAGAATATGCTCGGTCTTGCACAGCCTACAGTATCTGTACTTCTGTCAGACGCTCTGGAAGTTTTGGAAAACAGTATTTGCAAAAAATGCATCTAATACAACTATACAGCGGCTGAACTGCAGCAAGCCAAATTGTACTTTTTTAACAATAGTAGAATACCAGGGATTATTGGGTGTGTTGATGGCACACACATTAAAATTGTAGCTCCTAAGAAAGAATTGCAACATTTATATTATAACCGAAAAGGATTCTTTAGCATTAATGCCATGATTGTGAGTATACATAAATACGTACAGACATAGTTGCCATAAAGATTACTGTCTGTTATTTGCAGGTTTGTGATCATACTATGAAAATCCGCTATATAAATGCGAAAAATCCCGGCGCAACGCATGATTCTATGATTTTTAATATGTCATCATTGAATGCCCATTTAGAACAGGAACATCAAAATGGTATTCGAAATACTTGGCTTCTTGGTATGTTATTAAATGCAAAACAAATATGTTAGTACGAACGGCTTATTTTGCTAATTTTTATTGGTTTCAGGTGATGCTGGTTATGCTTTAGACCCGTATTTAATGACACCATATAGGAATCCAGAAGTGGGATCGCTACAAAGCAAATACAACACACAACATGCAAAAGCAAGGAATATAGTGGAGCGGACAATTGGTGTTTTAAAAAATAGGTTCAGGTGTGTGCTGCAGTCAAGAGCCCTTCATTATAACCCAAAAAAAGTTACGCAAATTATAAATGTGTGTGCAGCATTGCACAATATTTGCGTCTTTTATAAAGTAAACAGTTCCTATGAGGAAATTTTCGACGAGGCTCGTGAGAACGAAAGTGAGTTTGGTGATGAAACAGCTGAAGATGAATCTAATATTAACTTAGAAGCAGGAGAGATTCGAAATGGATTATTAATAATATTATAGAAGTTAGTTTAAACCTTAATAAAGAAGAACATCAGTTTATTTTATATCACATGAATTCATTATTTGGACTTTTATTTCAATCAGTCTTTTAAGATAAACAAAAAAAAACATTAATTCAATAAAAAATAACAATAAATAAAATAAAAATTTGTCACAGTGTTATCACATTAATTCATTTGTAGCATTTTATAATTTTGGAAGCATTTGCTTTTTCATTTCCAGGAGTGCTACCTTAAGTTTAAGTTTTGATTGGCGATCTTGCTGGCTTTTTAAAACTTCCTCCTTATAAATCTTTAATTTTTGCCTTTTCAACTCCAAAATCTCCTTTGCTGTCTTTTTTTAAGTAATACATTTTTTTGGTGTATTGCCTAATTTCGTTCATAGTCGAAATCATTTCCTCGTGGCAAGATTTTGGCATATTTGTTTGCATTTGCAATAACTCAATTCTTTCCATATTTTTACGCTTTTCAGCTCCTTTTTTTTTGCAAGTTGTTTTTTGGCCAACTGTTAAATTTGGTTCTATTTCCATATTATCAGTTGCTTCATCATCGTTTGTTGCGGTCGCATCTATGCTTTGGTCTTTGTCACTTGCGACGTCCAAACCGAATTCAAATCCTGGTGGATTTATACAGGTTTCAAACTCCAGTAGGCCAATTATAGCTTCCTCTATGTTGGTGTAAACATGTAGCTTGTTTGGTCCTCCTCCAGTTGCACGGTATTCGGATCTGTTTTGGCTTAGTTTCTTTTTTGTTTTCGATTTCATGTCAGCCCATACCTGCAAAAGCCAGTGCTTTAGGGTTGTTTCTCTAATATTACGTATTTACCTTAGTCCATTTTGCTGGCGTTCTTACGGGTGGTCCTAAGCAATTTAGTTCCTGCGATATTTCATCCCAGAGTTTTTCTGCTTGAAGTTTTGTGCAAATTCCTTTAGCCAGCAAGGGATTTTTTTCCACTAGCGAAATAAGCTTTGCTAACTGTTGCTTACTGCTTACAACCTTACTCCTGCATAAAATTGACGAATATATTTTAGTAAGTGGTATCTGGTCGACCAAAACAAAAAAAAAATTACAAATACTTACATTTCCAACAATTTTTTTTTTAATTTTATTTTAAATTTTTTAATTTTATTTACTGCGTCGAAAGCAAAATTTTCGCTGAAATGTTCGATGCTCAACAAAATATTCGACAGAATTGCCAGTTCATAATACCAATTTGATAATTGATAATCGATATTCGATAGCCAACGAATATCGAATATCGAATGCAACTCATAATAGGTTCCTATATATATATATATATATATATATATATATATATATATATATATATATATATATATATATATATATATATATATATATATATATATATATATATATATATATATATATATATATATATATATATATATATATATATATATATATATATATATATATATATATATATATATATATATATATATATATATATATATATATATATATATATATATATATATATATATATATATATATATGTAAGATTTGAATACTTATTATTAGTTCATTTTTTTGAAGATACAATAAATAAATTTTAGCACGAAAAAAAAACTAATGCATTTGCTTCCTGATACCAGTCCATGGTTATTGTAGTTTGTCTTTGAATTATTATTGCACCTAAATATGCCAACTTTCCACCTTTTCACAGTTCCATGGTAAATTGTATATGTCTATGAAAACTGTTCAAAGCCTCTAGTGTTCTTTCCAAAGCAATATAGATCATCTAAGTACATATTTGGTTACTGCTCTTGGTTTTTGTTATCATATTTAAAGTATCTGTTATCTTTTCAGGTGTGTCATAGAAACCGATATTATTGGAATTGGATTTAAAACCGACAAAAAATAGTTTGGTGTCATGACATCCAATGTGATCGGTTTTTTGTTCGAACTAGATAAATAAATTGATCATCAAGCAGCGAAACCGGCTTTTCAACACTCCCATTGTTCGTTCCACAATATTACGGGCCGATGAGTGAGCCATATTACATTTATACTCTTTTGAGTTGCAACGTGGATCTCTGTATGGTGTCAGCAAAAAAGGTTCAATGCCATATCTACAATCTCCTAATAATTTTGTTGCCCATTCTCCTGACTCATACCTGGTAACGAAATGACCTCTTGGGGTACTAATGTTCCATATAAATTCGTCATTTCTTGGTCCGGGATACCGTGCGTCTACCACTCGAATTTTCATTTCGTGGTCACACATCTAAAAATAAATGCATATACAACATACAGATTAGTTTCATAGTGTAATTAATAATATAAAATTGTATTTGCACAATAATTACAATCATGGCATTCATACTAAAATATCCCTTTCGGTTAAAATATAAATGCTCATTATAGGAATACTTTATAATCCTGATGTGTGTCCCGTCGATGCAGCAAACTATTGAAGGGATTTTGTATTTATTGTAAAAATAGTCTCTGGATCTTTTTTCTGTGGAATTCATTTCAAGTTGTACCCATTGTGGACAAATAAAGCACTCCACAACCATGAGTACATCATCTAGTATAGTTAATACTGTACTTCTACCCAGACATATACTAGAATCGTTTCCCACAGCTCTTTGATAGGACCCTTCAGCTAGAAATCGCACTCCGCAACATCATGTACTTCAAGCTCCTTTCCACCAGGTAGAGTTAACAATGCTTATGCTTGTTAAATAGTTTATACCTCGAAATAAACTTATCCTGGTACAGCTTCCTGCAAACAGCATTGAATTTACTCGCGGTGGGCGAGAAATGGTCATTCAAGTAAATTCTTGGTACACCTAAATCGCCAGAAGAATCAGCAGCGACAGCGCTATTACTTCAGAAAACACATTTTTCATGGAAGAAATCTCAGTACAAGTTTTACTATGAACCTCATCCATTTTCTTATTCAATACGCGTATCTGCTTGGCAACACCCATCTCCTTATCGCCACAGGTGCCACAGATGAATTTAAGAGATTTATTTTTACCCATTAGCTCTAACTCACCATCAGTTAAGTTGGCACAGGATTGGTGAATCCATTGGTCACAAACGTTATATTGGGCACAACCTTTTCTTCCAATCGGTTCATTGCAAACACCACAAATAAATGCGTTAGGCGCCATAAATTCTGTAAGCACGCATGCAATATCAGAATAAGCACCGTTAAGAAAAACAATAAAAAAAACGTGGCGGCCAAAAAACAAATAAGTTACAGCACCAATGTATGGATTAATCCAATAACACTAGTATCCACTGAAGAAGTCAAGCATGAAGAATTGCTTCATGGCAGCAGAATATATTTTAAAGAATTAAATACCGAGAAAAAACTATAATTGACTAGATATAGAACAAACACGCTTTTACACAGTCATAGCGTTGCCCCAGAATGTTAATAAAATGTTTCACCATATAACTACAATTTTTTAAGCTGCTGTTTACCTCAAGCTGCTGTTTACCTCATTGGGGTCCACATGAGAATCAATACTTTTTATTACAATCTGAAGAAGAGGTATACACATTTTTCTTATACCGTTCAGAAGCAGAGGTTACCTTGGGATTAGCAGTTTCATCGTATTTTGGTCTCATACAAGTTTCCACGTTTTATCCGTACCACATAAAAAGAATCCATCAATAATAGTAATTAGTTCCTTCACCAAATTATTTTAGTTTTGTTCTCTCAAATAAATTGGGGGCGGCTTATTTGATTTCTGATTTGTAATAAGTACAGCGCCTTCAGTCTAGAGTATAGCGAATCTGTTATGAGAATTATTTATTTTTGTTTTATTTATTTATTTATTTGATCAATACAATACAACAAGAACAAGTCTTATATTATATTATTAGGCTGGCTTTTGTCGTCGTCCTTAGCGATATTTGCGAAAGAAGCGACTTTTGAAGACTTTGAGCTTCTACCCCTTTTGAGCACCGCTATATACCTGTCCATACCTACTTTTGGCCTGGATGCTTCTTTCTGCTTTGCATTGGAATTTTCTCTGGCTATTGATGTTGTCTTCTTTCATAGTTACTTATTTTGATCTGTATGTCTGAACTTACCAAAGCACTCACCGCACAGAGAAGTATTTGACCCAAAAAGCTGGCCAAAATTATTAAGCGTGTTTTTTGTTTTAAAAGTTTAACTTTTTTGATAGTTTTAGCTTTAATTTGATAGAAAAAATTTATTGGCGGGTTATTATTGGGTTAGTGTTATTTGTGACACCCAAAGCATCAGGGTTTTCAGGAAGATTTTTCCGCAATGTGTTAAAATCTTTTGAAGTTTGTCCGCAAATGTAACACCTCATAGTGGATTTTGTGTCCGTTGCAGCATTGCAGGCTTTTGCATCGACCATTGTTAATAGCATCGTGTGTTTAATTTGTGCAATATTTCCATTACATGGTACTTCACTTTTTTTAACAATTGAATTTGGTTATTTATGTATTCTATTTCTTGCTTTGTGATATCAGTAGTTTCGTGCACAAAACGGATTCGGATTGGTCTACACAACCTTGTTGAGGATGGTGTTGGATTTCGCCATATCGTTTTTATTTTTCCATTAGCTGTTGTGATTAATTTAATTGGCACACAACTACTTTGAAATATATTAGCGCCACTATCGTTTTCATTTTCGAATTTTTGCTTATAAGATGATTGGTGCGATCCATCACAGCCCCATTTGCTTATAAGTTCCAGAAACTTAAGTTCTTCATAATCCAACTGCTGTAAAACCTCATCAAGGTATGTACATAATCGTGTTCCTGTGTGGTCAAGGAGAGATTGCAGCTTCACTTCCGCTAATGTCTCAGTTACGGTTATGGCATCTTCACTAGGATAGCAATTTTTTTTTTAGCATTTTTTAGCAATGAGTAGCATGGATATACATTTTTGTTGGTATTGTATAAAATTTCATATTGGTTTTTCGTGAGATCAGCATTTATAAACAATGCTAAAGCACCCTCCGCTGAAAGCTTATTAACTGGGTTGACCTCGGAAGTTGTTAACGATCGCTTGCAAAGTTTTGCTTTTCTTGGAGATCGTGTTATATCCATTATTAATTTAGCCGCATCATTATGTCCCGCTGCTCTCTGGCTCATTGATGCAGCAAATGTGATCTCCTATGTTGTTAATTGCTGACGAATTTATTGCGTTTTTCTTAGTTTTATTTTTTCACTTGCTTCATTAAATTCTTTTTTGGGTCGCCCTGAAGATGAACTGCCAAATACTGGTATTGTCACAGGTCCTTCCAGCCATTTAGCATACGTGCTTAAAAATCGGTCCTCTTTTCGTTGTGCTAAAACCCCAATATCTTTTGAAACAATTTTTGAAATTTTTAACACACTGCTTTACTGCTTGTATATCCCCGTCTCCTTGGCATTCTGAAATCGCACACAATTTATTAGCTAAAAACTGCAACTTCTCGTCAATGATTTTAGCATTAGATTCCTGTACTATTTGGAATAACTCAAATCTTGTGTAAATTTTTTCCATGTTATCTCTCAAAGTTGCAAAACTCTTATAATAAGAATTCTGGGCAATAAGCCATATATGTATATTTCTCAAAGTGCATTTTCCCGTTACTTAGTTAAATACCTGATACTGGGGTGCATTTTTTATATACCTATATCGTTTTTAAATGTGATTTTGATTTATAACGCTTTAAAATTAGGTAGTCTTTTATAGACCGCAGGTAAACAAAAACAGTTTAACAGGAGTGTATGCGTGTGGTTGACTTATGATTATTCCTGATAATAAGATTTATGTTTTTATGTTTTTTTTTTTTTCGACGTCCCATACACAAGACTTAAGTCTTATATTGCAGTATGGAACTAAGCATACGCAAATACATATAATAGATCGACAAATAAGAAATAATAAAAAAAAAATTGTACTAGATTTAATTAAGTCTATTATAAATTGCAAGTGATTTCAAATAAAATATAAAATATAATATGATAAAAATTAATTACAAAAAGTATACAAGCTGAAAACAATACAATTTTTAATAAAATAAAAAAATAAAATACAATTAAAATTACTTACAGAGAGTTTACAAAATTCGAAAAAACAAGCTAAAACAATAAAAAAAGTAAATTTATAACCTCAAAATTTGAAAAATATGCATTGCTATTCAACGTGAGAAATGACACAAAATACATTTCCTGAATTGACGTGCGTTACTAATGCTTTGTGATCTATAGGGGATTCCATTCCAGAGACTGATAGCATGAATAAAGAAATGGTATTTAGAAATCAATGTACGATGACCAAATGCTAGAATTCTTTTGCCCCTATCAAGTGTTGAAAAGTTTAAACGTTCATGGAGATGTTTGGGCTGGCGTGTATATATAATTTTGTGCATAAACAGTAAAACTCGCACTCTTAAAAAATCATCAAAGCTAATGCCGTAAAGTAAAGTTACATAGGGTGAGATATGGTCATATCTTCTTAGACCATATACATACCTAATAATGTTATTAAACGCCACATTAAGTTTCCTTTTGCTTTCACTATCGCAGATAGTTAGTAAATTTGAATTTATGAACTAAGAACTGAATTTTAAGAAATTCCCTTTTTAAGGGCAGGTAATCCATCACATTGGTAGTTGTTAAAAATAACTTAAATAATATTTCATATCAATAATTCGAAAAACACAAAAGTTTATGACGACAATAAAGTATAAGAAAAAGTGCCTTATGAGCAAAAATAGAAAAAAAGATACAATTTTCAAAAAATCACCAAAAATAGTGGCGCAAACTTGCGCAAACTTTTTTTCTTTTTTTGAAATTAGAGATCTCATATTTTATTGTATTATATAATATTATTTGTAGAACAGCTAAGCTCACTTTCAAAAAACCTTTCCTTTTTTTTGGTAAGAATTTATATACATATACATATATGTATGTATAATTTTTTTTTATAATTAATATTTTTAAAATAAATATTTGAGATAATTTTTTCTTTTTAAATATTAAAAATAGCTCCTGATGGATTCTTTCAGGTAAAAAAAATCAATGTAATACCTCTATTCGTTTAGCCACAAAAAAAATATCATATAAATATCTTGAAATCGAAAAAATTCAATAAAAACGCATGCAATTTTCTTCACTTTCCTGACTTTAACAGTGTCTCACAACTACAAATATTAACTTACAATATGCACGATATGATGTAGAATTTTGTTTTCTATCGATCTGCGTAATTACTTCTTAGGATTTCATCAAATTAATTTTTGCCTTTTTGGCCAGCTTTTTGGGTCAAATACTCTTCTGTGCACCGGAGCAATTTACAGACTCAGAACATGACCGAGTGCGAAATACTTTTCCATTGGTAAATAACCAACTGTGGTCAATTTTATAATCATTATTTGTGCGGCTTTTATCACTTTTTCTTCTGAGGTCACTCTGATATACATACAATGCGTTGTTGCCCTTTGCATTTAGTTCACATTTGTTGGTTTCATTACTCATAAGAGTTTGTTTATTGTTTTTTAGTTCTCTTGTATGTATTTGAAAGACATCAACCGCCAAGAAAAAATTTTTAAAGAAAAAAAGCATTAAAACAATGAACAAAAAGGAAGATACTGACAATTTAAACACTAATTATAAGATGGTCATTGAAAACAGTGTGTCTTTTTAAAAAAAATCTTTTTCAAAAGATTATGTATTATATATTGATGTTAGATAAATGTTTAAGAAATTAATTTATTAATGTAATATAATAATCTTGAATTGTAAGTAATTGTTATATTTTCAGCACTAATTGAAAATTTTTAAAATCTTGATGTTTTTTATTTTTAATAAAATAGACGAATCCCTAGACAAAGTGAACAAAAAATTCAAGAAACGTTGGGAAAATATGAAATAAAAAACTTTGAATTTTATTGTAATAAGAACATATTAGACCCTATTAGCTACATATATAAACAAAATAAGAAACTAATGTAATAAAAACATTAATGTTTTTAATTTTTTTATTTATGGTAATACATGCAACTGTATATACTTATTACGATTTTTTTGTTTGTTTTAGTATTCGTATGGAAAATTTATACCAGCTTCCACATCCGTTCTCTTTGAAAGCATCACAGTGTATCTAGTGTTAATCAAATTAAAAGAGTTTTGTAAATTAATCAGAAAATATTCTGCTTTGCAAGTCAAACACAAACATATTTTTTATACTTGAAATTTCCAACAACATTTTATTTATTTAATATTTATACTAAACAACATCCATTTTTTATCATTAATACGCTTTCGTACACAAACAATTTGTTCTCTTTATTATTAATTTTAATTGCGTTAGAAAATAAACTAAAACATTCGCGATTATTAATTTTGTGTATTCCAGATAAATTAATTAATTAATTAATTTTTCATTTATTCTATACTCTCTTTTGGTGTATCTTTATTTGTTAAGATCAGTGTTCCATTCCAAAGGCGGTTGATGGTATTTTTTGCAAATTAAATATATAATTTAATTTCGGAACAAATTTCAATACTGATAAACCCAAGTATATACTTATAAAGAACATAAATTACAAATCTCGTTTATCCGGCGAGATATTATAAAATAAATCTTGTCATCCAAATCAACTTTAATCGTATTTTTGCCAATAATTTAATTTGGTAATTCTTGAATCCAAATGTTTTGAGGCGTTAATTTGAACAGATATAATTGAAATAACGGGCAAAAATCAAAATCGGAAACGTTGGAGCAAATAATCTCATAGAAGGAAAAGGTCGGGACGAATATAGTCCGAATTCGACAGTCCATCAGAGATATAACTATTTCGTTTAATCCTATTAAGCTAGAATGCCGTTTAGGTATTTTAAAGACATGTATGGACCAAGCAATGAAGCTTCAATCAGAGGTGGATAATTTTGATACCAATAACGATGAAAGAGCTGAGCTCGAGGATACTTGTGTGCCTACAAAATCGCTGTTTTTAAGTCTTCCAGCAAAAATAGACAGGCAATCGTGCCTGAAACTTCATTCAGTGTACATGTCGCATTAATCTATAGTAGACTTCCAAATAAGAATAACTTTAATCAAGATCTTGTAATAAAATTTTGAATGGGGTTAAGCATGCTTACGCATATAATTACGTATGACCATACATGCTGCTCCATCTGTAATTATGGTGATGTAAATATTGGTATTTTTGAGCACATTTTTATATGGCTAAAGAAGCATTCAACTTCGTCGGTTTTTTAGGACGGTATAAGAGACACTTCCTTCCACTCCTTCTGAAATTTATACCACTTATATCCGACTGCAAATGTAATACAATTCTCATGCTTTAAAGTCTATTTAAAGCTGCTGGACCGAATACAGGAGAGAGAGAAAAGACTCGTTGGTGACAATAGTGTAGTCAACTTTATTGTCCCTCTGGAGCATTGTCGCAACGCGTGTTACAATGTGTTACGATGTTTTATTTTTACTACAATGGAATGCGCTCTAATAAAGCAGGTAGATATGTTTCGGAGACCCGCTCTTTTATGCGAACAACGAGTTAGAGAATCGCACCACGACTTACAGAGACGATTCGTTTTTTGTTCGAAATGCTCGTATGTGGAACGAGCTTCCTGTCACGTAACGAAAGGCTGAAGGGGAGGTAGGATTCTGGTGTGTAGATCACCACTGATGTGTCTGCTACGGGTGCTGTTATTAAGGCACCGATAAAGAGCGATAATTCAGAAGACATTTATCAGTAACAGTTTTTCAAAGTCACATATTCCATTTTATCTCCCTCCTTTATGTTTATTTCGAAATCTTTGCTAGTGGAATCACTGACGGTATGCTGGACGAGTTGAGCCAGTTGGTGGAATGATCCTTCGTGTTACAAGTGGTTTAAAGTTCACATTACTTAACAAATACTTTAATCGTATGCAAAATACCACTTTAACTATTTTATGATTAACGCTGTCATAGTTTTTATTTTATGATGTACAACAACACTTCATAGCAAAATTGTGCAAAGTCATCTTCACAAACATTCTTATGGTCTTTCATTTAGTTGTCGATTCGACATCGACGAGTGCACACGCGAAGGATATGTTTATATTTTTTCAGAAATACTTATCCAACAAACACTCGTATTAGAAAAGAGACATGCGAATAAGTATTTTATAATAATAATTGCTTTTCGCAACAAGCAATGCTTTTTATGTTACAAAGTATATGTATATTTAAAAAGTTAGTGTGTGCAAAAAAAAATTTTAAGAATTTTATCAAGATATGAACAAATTTGATGTGGCACTGCTTATTTTTTAGCAAACAAGGGCTCGAGGTCGTGTTTTTTGGGTAGATCACACGCCAAAAAAAATATTGTTTTATTTTTGGTGTTTTTATTAAAATTGCTACTGGAGCTGGAGCTCAGGATATCAAACCAGTCATTTACAAATTAGCGACTTCCATGGCACTTATGGGTCGATACCATGGTATTTATTGAGTTGCTCTCTCAAATAAATTGGAGGCAGCTCACTCGATTTTTGACTCGTAATAGGTACTTTGCTTTCATTTTGAAACATACATACATACTTATGTATGTATGTATTTTCTTCATGCTCTGCCAACCCGTTTATAACGTACATCAGGGATCCTCAAAACATGGGCGCGGCGCCAATGCTTACGATATTTTATCGTGTACATGTGCACACATATTGCAGAGAAATAAAAAAACATAAATCAGTCCCATTCGAGCTTTAAAACATGATGGACGTGTTACGCATATGCGTTGGCATATGCAAAAAGTGAGATCCCCAGAAATTCATATGAAATTAACCTGAGAAAATAACTACTAGTTCTGATGAACAAAATTTTTATGAGGGAATTATTTTATGATTAATATTGCATAAACACATGTCATTCTTTATTTCTTGTTCTTTAACTTCTATTTTGTACATACATACTTATATGATTATTTTGTTCAGGTATAAACATGTTAATAGCACAACAAATAAGTATTTCCAATATAATATGGTGCGGTATAAATGATAAAAAAGTACTAAAAACAGGTAGTACTTCCAGCGATGTTCGTTTTAATACTTCGTACATATAAATTTCATTATTATTATGTACACATACATATGTGTGTATAAGAAGCAATGTAATAGGTTCATAATATAAAAATGGGCAAAATAAATATTCCAAACATAGTATGGTAGATTAAAAAAGAGGGATTAATATCTGGAGAGGCAAAAACGATTAAAACTACAATATGCGCTCGTGGAAATTACTTAAAACTAGAACTCAAACTAAGTCTTAAAGTTGAGAGTAAAGTTCTACAGTAAAACTTTTGTCAGACGGTAATTACCTAAATTAAACACATTGAGTTGTTTATGTGTAATTCAATCAGAGTTGTAAATGAATCATTCTTTTTTGATTTCAATTCATTACGAATTAGCTAAATTTTGAATTAATTCTTTTCGTCAAAAAACGAATTGAATGAAATTTGAATCAATTCATTTGAATTTAGCAAACATGAATTGCAATTCATTTTTAATTCAAATGAATTGGTAAAATGAATTGCAATTCATTTCCAATTCATTTGAATTGAATTGACTTTGAGTTAATTCAAAAGGATTAGAAAAAATTAATTGAAATTCATTTCCAATTCATTTGAATTGATTTTGAATTAATTCAAATTAGTTAGAAAAATGAAGGTAATGGCAGAATATGACTTGAATTAGTAGGGAGCTGCGAAAATCCTATCAGCATGAGCATTAATTCATAATTGTTTATTTGCTTAAAACAAAACTTTTGAACATGTTATTTATATTATTTATCAAATTGTGCGAAAAACATATCGAAGATGTGTTTAATATCATTCTGCTTCGGTGCCAATATCAAAAATCGGGTTCAAAGCTTTTAACCACCAAGAATTAATTTTTCGAACTCATTTGAATTAATTCAAAATCAATTCAAATGAATTGGAAATGAATTGCAATTCATTTTTTCTAACTCATTTGAATTAACTCAAAGTCAATTCAATTCAAATGAATTGGAAATGAATTGCAATTCATTTTACCAATTCATTTGAATTATAAATGAATTGCAATTCATGTTTGCTAAATTCAAATGAATTGATTCAAATTTCATTCAATTCATTTTTTGACGAAAAGAATTAATTCAAAATTTTACCAATTCAATGCATGAATGATTCGCGAATTAATTCAAAAATGAATGATTCGTTTACAACTCTGAATTCAATGCAATTAAATCTTCGTGTTGCATTACGTCTTGAATATTTTTTTCATATGGGCAGCATTTTATACGTAATAAGTTTTCTATGTTCATCTGTTAAACGATTTCGATTTTTACTTTTAATATTTTTTAATATAGAAAATGTTGATTCGCAAATGTAAGTCGAACCGAACATTGAATACAATTTTAGAATTTCGTTTCTTATCTTTGAATATATATCTGCAGAAATATTCCTCCAGAACTCTATCCCGCTAGTCATCGGTAACGCTAGGTCTTCCCTCATTTTAGTCAGCTCTTCTCTTAAGTCGTCAGTTTGACACTCAGTATCACATAACAAATGGTTGTTATGCATATCAATTAAATGTTCTATTCTTTTGAAGTCGTGAAAGCGAGTACTATAATTATTTAAAAGCGATTCGAGTATATCTACATATTCTGTCAATTTGGAATTGTTATAATTACCTTTACTATACATATATATCTTTTGATATATATCAAAAGATCTTTTTAAACTTGTTAAATTATTGCCTTTCAAGTTTTCTATTAAAATTTCCATTTTTTTCATAAATTGTTTTACTGAAAAAAATAGCTCGAAAATTGTTTTTGTATACCCCTGCAACTGTATATTGAACTGATTTATGAATTCAGTTAAATCCGTCAAAAATGCCACATCTATTAAGAACGCTGAATCCCTAATGTTCCAACAATGATTTGGTTTCGTCACTTTGATTTTCGTTAGAAAAAAGTAATTATTTCATCACGAAGGCTAAAAACTCTTTGAAGGACCTTTGCTTAACCACCTTACTTCAGTAAACATAACCAAACCCCCATACTCAGCATTAAGTAGCTCTTTGAATTTTCAATGGCTTAGCGCGTTATGTCCTCCTCTTATTTTATTGACAACCAGAACTATTTACAATATTCATTGTACTCATTAAATTTACATTTTTACAAAATAATACCTGCTGATGAATTATGCAATGGAAATTATAAATATTGAAATTACTTTTCAAAAGAAACCATTCGTTTTACACACCCTTACGTTGGCACCATCAGTGCCTACAGAGCCAAATTTTTCGTTAGTGTAAAAGATAGAATATTTAATAAAATAACTTTTCCATGTACGTGGCCGTGTAACCCATAAAGGGAAAACATTTCTTCCTGAACCTCAAAATTATCATTAACTACTCTAACAAAAATCATTTAAATCAGTGCTTTCATCTAAGCATAAGGCAAAGAATTTAAATTAAGCATTCGTTTCTTTATATTTGAAAAGATGAAAGCACTGATATTTTCAGTCCGTCGAGTAATTATATTGACAGAGGAAGATCATTTATAATTTTAAGAATTTCTTCATCTTAAAAGAATTATTGTTAATTTCTTTAAAAAACTCGCCATCGTCAAAATGACGGCAACGTTTAGCAAGCGATTCTGTAAAAACAAAAGATGCCATTCATTTCAAAAAATTATCCCTCAGTTCTCTTGACTTCACCTTTTGCGAATCAACAATCTGTTTTCCATAAAATGTTTTTTTTTAGTTTTATAATTAGGGCTACTCTTTCATCGCCAGTGATGTCATTATATTCCTTATGACATGCTTCATAATGCCTTTGCATTAAATGCTTTTTGTTGCACGATATCACTCGTTGACAAACCAAACATTCTGGTTGGCCGAAATAATTTTCTGAAAATAAAAAGTTTACTTCAAATTCTTCGCCAAACATATTTCTTCTATGTATTTAATTTTATGCGGATACTTAATTTGAGAGGGACTTCTCTTAATTTTTATAATAGCAAACGCCAATATGTCCTTCTCTTTTAAATGTCTAAGATAGACTGTTTAATGCTGTTAATTTCTCCACAAATACGTATACTCTTATAAGAAATAAAAATTTTTTTAGCACATCTCTTCTTCGTGTTAAGATTGTTTTTATCGTCGTCCTTAGCAATCTTAAATGGAGAACCGGTTTTCGACTTTTGTGAGTTTTTTCTCCGTTTAAGCACCTAAATTTATCCATCCATACCTCCTCATTAGAGTATTTTGATTCCTTCTAATTTGTTTCAGACTCGTGTTTGCATTTAACCCTTTCGACCCGACATTCGAATAGAAATGTTGGAATAAAATTTTTGATCGGGGGGCGGTAGTACACCTTTGTACCATTCGGAATGTTATGTGGTACAAATGAGTACCAGCCGGCCAGTAAAACAAAATGTACTAATTTGATATAAGTATATAGATTATAGTACATCATATTATATTGGTTTTTTGGAATGTGCTTTTACATAAAACTTATGCATGATATGGTGTAAAGCGGCACGTGGCACTCCTTGCAGATTGTCTTAGTGTGAGTCTGTTCCTTTCGTGCGCTGCAGTTTGTACAACGATGTCGGGTAGATGCTTCAGTAGAAAGATGCATTGCCTTGTGATTGGCAGTTTTAGCTGCACGGTCTGGCTTATTGGTTCGTAACCCTTCATAGATCAATCCTTCAGCTAAGGTAACTATAAATGATTTGAGTGGCATCTTGTTTCAGCCATAATGAATGACACACGCGTTTAAGGTTGTTATCATTTTCAAACGGTGAAAAAACTTTCTCCCAACACTTATCTGATTTCCGAGCGTTTTCATAAAGGTCAGACATTTGTTCAACCAAGTCGATACCTCCTATGATCTCCTGGAAAATTTTTATTTGACTTGGACTATAAATGATTTGAGTGGCATCTTGTTTCAGCCATTATGAATGACACACGCGTTTACGGTTGTCATCATTTTCAAACGGTGAAAAAACTTTCTCCCAACACTTATCTGATTTCCGAGCGTTTTCATAAAGGTCAGACATTTTGATTTGAAGTCGATGCCTCCTATGATGTCGTGGAAAATTTTTATTTGACTTGGACACGATACTTGAATTTTTTCGCCCGTTTTCAAAGTTTTTGTGACAGTCAAACAGTTGCTTTGTGGCAATTACTTACTTGTGTCTTGCCATTTTGCTTATAAAACTCCAGATGAAGTGCACTTGAATTACCTTTTACATCTTTCGAGTTTGTAAAAAGAATATTTAAAGCATATTTTTTCTGTTTGGCATAACGGTGCCAGCGGCTGGGAAAGATATTGAGTCGAATAAATTCACAGATGTAAAAAAAACGATCGGAGCATAAGACGACATCTGTTTCTGCAATTGAACCGGTTAATTTGATCACAATTTCAGCGGCATTATTTTCACATATTTTTGCTTTCTTGTTTTTGCATTGTTGGCCTTCGTAAATTTTTATACGTTCATTCGTACATTGGGGTATGTACTCATGAACTGATCTTGGCAATAGTGTATTGAAAACATGAATTATAGATGAATGACGAGAAATGTATGTGGTGTGCTATTGAGCAGTTACGAGGTCTATAAATAAGAAATCCTCGCCCGGAGTACTCCAAATGACATTGGCTCATTACTAATAAGTACTTTCTCGACAGCCTCATTCACTTCATCCATTATGTCGTCTTCTAAATCTTCGTTATCACTATAGACACCATTTAACGTCTGCTGAATCTTCTTTATCGCTGGAGCCTGAGACACCACTTGAAACAAATTCTTCAAAGTTTTCTCCAGAAAAGTTTTTTAAGTCATTAGAACTTTTAGTTTCATCTTCAAAAATTTTTAGAATGTCTTCCAAATCCATTTTCTGGCAGAACTAATAATTTTCATCAAAACTTGAAATCATGCCATTTACTTTTTATTAAATTAGTAGTACACATTTGTCTCACAATACCGGACGAATGGTCATATGGGTACCATTTACTGAAATGAGCATAAAACAAATATTTTTTTTATAAATACTTACCAGCCGCAATTATAAACACTTGTGGAAATTTAAATTTTGATTGGTGTTTTAATAACTTACCAACATCCGCGCACAATATCAATCAAAAATCCTACATATTACGATTTTTCGTTTCTTTGTTTTGATATTCCTATGAAAGAATTATCGCGATCCTACACTCCCGTTGCCCACTTGTAGACTTAATTCTTTCACTAGAGGTATTAAGAGTTTTATAGGGGCATACAACCATAACATAAAGAAATGTGACATATGGAACATTAACGTCGGGAACACTATAAGTATATTTGCATTTCGGTAATAGTTAGATGAAGGTGTTTCCGATGGTTTTTCTTCATGCTCTGCCAACCCGTTTATCAAGTACTAAATATCTGGTAAATTGGATTAATTTAAAAGTTTTTGGGGAGCAACTCTATTGCATTTATATTTTTCCGTTTTTTATAGCAATTTATGTCTTTTTTTACATTGCACGTAAGTATAATTACGAGTGTAGTATATGTATGCATGTATATATAGTACATACTTTTTTTATTTAATTTTTCTTAAATGCTCCCAAACTTTGAGTTGCCATTTTGAGAAAAGAATGTCAACAAAAAATCAGATGTTTCCCTTAAAGTTCTGAAGGTAACATGTGTTGCATATATTTTTAAATAATATTTATTTTTTACAAAAATATAAAATTAAATCTTAAAATTATTGTTAAGTTTCTTCAGGAACTATTTTTGACGCAAGTGGGCAAACTGGGCATCACTGACAAACTTTTTCGGTTTGCTAAAAATTTGTATATGTAAGTATACGTATGTGAGTATGTAAGTATATAAAATTCAAGAATTAAATGCATTAATTTTGTATGTATAAATCAATTAATTTAAAACATAAATATTGATATTTATAGCATGCAGGGTCTTAATGCAAATTTTGCAGTTGTCACTGAAATTATTTGAGGAATTCAGAATATATTTAAGATTTACTTAGACCAGTTTTTGCACGGGAACCTTTAGGGTAAAATTTGTAGACCAAGAAATTATGAAAAACGTTGCCGAAAAGTACACATTTAGTTTTACGTCCATAACAGGCAAGGACTTCGGTGGCCACACATCAGGCTACTTGCAATCGAAAGCTGACATTAATACGCGTCGTTTGATGCATAGGGTATATCCTGGGAAACTTTCAGAAAAAAGTTATAGTCCCAGTAAACTTTCAAAAAATAAAAATATTGCTAAAACACTTCTTTTAGCAATTTTTTAAATATTACACACAAACAGTTCTCGTGGCCACAAATCACGCAACCTACAATCAAAAGCTGACAATAATGCGCGTCGATTGATATATAGGTTATACCCCGGGAGAGTTTCAGAAAAAAATTATAGATCTAGCAAACTTTTAAAAGATTAAAAACCCAAAAGTTTTTGTGTCCTTCTCTGGGAATGTACGTAATAGTTAGTATTTTAATAAATAATAAAAGATTTGCTCAAGATATGAAAAGAATGAAGAGATATGCAAAACTTAATTCTTATCTGTATTTTTCATTGAAATAATAGCGTATTAATATTATTTTGATTGAAATTGTTATAATTGTAATTAAACGTAATGAAAATTTCGATATCAACAATGTGTGGTGAAAATTATTGTTTCATGTACGTTGTTGCTTACAAAAAGTCTGGCAGTATAATTATGAGTAGTAAGAATATATGTGGCTTCTTAAAAAATAATGAGCGTGTGACATGAACCATACAAACCAGCAAAATCTATAACAAAAATGTAAACAAACATCATATGCTAAATATACTGCATATTCTGTGACAAACATAAATCATAAACTAAAAATTTTAAACTAATGTTAATATAATTTGGTTAATTTAATATTTAATTTTATTATTTATAAAAAAAGAGAATTGTCCTGAAGATGATACTCAATGAGTATCAAAATAACGATTATTTTTTAATAAAATTGTTAAACGATAAAAGACCTCAAGCTTAAATATTAAATTAACCAAATTATTATAAAACAGGTCAAAAAATATAGATACGTTACTAATGTTAATATATTTTCAAAATGAAATAAAATCAAAAAAGTAATAGCCCTGCTCTTCTGTCCCTGGAATAAAATCTTTCATCAATGTGTAGGTTTCCACACTACCATTGTGGTACCACATTCAGTGCGTTGCCAATTGTTTTTAATGGCTGGCATCCCCAGTAGGCCTAAACCATTATATACCTAATTATTTACATATGTATATAAATACATTACTACATATACGATATTATTCACATGCTTTTTTAAACCATGCTATAGCCGCCATCTACAGTGAAAACAAAAGTCTGAACAGTTGTCAGCATATTTAAAGATCATTTTTTAATTAATATTATACAACATTGTTCGTATTTTTAAGTTTTAATTTTATTGATATTTGATAGTACACATATGATCATACTTTTAAGCCAAAACAAAAAAAAACACATACACAAAATAATTGATTAATTATTCGTCAGATTCCGGTGGCTCAGCTGCTTGCGAGCTGTTTGCTGCAGGTGCCACCAGTGATGTACCTGCTTGCGAACTATTTGCCACCAATGGTTCAGCTGCTTGTGAGTTATTTACTGCAAGTGCCACCTCACTGTGGCGCCTTTTCCCAAAAACCGCGGCAAAAATACAAAATTTTATGACAAAGTTTTGTAAAATGAATGAACACATCGTATAAAGACCATTTTACTGATCAGAATTCAAAAACGTTTATCTTAATTGGATGAGAATTATAGTTGATGGAGCTACTTAAAGTCGACAGTTTTTTAAAAAGTCCAAAAAAATGTGATTTTGAGAAAAAAAAAAGACATTTTAGAATTGAAGTGTCAGAAATATTGCCATGTGATCACTACTTTTTTGGTATTGTTTTAAAGGTATATTTATTGTTTATTAAAAAAAGTAAGAAAATGTCCACCAGATACCCTACTTTTTCGGCAGTTGCCGTTTTTCAGACACCCTATATTTAGATAGTTTTTCAAATAAAATAGAGAATATCTGAAAATGCGCAAAAATGGTCACGCCCATATTTTCTTAGCATATATACTACACAGTACTTTAAATAATTTAGCTAAATTGGTCCACAAAAAATGACAGGTTTTCTTGAAATTGGAAAAAAGATGTTACAACCTTATAGCCAGTGTTGCCACATCCAAGTTATTTTTGCAACCAAAATTAAAAAAAAAATTGCCAAATAAGGAAAAAAGCTACCAAAATTTTAATATTTTTTATATTTTATGTTATCTTACAGCACAAAAATGTAAATGTATGTGGAACTGAATGACATATTTTTTAATGTATGCATATGTGCCTACTTAAAAATATGTAAGTTGCCCTATTTCATTGAAATATATATAATCGTATAGAAAGATTTTTTACAAAAATAAGAGAAAAATAACTTGTACTTTATGTTATAAAATTTATGTATTTTATTACTAAAAGATAAAAAATTATTTTATAAGTATATGTAACAAAGATGCGTTCCAAATATGAAAAGAAATTATTCTCTCTATACAATTGTTTTCACTGCATCACTTGTTACTAATATTTATTGCTTTTCGTTAATACGAAATGTTCGCAGTGATTTTTTCCCTACATTTTTCTTTAATTCTCATTTAAGTTGACAGTCTTTGTACACCATTCGTCAATAAAGTCTTGAAAAGTCACCATAAAAAGTCATAGTATGAATCCCATATAAATGATAAACAATATTTTAGATTTAGATTTATTTACTTATTCATCTACAGAAATATATTCTTACAGATTACAAAATTATTTTAATTGAAATATTTGAATAACATAGATTTAAACATAGTATAGTTGACATCAAAATTTAAGGAGGGAGTTAAGCTATTACATAAATGTAAGCATCTTGCAATAGGTTCATTATTTGCATAATTAGTTCGTAGACAACTTTCCTCAAACATACGGTTAATTCTTAAATCCCTGGGGGGACAATACAAAATAAAATAATTTTTTATTTCAGGACAATCAATATTACCGGATAATACATTATAAGCTAGCAATAATGAGGAACAGGTTCTGCGGTCGCTTAATGATTGTAGGCCTAGCAACTTTCTCCTAGCCTCATAAGGAGGTAGCTCATACTGCCAATTTAACTTTAAAGCAGTCTTAGTAAAAATTTTTTGAATGCGTTCAATGCGATTAGATAGACCCAAATGATAGGGATTCCAGACAATAGAACAATATTCTAAAATACTTCGAATCAAAGAAATGTATAAAGATTTAAGGGTATATGCGTCCCTGAAATCTTTAGAATTTCTTTTAATGAAGCCGAGCATAACATAAGCTCTAGAAACCACATAATCAATATGTCTAGAAAAAGTTAATTTGGCGTCAAAAATAACACCTAAATCTTTGACTTCATATACTTGCTTAAGCATGATACCGCTAAGGGAGTAATCAAACTTAATTGGATTAGAAATATGTGTGTAGGACAATGTGCAACATTTAGAAATATTAATTTTTATACCATTTTTAGAACACCAGTTGGAGAGATTGTCAAGGTCAGCCTGCAATTTATGACAGTCTGCCAAATTAGAGATACAAGAATATAATTTCAAATCATCTGCAAATAACAAGCATTTGGAAAATTTAAAAGCTAATGGTAAGTCATTGATAAAAAGTGTAAAAAGTAGTGGACCAATATGTGTACCCTGCGGAATACCAGAATAGGCGTCTATTATAACCGATGATGAAGCATTGTCAATTTTAACTATAAGTTTTCTGTCAATCAAAAAACTTTTAAAAAACTGCATTAGATTATTAGATAGACCAAAATTACAAAGCTTGCGTAATAAAAGGTAATGACTAACAGTATCAAATGCCTTAGCAAAGTCAGTGTAAATAACATCACATTGAGACTTACGATCCATTGCAGTTATAATATCACGATTTATTATAAGTAGATTAAAACAAGATAAAATCAATCAAAACGGCACGGATCAAAGCAAAAACACTTCAAAATGCACAGAAGAATAAACAAACATGCAATTCAGCAACACAAATCAGACACAATTAATGTGTTTAATTAATGCGAAACATCAAGACAGAGCAAACAAAAAAACACGTCCGTACATATGAAAGCACTAAATCGCCACTGCTGTGTCAATCAGGTAGGCATAATTATTACAATTTGTTTATTTATTTAAATTTAAGAACACATTACACAGTGCAACACGAAATTTACCTAAGATCTCAATAATCAAATTTCTACAACATATAAACTTCCTGGGAATAATTCTGAACACCGTTCAGAATTATTCCCAGGAAGTTTATATGTTGTAGAAATTTGTTTATTGAGATCTTAGGTAAATTTTTGTAGTTGATTGTTTCCTTGAATTTTGAACGGTTTGCTACCTATGGACCTGAACAAGAGAAAAAGGTAAAAAATCGATTTTTTTAAGTTTTTTGCGATTTTTATCTGAAAGGTGAAGTTGTTTTGATATTTAATTGTTCGCAATTTTTGTTCTTTATGACAAGAGCTAAAAGTTTGCCTCAGAGAGTAAATCGAAATTCGGAACGGTTTGCAAGATATGAGCCCGAGAAAATGATCATTTTTTGCGAAAATGATACCGAGGCCCCAAATCTTTGGCGGCCCATAAAAAAAGTGCATGACTTTGAGAAAAATTGGGAGACACGGGTCTTTTTTTTAGTCTTTTATCACGTAGTGGTGTCCGTATATGGTTATTTTACCACGACTTAAAAAATTGCACACAGTGTTATGAAAATAGGCAGGTAGTTTTAAAACTTGGTTTTTATACTAAGTAAAATAAAAACTGCAGTTGCATATAATCCAGTTAATTGTGGCCTAGATTTATGTTTCGCAAATCATGTAGTTTGAAACTTTTTATTTTTGGGTATAAATTAATCTGCAATTGTGTAATGCAATCATTTAAGGTTTTACTTTGCAAAAGTAGTGATCAGTACCAGTAGTGCGATTCAGTAACTTTTAAAGACTGAATAGTGGTTAAATATAACAACAACTAGTGTGGTTTGCACTAACCATTGTGCGATTCACTAACTTCGTTTTAACATCTTTGTTATAATTTGATATCAAGTGGCATCTCTGTTACAATAAGAGAAAAACACAAAGAGGAACAGAAAAAAAACAAAAGAATTTGTGTCGACCAAGCAGTATATAATAATATATTTTCATGAATTACTTTAATTATGATTAATAAAAGTAAAATTCTATAAGTAAATAATATAAATGACATTGTATATCCAAATATTTTTATAATTTTACGTATTTGCTGCAAAATAACAACTTGCCCTCTTTGCAAAAGAGTACGTGCTTCTACTGAACAGCTGACTTGAATCGTTTCGTTAACCACACAAAAATTACTGCCGTTAAGATAACGCCAGTGAATGTGGTTAAAAATGTTACTGAATAGCAAAACCTTTAATTTTGCTGTTAAAATTTTTAACCAACTCAACAGTCTTTAAATAAAGTTACTGAATCGCACTACAGAACTCATAATGTCATTTCAAAATACCGAATTGTTCGAGTTATTTAGAAAATCACATAATGAAATCGCATTTAATTTGGCTATTGTGTTTCGGTTTACCAGGATACCACGAAAAGGATGTTAAAAACCAAATTCACTTCGTTTTCTTGGATATTCGTAGAAAATGGCTTGCCTCAAACCGTACGACAAAAACCTTTATGGAAAAGTACTCAGACTGGCTAAATGGAGTAACAACTTTTAAAAACATCTTTGGACAGCAGAAAAGGAAGACCTGTTAAACTATAAACGAGTGCTGAGGTAACATCCCAAATTACTCGTGTCGACAACCATATTATAAAAAGGTTGGCAGTTATAAACTTCTAGTAAATGGCCAAAAGTTTCAGGATTATGCATCAAAAACTGTCCAGTTTTGGCTCAAAAGTACCCTGAGAAGAAACCTACTCCTACAGTCCATAAGATTTTTTGTCATGGCCAAAATTTAATTGAATATCAATGCTTACTAATTGGAGATTTATCAGAAGAAGCCCAGGAATGCAAAAACAAAGATTACAAGCACTTTAGATATGCGAATACTTGCAAAATTTCACGGATTAGACAGAATGAGGAACTTTTTAATATGTTAGCGGCCTCTTCCGACTGATTTCATCGCGGAGACATGTAAGATCTAGCAAGGATTTGGAAGAATATAATTATAGCTCCGATATGTTAAGTCTATTACAAATCGCTCAAAATGTTAATGACTACTTTAAAGAAAACTAACTTTTAAAAAATTTAATAAAAATAACTCAATATCATTATATAATATATCATATTATAAAATAATATTATTAATTAACATTAGTATTAAAAATGTTTCAATAATTTTTATCTGTAATATAAGTAAAAAGAGTTATATTAATATAACATGTTATATTAGAGTACCATTTTTTTAGACTTTCCTATGAGAATGTCATTTAAAGCACAAAAAGTTGTATCTTAAATGGTTGAAAAATTCTAAAAATATCATTACTTCAAAATGTATGATTTTTGCGACAAGAAAGGTCAAAGGTGTTATCGTGTCCAATGCCTATCTCAATAAAAGCAGTCGAAAACAGACACTGTGCACAGTGCCGCGCCTAACCTATGACCGTACAAATCATGTATATTACAGCTAAAAGAGTTTCCTTTCAAATTCTTTTTAAAATTTTTAAATATCTTTATCAGTTCAAAAGTTATGATTTTTGCAACGAAAAAAAGTCAAAAGGCCCCACTGTGCACCGGTGGTGTAGCTGCTTGTGACCCAGATGGTAGTGGACAGCTGTTATAGACCGACGGAGCTGCAGGTGGAGGCAGTGGGAGTGGCCCATAAGGATACAGTATTGGGCCATAGTGGGGAGTTCCATACCATGATGGTGCATATGGTACGTGACCGTAGGCCAAATAATGCACATATGGCTGCTGCTCCTGCTGTGGATGCCACTCTTGTTGCTGACCTGCTTCCCACCCTTGTTGCCGCTGTGGCTGCCGTGTCTGTTGTTGATGCATTCCCCTCTGTCGCAATTGTATCTGCTGCAATATAGATATAGGAAATTAATAAAGTATTCGTAGTTTAAGCTAGCAATAAAGTAATTGACAGCTTAGCCTACAATAACTATTAATTTTAACTGACCAAAGTCACTCTCCTCCTCCCTCTTCCGGGATAAAAGCGACGCTTCCGCTTTAATATGAGTTTAAGAACGCTCTGAAATATAATAATTAGTGTTAGATACAAATATGCATAAACACACACACAATTTAATTTTAATAAATTGAATAATTTGACAAATATTATTAAACAAAGTTTTTTTTATTCACTGCCTGTAGACTTATGACTCTAACTAACTAACTATAATATGGTGTTCCTACATGCGTTTTTAATTGAAACAATATTCAGTTAATTAACAATATATTTTTAGTGTTCATACATACTCAATATTGCTACGACAATTAGCATTTGACAACTGAAAAAAATGTTGTTTACATTTTTACTTTGTATCTTTGTGGTTTTTATCATACAAAATGGAAAAACATTTTGTTTTAAAAAAAGCCTTTCTTTTATACAATAGAAAGATTGAACTTTTTCAAACAGTGCGTTCCAGTTTTGATTCCAAATTAAATATTCTTAAAAAAAGAAAGAAGAAAAATTTGGAAATCCTGCAGAGTTTGAGGAAGCAGCAGCTCTTGCTTTTTTAATATTAGAGGAAAGTTCATGCCGAAAGACTTTATGGAAATTGGTAAGTAAAAGTAGAGAATTTTGTTTAAATCCGTTATTGCATTTCCGATTTACAGAATCGCCAAACGTCATCCTGGGAGTTCAATTGTAACCGCAATGACGATCAGTTTTTTAAGAGGCATTTTCGGATGACACGTGCAAGCTTTGATATCCTCTGTGACTTACTACAAAGTCTTAACAAAGTGGATACAAAATGGCAAAAAGCGATAACGCTGCAAAAGCGTGTAGCCATCGCTTTATTTACCCTACGTTTATCTGGGGAGTACCGAGTGGTTGGTGAGCTATTTGGCGTTGGAAAATCAACTGTGTGCACTATTTTTCTCGCATTTTGTGAAGAAGTATGGCAAGCGCTGTCCACTCAGTATATCAAGAAATTGCCTCCGACACAAGAGCTTGGGGATGAATGCATCAATGGATTTGAAAGCCTTGGTTTTCCACAATGCCTGGGGGCCATTGGTAAGACGTAGTTTTTCAAAATTCTACTCTCCGATATAGGTATCTTTTTTTAGATGGGTGTCGCATAGAAATTAAGCCAAAACAAAGCGATGCCACTGATTACTATAATTACAAGGGATGGTATTCTATCGTACTTTTGGCTCTTGTGGATTACAGGTGCGTATCGTTTATTTTTTGTTTGTTTTTATGTCAATATTTTATACATCACGCATAGATACCGCTTTTTATATATAAATATTGGTGCTCCGGGGCGTTGCAATGACTCCCAAATCTTTAATTCTTCCCTTTTGAAAAAAGTGCTGAATGAGAGCGAAAAATTTGGAAGCCAGCAAGAAAGAAATTAATGGCATCCAAATGCCAGTATGCATTTTGGGCGACAAAGCGTTCAAATTTTCGCAAGCCCTTATGAAACCGTATGCTTTTTCTACGGAGCTGTCAGATGAAAGAAAATTATTTAAGTACCGATTATCGAAGTGCCGAAGAGTAGTGGAGAACGCATTTGGCCATTTAAAAGCGCGCTTTCGGCGTATCGGAAAAGGACTAGATAATCGGGTAGGAAACGCTCCCAGCATTGTTCGGGCTTGCTGTGTTTTGCACAATTTCCTAAATGAAAGAAATGACCATATTAACCAACTTTGGATGGAAAATCTTCAGGAACAAGAAAGAAGTAGAGAAAGACCCACAGCCAATGTAACTATTGGTGATAACGAGCCAACCGCTGAAGCTTTAAGGGAAAACTTATGTTACTATTTTAGTAAGTACCTACACAAATTTTCATTACAATTTGTCAAAAAAATTTATTTTAAAGTAATTTACTATTTTTTACAAAAAACTTTAATTTTTGTTCTGTTAATTTTTTTGTTGTTTTGTTTTTGCTATTCTGTCCAGGGTTTCTGCCTTCTTTCTCTCAATTTCAATAAGTTCCTTTTCATTCGCATCACTCTGTTTTAGATGTTCAGTTATTTCTTTTGAAATGCTGTCGAACTTATTTAAAACCACTTCTCTAAAACCAATTTTTTTTCTTTCTTATAGCTTCTCTAACTATAGACGAAGAAGAAGGACTCGGTGATAGTGGCGATGATGGCGCAGACAATGGTGTAGAAGGCGATGGCAATGCTGAACTACTGGTAGTATCTATATATGTAAATGAAAATAGAAAATCGTTGCAAAATCAGAAACAATTTATTGTGTTTAATTGGAAAAATTTTGTTAATAATAAAAAACACTTACCGTGGCATAGTGTGCCCATGGAGATGGTGATCCGCCTGTTACACCCATTGCTGCCTTTTCTTTTCTGCAAAAATTTAAAGACTGAAAAAGTTTTTACATAATTCTGACGACCACTATTTTGGCTTATAGCTGTAGAAGAAAAAATTATTTAGTGAGCATCATTATACCATTGGGTAGGTTAGGTTAGGTTAGGTTGACAGGAGGGGTGCGATAGCCCATGTCGTACGACATACACCTAAGCCAGTGAAGGCTTGTTGTGCGCTCCCTTGGGTTTAAACATGACATATTGACCCAAAGGTCTAGAGAAACTCCGTGTCACTCACAAAGTTCCTTAATTTCCTCCGGCTTATGTCCGGTAAGATGTCACCCCCAAGATATCGGCACCTTATTTGTAAGATGGCGGGGCATTGGCACAAATAGTGTTCCAATGTTTCGCTCTCCTTCCCACATGCTCTACATTCATCTCCTCCCGCTATTCCCATGCGTTTAAGATGTGCCAGTAGTTGAGAGTGCCCTGTGACAACTCCCATTATTCTACTTAGTTCGGGCTTTGCTAAGTCTTAGTAGCTCCCTCATTCTTTTCTCGTCTGCATCTCCCCATAGAATTTTTGTATTGATTCCCATGGTTCCGTTATTCCAGAGAGTTGAATTGGCCCGTTGTGCCCAAGTCTTTAGCTCGGATTTAACTGCATCGAAAGGTTTCGCGCATTCTAAGCTTATATTACCTAACTCTATTGCCCTAACAGCAAGTGAGTTTGCCCTCTCATTTCCAGTTATCCCCGTGTGCCCTGGCACCCATATGATGCGCACTTCACCATGTGTCGAGTAACTGTTAATAACGTTTTTGCAATCCCAAACTGTACGTGATTTAGTGCGTTCCTTTGAGATTGCTCTAATGGCCATCTGACTATCTGTGAATATATTCACAAGTCCTGACCCCATTACGTCGAGTTCCCTGATACACTCCGTTATCGCCCGAACTTCCGCCTGCAAAACTGTGCAATAGTCCGGCAGGCGGAAAAACAGTTCTGTGGTGTTTTCTATACAAACACCAAGTCCCGTTTTCCCTCTCGACCTTGATCCATCCGTGTAACAATGAAGCCCCATGGGGATCTGGTTCCAATGGTCGGTCAACCAGGAATGGATGTCGGGGATCAATGTTTACCATTGGGCAACATAAATTTTTTATGCTTGGTATTCAGTTTTGTTTCTTTTCATACAGCGGCAAAACAGTAACAACCAGAGTACTGTGTATTTAAGCTAAATTTATGTTTACTCACCTGTAGGGCTGTGTAAAATTTTGCAATTTTACATGGATATCTCGTGGGCTACAGAAATACCCCAGCTGGTTAGGCTCATCAGCCATTTCCGCATAAATGTGGGCGTTTTTCCTTTGCCCACGAAGACCATCCAATTTGCTGGGACACATATCCAATAGTGCTGCTTCGCTGGCCTCATTCCACAGAGTCCTCTTCTTCTTTGATTTCACACCTGTTGATGAAAAAAAAGTTATTAACAATAAATAATTTGATAATAAATTTTATGTTAAAAAATTTCTCACCCTCAGTGGTTTCTCCATCTTTTTTTGTTCGTTTATTTTTTGACGTTTGATTAGTCAAATTTCAACAAAGTGTGTTCAATAAGTACTGTTGTTGTAAAATCATGTTCAGTTAGTATTGTTCTTTTTACTAAACGCACTTCTGACAGTGTTGCATTATAAATTTTACTCATTATTAAAACAATTATCTCTTAATTGGCAATAAGTAAATTGTAATTTTTGTATGAAAATTTAGTCTCAATAATGGACTTAATTGTTATAATTTGAATATTGCTGCATGCATGAACACCATATAAGTATGTACTTATATTGAAACACAATTTGGCACAAAGTGCTGAAAAACTTTACACTTTGGTTCTTGTATAATGCTCCAAGACAACTTAACGTTCTTTGTAGAAAACAGTAAAATTATATGTATTTGTAAAAAAATTGTCTCAAAATTTTCCATATCGCAATCAAGTGATAGACATAATAATTTGAAACACATTCATAGATACATACATATTATTGAATTGCATACCGAAAAGTCTATAGTAAAATTATTTGAAAGGTGATTTTCAATCATTTGGGTTCACGTAATCTAACCGAGTACCAAACTAGGACAGAAGTGGAGGACTGTGGCAACGGCTTCGGTCACTGTACGAAGCGTGACAGCAGACACGACAATCGCATTTGGCTGGCTTAACAATATTTGCATTCTTTAAATAAATGAATAAATTTCTCCACGAATTTCCCGTTTGTTTTATTGAAATGATCTTTGTAAAAACGATCTTTTTGTTTTTAGAAAGTTCGTTTGCTGCACTTGCCAGTACTTCTTTCTCCATTTTTAAAATTGGTAATATGCGAAAGAAAACTTGCTTTTCAACAAAGGGAATTATGGAATGAAACAAAAATTTATAACTTTAAAGTGTTGAAAACATCTTCAAAGTAAAATAGTGATGCCAGACTAAGAAAATATTCCATTTTGAGATATTTTTGGGCGTAGATCAAGGAGTACAAATTGTAATATATGTAACAAACAAGCAATCCAAATGAATTATAGAAATATATATATATATATATATATATATATATATATATATATATATATATATATATATATATATATATATATATATATATATATATATATATATACATATATATATATACATATATATATATATATATATATATATATATATATATATATATATATATATATATATATATATATATATATACATACATATATATATATATATATATATATATATATATATACATATATATATATATATATATATATATATATATATATATATATATATATATATATATATATATATATATTATATATATATATATATATATATATATATATATATATATATATATATATATGTGTATATATATATATATATATATATATATATATATATATATATATATATATATATATATATATATATATATATATATATATTACATTTATTTACTATATCGAATCGTCAAATCATAAAGTTTGTGCGAAAGAGATATCTATACAAAAACTAATAGGTTTGCTATCCCTTTCACACAAACTTTATGCATGTTTTTAAAGTTGTCGAGTCTAATTAGTTTATGATTTATTTTTGTCACAGAATATACAGTATATTTAGCTTATGATGTTTGTTTACATTTTTGTTATAGATTTTGCTGGTTTGTATGGTTGTTGTCACACACTCATTATTTTTTAAGAAGCCACATATATTCTTACTACTCATAATTACACTGCCAAACTTTTTGTAAGCAACAACGTACATGAAACAATAATTTTCACCACACATTGTTGATATCGAAATTTTCATTACGTTTAATTACAATTATAACAATTTCAATCAAAATAATATTATTACGCTATTATTTCAATGAAAAATACAGATAAGAATTAAGTTTTGCATATCTCTTCATTCTTTTCATATCTTGAGCAAATCTTTTATTATTTATTAAAATACTAACTATTACGTACATTCCCAGAGAAGGTCACAAAAACTTTTGGGTTTTTAATCCTTTAAAAGTTTGCTAGATCTATAATTTTTTTCTGAAACTCTCCCGGGGTATAACCTATATATCAATCGACGCGCATTATTGTCAGCTTTTGATTGTAGGTTGCGTGATTTGTGGCCACGAGAACTGTTTGTGTGTAATATTTAAAAAATTGCTAAAAGAAGTGTTTTAGCAATATTTTTATTTTTTGAAAGTTTACTGGGACTATAACTTTTTTCTGAAAGTTTCCCAGGATATACCCTATGCATCAAACGACGCGTATTAATGTCAGCTTTCGATTGCAAGTAGCCTGATGTGTGGCCACCGAAGTCCTTGCCTGTTATGGACGTAAAACTAAATGTGTACTTTTCGCCAACGTTTTTCATAATTTCTTGGTCCACAAATTTTACCCTAAAGGTTCCCGTGCAAAAACTGTTACTACGATTTATGTACTTACACTGTCATTTGCTATCGATCGAAGGAATTGGAAGTTTTGTTCTTCTGTTATTGATGAAAAACTCGCTATAAAAGTGTCAGGGCAAAAAAAGTTTGCTAAAAAGTTTGTTTTCTTCGCGGCGATCTATTTTTGACTTTCGGTTTCTAAGCATAAATAAACAAACTATTGAAAGAGTTTCAATTGAATTGCCAAGCACGGTATATGAATCCGCTGGCGGCAAAATTACTTTGGGAGTAAAAAAATTGTACTAAAATAAAAAAATTGTACTAAAATTTAGATAATTTTGGGAATATTTAAAACGAAAATATTTACCTAAATCTTGATTTTAAGTGTATATATGAACAATGCTGGATGCCTTTAATAAATGCATACATTTAAAGTTCAGGCAGCTTATAACAAAATATTAAGGAATAATAAATTCTAATTATGGTAACTTTTATTTAAACTGATGTGTAATTTAAACTTGTCTTTTCGTTATTGTACCATTATTTCATTTAAAGTGCACCAGCCAAATATTGTTCTTTAAAGAATATTATTAAAATACACAGAACAACAACCGAACTAATAATCTGTATAAAAAAGGAGAAAAGAATCGCAAAAATAGTGCAAGTTTTTGCTTACACAAAGTATCAGATGTAATTTTTTCAAGTTCTTTTGGTTCTATATCCGTATTATTTCTTAGTCTTGCTTCTTTATGTATCATATACATAATTGTTGGTACAATATCCATTCAAACAAATATTGAACACCTAATTCCTTGAAGAAGAGTTTCCCAAACATTTTGTATACAAAGATAAGCTAAAATAAGAAAAAAGTGCTGTAGTGAAGAAGTATGTTAAAATAATTTAAATTCAATTTGGATTTATTTTATTTAGGGCATTGTTGACATGTTTTAAGTTTTTCAACTATTTCTGCTAGCAAGTTTTTCCGCTCTACTTGACTCGCAGTGATTTTCATGTAACATGAAAAACTTTTGAACGCAAATTGCTAAAAACTATTCCGTGAAAGTTTTCGTTATGAAATGAAATATGTATAACTTCATTTACTTGTCTCTTCTTTTCAGAAGAGATCTCCCCAAACAAATTTAACAATTATTTCAGTGTTCGATTATTGGCGATGTTGCCTTAGAAAAGTTCAGAATGAAATTGTTATAGTTTATTTTTTCTACAATTTAATTCAGTGATGGGAAATGAGATTTTCATTTCGGTATCAAAAAATTTTTCTGAGAGTACTTTTTTAACCTCAAGAGTAACATATCTTATATTTTTTAATTTTTATTAAACAGTAAAAAAATCTTTATGAAAACAAAAAGTTAACAAAAACCATAAATCGATACATAAAAAGTTCATTTTACCTATAAACAAAACATTTTTAAAATTTATTTTGTACTTTTTAAGGTATATCACTTTAAACTGAAATAGCCCCTAGATAAATAATGCCAATTGAATGGATTTGGGTTTATTTCGAAGATAATTTTCTCTTACATTTTAAGACCATTTCCAAAAAAACTTCCTCCATCACATTAAAGTCAAAATCATTGAGTATTGTCCTTCAAATAAGCCCAAATCTATACCAGTAGCGTTATTCACCTAGAATTTATTTCAGTTTAAAGTTTTATACCATAAAAAATACCCAATATAAAATTTTACATACTCAAAAAAAAAAAAAAAAATGAACAGAGGACATAAATATATATGTTTAAATACAAATTCATTATTATAACTAAACAATCTATTTTAACTAATAGTTATGCAAAAAACAAACAATAGCTATACTAAAACAGATGAATTTAAGACGTATCACTGAGAGTATCAAATGTAACAGAGGAGTAACACGGTATTTTTTCAAATCAAATAGTATCAAAAAAAGTACGATCGTAACAACTTTTCCATCACTGATTTAATTCTTTTATATTCGAAAGTGTCGGCATATTTCGAAAGGCTTCTAATTTTTTTCAGAGGGTTAGATTTCATTCCAATTTGTGTAGTGACCAATTGTAATTGCATTCGAAATTCATCAAGGCATTTGCTTATACCTTTGCAGACCAAAAAGGGCCATGATTCCTTTAGAAGTTTCAGTTAACTCGATCTGTAAATATTCATCACTGAAATCTCTTTTCGAGAATAATCTTCCGCCTCGATGTTTATTGAGGGGAATCTCAATTCATGCTATCCGATGGTGTTGAGAAATTATTTTTGATTGGTAATATATCTTCAATAAAACACAAAATTTTCACTTTAAGTTCTAGTTTATTATAAACTAATAGTGAGTTCACTAACCAAACGATATAATTGCAAGTAACTAACTGACTTATGTACAATGTAGAACAATATTAGAAGACCGACTGAAAAGCAATAATGTGGAATTTACACTAGAGAACAAAATTAGTTTGAACAGATGGGAAGTACTTTAAAGTCTGCTCATATACTTATGGAACCAACTGTCTTTTTACAATAACCATTGAAGATATCTATTCGCTGGATTTTAGGACACCGATTTATTATGTCTCAAGCTTTTTCATATAAAGCAGAAGGTATGTTAAGGTTTTTATAAATTTCGGAATTAAAAATCGGTTTTAACTTTATATTGTTTTTAAAAGTTTTACAGAGTATTAGAACAGTGTTAAGGACTATACCAAAGTCTCTTAAGATGTTTTTAATATCAGTTCTAATTGTACTCGAGACCCACTTACTATTTGCAAGTGTTTCTCATCGCATGGATTAATTGTTTGAATTAATCGTATATTTGAGAACTTTGTTTGTATTTTAATAAGAAGTTCAATATCAACACTGATTATTCATTTTAAGGGTATAAAAAGAATTCAATATTTTGTTCGTAGGAGTATGTTGTAGACTTGTATGTTTTCAACAAACACTAACTCAGGGAGCATGATGGCACTGTGGTTTAACTGATATAAAAGCTTTTGTTACATCCCTTGATTTTTTCACTACTTCGAATTACGTTAAGCGCGTGATTTTGTAGTTTCTTGTACTTGACTAATAGATTCTTCTTTAAATAATGTACATATTTTTTTTTTTTTTTGGAGTACATGTTGGGTTTTATAAGATTGATCAGAGAAGTCTTTACTGGCTAAATTGTTAGCACTTCTTGCATTTTGTGTTATTTTAGCAAGTCAGAGCTACCTGTGCATATTTGCATATAATTTCCCATGATTCTATGTGATCAAGGTACGATGGCTTTTTTCAAAAATTTCTCAAAATTCTATTATGTTGCATTTGGCATTTGAAGTATCCATCTGAGGCATCAACTAATCCTTTGAACGAATTTTCTTTGCTACAACACAAATAGATTAGTTCCTTCGCAAAAAATGGAATTCACTATAAAAAATCCATCTGAAACCGATAATTAGGCAATAAGTAGAATTGTCCGTTTCTGTATACAATTTCTAAAGCGATGCTAAATATTGCATAATTTGTTTATTTTTTAACAACCTCTTCCAAACTTTATCCTCTATGCCAATACAAATCAAATGACGTCCTTTATTATTGTAAACGTTCCACCGTTCGACATCAGCTGATTTAGTGTTACAGAATATTTTGATGCACTTACATCACTGCCGACCAGCACGGGCGTTAAGATGGCAGTAGTGTTTATGTGCATGTGTTAGTGCCCCCCATCGAAATTCATGGCCTTATAAACATTAATAAGAATTCATTTAGCGTGTTTAAACAAAAGAAAAACTGCATTCTAACTCTTCATTCCACATGGTTATTATATTTTTACTAAAACTCGATTTATGTATATAGTATAAGCTTTAATGAAACATAAAAATTTTTCATTATTGCTAATATTCATTGTGTACCTATGAAATTAGCAATTTCAAAAGCAAAGTGGTATGAATCTGCTTTATTAAAAGCTTTCATAAAAATAAAGGCTGGCGCACATAGAATCCGTCATCCGTCGACTTTTTCAACTGACAGCTAAGTTAAAATACAGGTTTTGTTATGAGCTTTGTTAAATCGCTGTCCTGATAGAAAGCAAATGTGTCCAAATATGGGAATCAATTAATTTTACTCCCTAAAAAATTAATGTTTCTTACTCCTGCAGGGCAAACACATAGCCAAACCATCACTCACCCTAAGACATGCTTAACTGTAGCCCGACTTTTAATTTTGTTGATACCTATGAATGATAGCAAGAACTATGGACCGGGATCGATCAATATTTTCACCGATTTTACGTACTGATTTATCCTCTCTATGCAATCTTGAATGCCGTGTTTCCTTTGATCCATTGCTAGTTTCATCTGCACTTTTAACACTTCACTTTCACAATGATTCATCATTTGCATTAGAATAAATTTGATCTCACTTATCAGAAAATATAACGGTCCCAAGAACCGTTTTACAACAATAACTCGTTGTCTACATAATCTTCCATAATCTGCAACTCTGTATACAAATTTTTAGAATTATTTTCAATGTGAAAAAATCGGCATCTGAATAATCTTATATATTGTATACAATTATTCATTTGACCCACTGTACCTTCTCAAAGAACTATGTACATTTTTTATTTATCTGAGGCCTAATGTGATTTAAATACAATACCAGAATATAGTATTTATAAGAAAAAAAAAAACAAGTACATTTATATAATAAATATTGAAATTATTGCATTAAATTTTCTTTTTATATAAATTTACATCAAAAATATTTTGTATGTACAAATATAAAAGTCATAATGTTAATTCAGAGGAAAAAAGCTTGTACTCTACGCTTAAAAATAACTTTAGAAAATGCGATTAATTTTGGTTTCTTAGGAAGGAAATTCCAAGCTCTTATGTTTCCCACATGCAGCGATTTTTCATGAATTGGAGAAGCTATGCGGTGGCAAACTATTAGCGGATCCCTATATGTATATGGTAAAAATGTAAAGTTATCCATATTGTGTTTCTGGAAACAAACATAATATTCTTAACTTAATAAAATTCTGAAATGAAAACCCAATAAAATCAATAACAAAAAGGGGGACAGGCGTTCTGATTTCGAGATTATATACGAATCTTATTATACGATTAAGAATCAAATGAATTTTTCTTACAACAGTGGTATTAGTAGCCGAATACATATCCAAAGCATATAGTAATTGAGACTTTAAAAATTCATTTCCTAAATATCTCTTCACACAAAATTGTTTATAAAAATTCAGCATATATTGTCTTCCGAGGATGTCATTAACTCTGGTACAGACTTGATCAATATGCTTCGAGAAATTAAGTTTAGTATCCAAGGCCACTTCATTTTTTCAAAAAAATTCAATAAATAAGAAATATTATAATTGAATATGTAATTTGAACTTCAATAATTTACTTGTTATACTTTGTATAACTCTATAAATCTACTCTATAGTTAACAAAATGAAATGTATGTACAAAAAACCACAGTAAAATTCGGATAGATGGAGATTTCAACGGTTGTTTTTCGCTTAATCAGACTTCGGATAAGTGAAAGCCGTTTCGCTTAAATAAGCGAAACAAAATATGACATACTGAAACTAAAATGGATGTATTCCTATTTTAAGAGAAGTGTTCTGAGGGGACGGTGGGTCGGATTTACATAAAAGTGATAGAAGAACATTATAAATATAATTGAAAATATAATACTCCAAAAATTTGCAAGAATACATGAATTTAATCCTAAAAGCAGCAAAAACTTGGGAGTGGTGACATATGGAGGGACAATGAAGTTGATTTGAAAGCAAAAACAGAGAAGAGCTACACACTGTGTCTACATCCAAAACAGTCTACATTAAATGGTTTAGTTCATTTCAAAAATTTTCTTTATTTAAAAGATTAATGCAAACGAAGATGTCTTAGTAACAAATATATTTTTAAAATTTTAATATACATAGATTGTTAAAAAATAACACAACATATACTGATGATGTTTATTGGGTCAATAATCTCGGTTTGTATTATTTCATTCTGTTCTGGTTGAACACGTAATAGTAAATCAAGGCGCAATCACCTCGAAACAAACTGGAAAAAAATATACCAAATTGTTTAGCATTGATCCCAATTGCGATGCTTTTTGCATTTTTTTTTTTTTGTAATCCGCTTTGCGTCTTCTTGAATTCGATTTTCGTTACTACATATGAATAGACTTTTTCGCTTAAATCATAATTACATACATATGAAACCCGTTTGGATTTTGTATGCCCGCATTTCCGCCAATTGGCACATTGGATGGGTTCAGCTCCCTTATGTAGCACTTCCAATGCATGTAAGTGTAAGTGCAACAAGTATCTCTGGGGACTTCATCTGAATATCACTTTTTACCTTTTCGCGGTCAGTGTAGGAGTCAATACCTTTATGATTACCTGAAAAGTTTTGGCGATTTATAGATTGTTGGCATACATTTTTTTTGACTTTTCAATCTTGAGGCTACATTTGTATTTTGTGTTTCACGTTTTTTTTGGTAACACATAGAGAGGATTTTCTACAATTAACTTTATATTTCTTTGATAAAATTATTTGAGTTTATCTCTCTCGATTTTAGACTCGTAATAAGTACTTAAATTTTTACTCTTTTACTATTAATAATTAAATGAAACTCTTTGTATTATTTATGATAATAATCAGTAATCATTCTCCGATTTTTATGCTCGACTAGCTTATTTATCGCCACCTCCCGCAGTTTAATCAGTGCATTAATGTGGGCTTGGTCGATCATAGCAGATTGAACCCATTGCAAACCTTTATTGAAAATTTCTACAGCGTGTTTAGCTTTGATTCTGTTTTCTGTCTCATTGGCGATACACTCTTCATCACAAGACACTTCATGTACTTCCTTCTGTTCCTATAGCGTCACGTTTTCTCAAAGATTATTGTACCATTTCTAAGTATTTGAACCCGTGCCGAACTCCTACGATTTGGCATTTATTTATACATACATATATCCGTTTTTGCCTACCAGCATCAATGAATTAAAAAACTTACGTGTAAGAGATCAAGCGCGTTATGTTCGACAGCTCTTATTTCTGACTGCCACTTAAAGGGACTCTAAATTCGGGGTCTTCCTCGTTCTTAACCACACCTAGGATATTTTTCCGACACTTGGCTAAGGTTTCCTTGCTCACTTTATTCCAAACTACACCTAAAAAAATTGCTTCTCTAATTGTTGTTGTTTCAAGCCAGCTTTTCTCTTGTTATTACTGTTGCCAAAAGACTATTTCATTAATGTAGTTTTGTTATCATTGTTGCATTCTGATGCATTATTTGGATTAATGGAGTAACATTTGGTGGCAAAAAAACATAAATTGCATTGAACCGTCTTCGAATTGGAGGTCGGACTCAGGTTTATCTAATAACAATAAAGCTTTAACTGGTAGTTCCTTTTTCGCCAAAAAAATCTGTAACCTTGGAAGAAAGAATAAAAATATTCAGACTATTTATTGTAACCATATGGAGTAGTGTGGAAACAACCTTGAAATATTGTAGAAGCATCCTCCCCATCCACAGCAACACAGACGCCCCGTTGGCTACGTCTAAGTACAGTACAGTAAAAATCATCGCTATTAACAACAAGAGCCCGCCGGTAAGCCCGTAAAAACCCTTATTCCCCCCGGACGACCATTTGTGAGATATGGCTCCTGAAACAAGGCAAAGCAAGCACACCGTTGCCACATCGCCGGCCCAAATTCGCATGTTGCCACAAAAGCCCTCTGGAGATTCTGTTGCAGAATAATGAGCGCCTCTATAATAATGTCTAGCATTCGCCCTAGCTATCCTCGCTGCATACACTGGGCATGCAGCAGATATCATAAGTTGGTCCAAAAGAAGTCCCTTGAATATACACTTCCGGTATCCCACATCATTCAGACAGCGAAAAACTTCAGGCTGACCACACCTTCTTGGATTCTGCAGTCCCTGACGCGATTTCGAATCTCAGGCATAAGTGAGGATAGCATCGAGGACGCGCACAAAAAATCCGAACCACTTGGTATTATTGAGCATATAAAAAATATGCTCAATAATACCAATATTTATATCACCATAATTACAGATGGAGCAGCATGTACTGTCATACGTATATGTTTAAGCATGCTGGATCCCATTCAAAGATTATTGCAAGACCTTGTATCAGGTTATTCTTATTCGGAAGTCTAGAGTAATGTGGTGTGTACACTGAATGAAGTTTCAGACACGATTGCCTGTCTATTTTTGCTAGAAGACTTAAAAATAGCGATTTTGTAGGCACACAAGTATCCTCGAGCTCAGCTTTTTCGTCGTTATTGGGATCAAAATTATCCACCTCTGATTGAAGCTTGGTTCATACATGTCTTCAAAAAACCCAAACGGCATTCTAGCTTAATAGGATTAAACGAAATAGTTATATCTTTGATGTACTGTCGAATTCGGACTATATTCGTCCCGACCTTTTGCCGATTTTGATTTTTGCCCGTTATTTCAATTATATCTGTTCAAATTAACGCCTCAAAACATTTGGATTCAAGAATTACCAAATTAAATTATTGGCAAAAATACGATTGAAGTTGATTTGGATGACAAGATTTATTTTATAATATCTCGCGGGTATACGAAATTCGTAACTTATGTTCTTTATAAGTATATACTTGGGTTTATCAGTATTGAAATTTGTTCCGAAATTAAATTATATATTTAATTTGCAAAAAATACCATCAACCGCCTTTGGAACGGAACACTGATCTTAATAAATTAAAGATAAAAAAGAGAGTATAGAATAAAATGAAAAAAGTATTAATTAATTTATCTGGAATACACAAAATTAATAATCGCGAATGTTTTAGTTTATTTTCTAACGCAATTAAAATTAATAATAAAGAGAACAAATTGTTTGTGTACGAAAGCGTATTAATGATAAAAAATGGATGTTGTTTAATATAAATATTAAATAAATAAAATGTTGCAGAAAATTTCAAGTATTAAAAATATGTTTGCGTTTCACTTGCAAAGCAGAATATTTTTTGATTAATTTACAAAACTCTTTTAATTTGATTAATACTAGATGCGCTGTGATACTTTCAAAGAAAAGGGATGTGGAAGCTGGCATAAATATTTTTACATACGAATACTAAAACAAACAAAAAAATCGGAATAAGTATATACAGTTGCATTCATTACCATAAATAAAAAAATTAAAAACATTAATGTTTTTATTATATTAGTTTCTTAATTGATTTCTGGTATTATTAAGGGGGCTGGCTCTGAGTGGGCGGGTGGAGGGGAATAATGTTCAAAATATGTAATGGGTATCGTTTTATATGCTTTTAGGTACTCTTATTTCATTTCTGGCATTATTTTAACAATCGTGTGAAGGAGGGCTCACTTAGAGTGGAGAGGGCGAGGGATTTAAGGTAGAAAAGGCGTGATGAGTTTCGTTTTATATGTTTTTTGGGCGCTTCAATTTCATTTCTGGTATTACTTTGCTAATTTTACGTATAAAAAACAATGGGTATCGTTTTGTACGTTGACTCAGTGTAAGTGTACGTTTTCCCAAAACAAAATTCTCTCTTAGAAGGCTTGACAGTCCAAACTTCTTTACCGACTTTATTAATGGCTCTCCAATAAAAAAAGTTTTGGCATATATTGTAAAAAACCGCTTGTAATTAAAATTGGGTTAAATGGATTCTGTTTAATTTTTAAGTAATATCTTAACAATCTCAAATTATTTGCTAAGCAAAATTTTAAGGAAAAAATAGCCTCTCTTTCTAGGCGATTGAAAGAAACCTACCCTAAATGAGTATCAAATGACTTTTCGAATTTATAGGTTCTGGCGGTTGCCTTGCAATTTTAAACATAATATAACGATGATCTGAGAAGGAGTGCTCGTTCAGAACCCTACATTCAGCAATTTCATCGAATACGTTTTCAGAACATATAGTTAAATCTAATACCTCCGCTCTAATTCTATTAATAAAGGTATGCGTATTACCAGTATTAACAGTTAATAGATCGTTAGTATTCAGAAATTCTAAAAGAGCCTGCCCCCTTTTATTAATGTTAGTACTACCCCATGCAATATGATGCGAATTGGTATCGCATCCGATTAGTACTTTCCTACCTTTTATTCTGCAATCTTCTACCAAGTGTTGTAATTCCGACGCTGGTGGTAGTGTCGGTGCATCATACGGCAAGTATACTGATGCTAGGCATATGTTCCCATCTCCCTGCTTCAGTACTGTTGCGTCTGCTGTTGACAACTCTGTGGATAAAAGAAAGCATACATTTTTGTGACTAAGAATACAGGTCCTCGGACGATTCCCTGTTTCAGCATAAAATAATTGGTAGTTTACATGGTTTAACCCATTAACGCTGTTTTTTGTCGTCCAGGGTTCTTGTATTAATGCCAGATGTATCTTACCTTTGTTAATTTTCTCCATCAAAGCGTGAGTTGCCGTCTCGCTCCGGTGGAGGTTAATTTAGATGACCCCCCACATCATCCTTCTAATAGGCGGTCCTCTTGGGAGTTGGTGATATTTTGCTTCAACTCCTCCTTGGCCGTCTGGACCTCGAAGACACCCGCCTGAATTTGGCTAGATGCAGCCTGTGCTGTGCTTGTCCTGTCGTTTATGGGGATGGTTTTCCCCTGGCTGCCGATAGAGGACTTGCCTATTTTGAAATAGACAGCTTTTGAAACAATGAACACCTTCCCTTCAGATTTGGAAAGGCTGGAAATAGATCCTTGGTCGATGCCCACCACAAAAAGAGTTCCATTTTGGTCCTCCTCTCTGTGGAACACCTCCCATTTCGCTACCGTCAGTTCTTTGTTTTGTTTTCCAATAACCTCCAAAACACGGTCGGATGTGAATTTGCATCCCATTCCTACATCAATAGGTTGCCTTGGTTACAGTTGGTATATTTCTCCCTTCCCCCAGTTACAGCTTACAGCCTTTCCATGGCGGAGGGATTCTTGCTACCAACTCCTTAAGGGTGGCTGCGCAGTTCTGCGATGCTAACCTTAGCAACAGCACGCCCCTTTGAAACTCGCAGCTGTTTATTTTCATTGGAGATCCGTTATCGGTTGTCATAACGTATTCCAATATCGCGTTATTTACCAGATCCTCAACCACTTCCTGTTGATTTTCTGGTATTTTGAAAGTTGGACGTGAGGTGTCAATGACCGCGTAGCAGTGATTGTCCCTGTATTGTCTCCTGGCTACTTTAGCGTAAGATGGCGGCTCTTTTTCCTTGGTTGCGACTAGCTTCCTCTTACGCGTGAAGAGATTCCGTTTTTTGGCACTCTCTGCTTCCGCGGAAGATTTCGCTGACGTGCCCGCCTTCTCAATAAGTGCAACACCTTTGACCCCCTTTCTAGAAGGATTCTTCATGGAGACTCCTGTCTCTGAAGGCGGGGTTGATCTTAAGTCCACTCCGGGCATTACCACCTCTTCCTCTCTTTTTTGTGTCGCTGTCCTTGTCCGATTTTCTGTTCTGTTGTCCGTTTGTATGTCCATTGTCGTCATCGTCATTTTTTCGTTTTTGTGTTGTTTGGAATAGTTTTTTTTTATCATTTTTGGTCCCACGAGTGTAGGGGAAAGGGATCTCCTCCACGTCATAGTCCCTGATAACGTGGAGGGGGTGTAGTCATTTGCTGAGGTGCCCAGCTATCAGCAAAGCTCCGTTTGAGTACAGTCTCATGACCTCGACTGCAAAGAGAACAGATAGGCACGGGTGGCGTAACACCTCTGTTTGGGGGTGGATAACTTTTAGTATGAAGCTTTTATGCCCACCTCTTTCTTCAGTTAAACTATGGATCCTATAGAGGACCCTCGTTCGCCTTCAGAAGAGATGTGCAATTCAGCCCACACTTACGCCCTCACACCACGACAAGGTAGTTATCCCAGCAAGGATAACATACATAACTTTGTTAGAACATTATCACATCTATTTTGTGTTATAGGCATAAGTATGAAAGCAACTCAATTTTAAACCGGTCTTGCACTTCCTCTTGCTCAAACGCTGACGTTTTGCGCTTCTCATGCTGCTAGTAGTCTCCTTACAACACTGGCTATTGGTAACTTCGTTTACGTCTGCATATTCATTATCCATTGCTTTCACGTTTTGGGAATGGGTGGTGCCTGCCTGCAAGTCGTTTGATTCTCAGTATTCCACTGAAAATTCGAGATGGTTCTGAAATTGATATGGGAAGATTAAAGATGTAACATACACAAATTGTAGATCAATAGATTTAGCTTACTTTTTTGACGATATGTGTTTAGTCGAAAAGCGCATTGCCCCATGTAGCACCATTCTATTTTATCTCCAGCCAGCAGCGGCCTTAACACGCTGGCTGACATTTCGCCAATAAGTCGGTCGAGCAGAGATTTCCATCTGATTTTACAATGTTCCTCCGTGGAACAATGATGAACTCTTGTCGAACAGACATTGGTGCACTTTTATTGACTCGCTCAGTTTTTCTTCCATTATTGACTAAAATAGTAATAACTACATCTATTTTTTAGCATTTATTGAACAAATCGTACATACATACATTTTTACCTTTTATTATATCAGACTCAAAAGCACGATATGGTTTTTAAATATTTAAAATTTACGTTCGAATTTTGCAAAATCACAGAATATACTTAAGTACATATTTAGCCTACATAATAATAAAATAATAAAAGAAAATGATTGCAGCTGATTGTCAAAGCATGAGAGTTGCCGAACTTTTTGCGTCACGCTACGTTAAAAGTGTTTTATGTGGTATGTTTCGTATAAGTACATATGTACGTACATATGTACATTTCATCTTAAATGTCAAGTAACGCAACGCGAAGCAAAAGTTGTATCTGACACGGCCTTTAGTAATATATGTATGTTGGGATAATCCAGTGCCCTCTTTTTTCTTATTAATATCAGCTTTATGCTCACTCAATCTTGTTTCCAAACTTCTCTTAGTAGTGCCCATGGTATAAGAAATTCAAGGTAATGCCACTTAAAATATTTTGACAAGTATTGGTATTTTGAAATTCAATTTATTTACAATTTTTTAGGAGGGCGTTGCCACACGTCGAAAAGCGATAGAAATTCCCAGAAAGTTCAATAAAAATTGTGTAGTTTGAAATTAATAAAAAATTGTTGGGAATTAAACCTTCAATTTATAGAAAATATATGAAGAATAAGTGAACAGGAGCCTGGTGCGTTTCTGTTATACTCATATTGGGATAAATTAGACTATATGCTGGTAATAATTAAACTAAACTTGACATCAATAAATAAAATGTTGCTGAAAATCATTTAAAAATTATATAAAACGTTCTATTATTTTACAATTTTTTTTTATTTTTTTATATATATACGAAAAAGACTACAAGCTTTGTTGAAACAGAGAATTGTAAAAAATTTTCTTCCTAAAAAACCTTTTCACAATACTGGAATCTAAATTCAATTTGGACATATTAATTAAAGTTTTCAAAAACTCTTGTTTTGTTGATAAAAAGTTTTCATTAAAAATATCGCGTTGAGCGCCTCCATGTGCTTCATAAAGATTTCATTGGGTTTGAATAACACCCGCCAGATAATAAATTGACATATGAGTAATTTTGAATTTGATTGCCTTTAGTTTTCCTTCCGAAATCTTTAAGACCCATTTTTGATATTATATATACGGCAAAGTGTTCTAAGCCATCGTATTCAATATCCTCAAAGTTATTTAGGTCGCCCCAGAGAATTTGAATATCTTGATGTTCTAGAACTTAAATACAAAATTAAAATTGTTTAAATTTAGCAATAATAACAAGAAATTTGCCTCAAAATGTTCTTCTTCACCATCTGGTAATTCGTTTATTGAACCAAAAATTTCGTTTTCGGTGTTATTTCTTCGTCAAAATTAATAAGGGTTTCTTTGGTGACTTCCACATTGCTTTTTGCGCATAATATATTTTCATTTCTTCCTATTTAAAAAAAACAAAATTATGTCTGAAATAAATACCATAACAATCATTTACCTAAAACATATGACCGAAATCGGTATTTGAACTCCAATGGCGATGGGTGGTCATGTAATCCACTTTTTGCCCGAATTGCACTAACGGTACTTTGCACAATAGTATACCGGAATCCTTGCACTTTGTTTTTGTGGTTTTGCAGGCTTGAAAGATGCAGCTCATATTTTATTTGTTTTTTCCTTTTTTTTTAATTCGAAAATTCTTTTTTTTTTCTTTTATTTCAAAGAAAATATTTTGAAAACTAACTTCAAAAAATGAAAACTGGGAACATTTAAAACAAGTATGGTAGCATTTTTTAACAAAACTCCTTATTTGTCAAATGGCAATGTGTCATAAAATAGAGAAAGTGGTTGTACCTTGTATTTTTATACCACGGTAGGGCCTATGTGAACTAAATTGCAGTTATTGTTGTCATTCCCTTTACAAGGAATTTCGTATTTTTTTTGCAATTTTGGTATATGTAGCTGTTTTTGTGTTTGTAAATATTGTACTTAATGTTTTGTTTGGTTTGTAAGCAAAGCTTATGTCATTTTTCTTCATTATTCTTTTTATGTTTGTATAATCAGTGAGACCAGGTATGCATTTTATGCTGTAAAAATGTTTCTCATCTTTATTAGGCTTACCGTGTTCACTATTTTTCTAAGCTTTTACATGATGATATTAGAGATTTTATTAAATTTATCGGAAAACTATTGGCTTCTAATATCTTAGTTATTTTTTGAATATTCGGTGTGTGGAATTGATGGTCACTAATGGTCAAGAACTCTCCGGATGAAATTTTTGGCGGTGTTTATTATCTGGTTTTTCGGTGGATTGGCATTCAAGTTAATAATTCTGCCTGATGAAATGTTTTTTCAATACCAGTCAAAAGTTATAGTATTACTTCCCTATATAGTTTAGTATCCAGGTAAGCAATTTCTCCTCTTGATTTAACTTCTGACGTAAATTTGATTTTAGGGTGATATCTGTTCAGAGTGTTTAATATCTCATCCTTGTCGTCAATGTTTATTACAGCTAAAATATAATCTACGTATTTAGCTACGTTTTTCATATTGATGTTTTTGCTCTCGAGTTCAGAAAATGCTATGTCAAGTAAATTATCCCATGGGCATACCAAACATTTGGTTGTAAATTGCCAGTTAATTTGGTGTTGGTAGATCAACCATCGCACAGAGGAGTATTTGATCCAAAGCTGGCCAAAAAGGCAAAAATTAATTTGATGAAATCCTAAGAAGTAATTCTACATCATATCGTTCATTTTAAAGATTGTAAGCTAAGATTTGTAGTTGTGGGACACTGTTAAAGTCAGGAAAGTGAAGAAAATTTCATGCGTTTTTATTGAACTTTTTCGACTTCAAGATATTTATATGATATTTTTTGTGGCTAAACAAATAAAGGTATTACATTGATTTTTTTTACCTGAAAGATTCCATAAGCAGCTATTTTTAATATTTTAAAAGAAAAAATTATCTCAAATATTTATTTTAAAAATATTAATTATATATATATATATATATATATATATATATATATATATATATATATATATATATATATATATATATATATATATATATATATATATATATATATATATATATATATATATATATATATATATATATAAATTCTTACCAAAAAAAGGAAAAGTTTTTTGAAAGTGAAGTTTGCAGTTCTACAAATAATGTTATATACCACAATAAAATATGAGATCTCTAATATAAGAAAAAAGAAAAAGAGGTTGCGCCATTATTTTTGGTGATTTCTTGAAAATTTTATCTTTTCTATTTTTGCTCATAAGGCACTTTTTCGTATACTTTATTGTCGTCATAAACTTTTGTGTTTTTCGAATTATTGATGTGAAATATTATTTACATCACTTTTAACAACTACCAATGAGATGGATTACCTGCCCTTAAGAAAGGAATATCTTAAAATTCAGTTCTTAGTTCATAAATTCAAATTTACTATCTTATTATCAGGAATAATTATAAGTCAATCATACGCATACACACCTATTAAACTGATTTTGTTTACCTACGGTCTATATAAGGCTACCTAAGGTAAAAGCCTTACAAATCAAAATTACATTTAAAAACGCTATAGGTATGTAAAAAATGCACCCAAGTATCAGGTATTTAACTAAGTAAGGGGAAAATGCACTTTGAAAAATACACATATACGGCTTATTCCGCAGAATTCTTATTATAAGAGTTTTTGAGAGATAACATTGAAAAAATTTACATAAGATTTGAGTTATTCCAAATAGTACAGGAATCTAATACTAGAACCATTGACGAGAAGTTGCAGTTTTTAACTAATAAATTGTGTGCGATTTCAGAATGCCAAGGAGACGGGGATATACAAGCAGTGAAGCAGTGTGTTAAAAATTTCAAAAATTGTTTCAAAAGATATTGGGGTTTTAGCACAACGAAAAGAGGACCGATTTTTAAGCACGTATACTAAATGGCTGGAAGGACCTTTGACAATACCAGTATTTGGCAGTTCATCTTCAGGGCGACCCAAAAAAGAATTTAATGAAGCAAGTGAAAGAACAAAACGAAAAAAATTCGTCAGCAATTAACAACAGAGGAGATCACATTTGCTGCATCAATGAGCCAGAGAGCAGCGGGACATAATGATGCGGCTAAATTAATAATGGATATAACACGATCTCCAAGAAAAGCAAAAATTTGCAAGCGATCGTTAACAACTTCCGAGGTCAACCCAGTTAATAAGCTTTCAGCGAAGGGTGCTTTAGCACTGTTTATAAATGCTGATCTGAAGCAATGAAGCTGACGAAGCAATGATTCACCAATATTTGAAGCATCAAAGTTAAAAGTACTGCATGAAACTCGTGAAGCATTTAAGCAATGCAAAAAAGGTAATCGAAGGAGTAGATGTTCCCGTTTTACTTATATGAGATTCAGCATTTAGATTGTCGAAATTTGTAATGAAGCCATTTCCTTCTAATATTTGTCAAAAAGGAAAGGAAAAGCTTAAAGACAAACGTCTATCTTCATGTCGTCGAGAATGCATTTGGCCAACTTTAGGTCAGGTTTAGAAAGGGTGTACGTGGCATGGAAGTTCACATGAAGAATGTCAACGTAATTGTTAAAGCTGCTTGCATTTTGCACAACATTTGAAATAATAATAATGATACCCTAAATAACAACTGGCTTAAAGAAAGTGTAGCAGAAAATATCCGCTTCAAAGGCGGGTAAAGATCTTACCAAGGCTGAGTCATATAGGCCAATAAGTTTGCTGTCAACAATTTCGAAGCTCTTTGAAAAACTTCTCATGACAAAATTGTCCCCAATTCTAGCTGATAATGGATGCATACCGGACCATCAATTTGGTTTTAGAAGTCAGCACAGCACCATTGAACAATGTCATAGAATGGTTCATTTCATAAGAAGAACATTTGAAGAAAGAAAGTATTGTTCTTCCCTATTTATTGATGTCTCTCAGGCATTTGATAAAGTGTGGCATGAAGGCCTAATTCTAAAATTGAAGACATATTTACCAATAAACATTGTAAATCTTTTGGAAAGTTACATTATTGCCCGGAAGTTCACTGTCGTGGAAGGAGACTTCATGAGTGTGCCCGAAACCATTTCATCTGGGGTGCCTCAGGGGAGTATACTGGGGCCAGTTTTGTATTTGATTTATACCTGTGATATGCCTTTGAGCAGTAATATCCTCACCTCTACATTTGCCGATGATACAGCCTGCCTTAGTATGCATGAAAACCCTCACGAGGCATCCCGTTATCTTCAGCAACATATTAACCTGTTGGAATTGTGGTTGAACTTATGGAGAATAAAAGTAAATGAACAAAAGTGTGTTCATGTTACATTTACCCTACGAAGAGATACTTGTTCCCCCATTCAAATCAACAATCAAGTTGTTCCTCAACATTCACATGTGAAATATCTTGGTATTCACCTCGACCGACGGCTTACATGGAAACACCACATTGACTCTAAGCTGACACAAATGAAGCTTAAATTAACCCAGATACATTGGCTGATTGGTAGAAATTCTACCCTCAGTCTAGATTGTAAACTTTTAATATACAAGTCGCTTTTGAAGCCGATATGGTGTTACGGAATTCAGCTATGGGGCACTGCTTCAGCTTCCAATGTAGAGAGAATCCAACGAATGCAAAACAAAATATTAAGGTTAATAACTACGGCTCCATGGTACTTGAAAAATTCTATTTTACATCGTGATTTAAATATGCCACTTGTGACCGCTGAAATTGCAAAATATGCTGGAAAATATTTAACAAAACTCGAGTTCCATCCTAATCCCCTTGCTCGTAACATCTTGAACTTTCCTGGACACATCCGCTTAAAAAAGAGGGACACTACGGCATTAATACGCAACTCTCCAGATGAAATTCTTTGAAAATATTTTTTGTGCGTAACATGAATTTTATGTATTATTAATTATTATCACTAAGTTTATGTCCGACACTGGTTGGGCCTAATAATTATTTATATATTTAAGATTTGAACACTTATTGTTAGTTCAATTATTTGAAGATACAATAAACATATATTAGCGTGAAAAAAAAAAAAAAAAAAAAAAAAAATATCCGCCAACAACCACATCGCAACCTACCTCAAAAAAATAACTGCGAAATATATGTAAAAATTCTCTGATGACCCACTTTTTTCAAATGTAAGTTTACTTGCATTGGTAAATTTTTTTCTTCAAAATTTCAGCTAACAGTTTGTTACTTTCTTGAAGCAAACTAAGTTTTTTTTATAAATTTCTAAAAATTGTTTAAAAAATGTTCCATCATCTCCTGATCCTTTTTTAAAACTTCCAGAAAGTCTGCGGAAGGTAATGCCGCAGATATGGATGTTGGATGTATTGAGGATAATTTGCAGGATTGACTTGACTCCAGCTCAGTAATTTCTACAATAAGGTTTTCTTCATTCAATATATCCTGTGAAACAGTGAACCAATGTTCTGTAAAAATTAATAAAATAATTTATATATAAATGTAGATATGTAAATAAAATAAACAAATCTCAACAAAAACCTGTACTCTCATCCATTTGTTCTTTGCAATTAATAGATTTTTATGCCCCACTAATACTATTGATCTCTTCATAATACTGCAATGGTGATGGGCTGCTTCCGCTTTTGCATGATTTGCTCTCTCAGCACTCCAAATAAAATTTTTTTATATAAATATGTATGTTCAAATGATTACTTATCGAATTATAATATTTACCATTCAATCGTATGCGTAATTCAGAGGGCTTTAGCTGGATTCCATACTGATTTTGCAATTGGTTTTCAAGTAGTCTGGTAAACATGGCTATTTCGGTGAACACATCTCAAATTAAGTGCTCCTTCCATATGTCTATTCTTATGCGAATTTCTTTGGTTCCCAAAATTTTTCTATTTGAAGACATCCTATCGCAGAAGTTTGTAATGGAATGAATTATAAATGGCAAACATCAACGGATTTACAGCTGATTTTGTTACTTGGCTATAAACTACTTTGTATACAAATCTTATGTCTGTCAGAGGTATAAGAAAGTTAAAATTTTTTTAAATTTTAAGACGAAAAGCGAAGATGTACAAAATCTCGATGAACGCCATACATCAAATTCATTGGCGGAACAGTACGATGCAAAAAATCTATCATACCGCGAATTGAAAATGATAATAAAATTTAGGCAATTTTAATTGCAGGAGTACCGATTATCTCTATCTTTCTCTCAGCTGAATTAAAACTTGCGCAAAAAATACGTGTTAAAAACACTTTCCTTTGAAGACATAGACAGCGACATGGTGTTTTGGCTTGACTCTCTTATAAAAAAGTTGTTGGTATAAAATATTTTTTTATATGCGTTCCTTAGTCCCTGTACCACTAATTGTTTAAAAGAGGCATGTTGCAAGTAAAAAATTATGCCGCCTTCGTCGTTTGAAAGACGAATATAAAAACCAAAAGTTTTTTTTCCGAGTCTAGGCAAAACAAAGTTTGACGATTTTTGTTACAAAAATAGAATATTGGTGCCTGTGATAATCGGATACTGCCTCATAAGCAGGCATCTAAAAAGGTTATTAGTTGAACACAACAATTGTTGCCACAGTTGCCCAGAAACATGTACATAAATAGATCAAGAAGAAATTAAAAATACTTCTTGTGTACCTATCTCGAATGAAAAATTTTACTTTAATCAAAACGAAGTTAAGAGATTTAATTCTTTTACAATAAGCAATCGATTCAACCAATTTATGCAAGTGTTTGTTGTGTCCATTCTATGCTGCAGCTCTTGCAATCTTCTGATGATTAATTGATTCAAACAACATTAGAAAGGCGTTCCAAAACAGTTCCTTGCCTCTATACACATATTCCTCAAATGAACTAGAACCAAGCTGATGCTTCAGAAACAGTTGAACAAAATGTATGTGCGTTTGTGAATGACCAAATGCCCTGCAGATTTAAATGTGACTTCCATTCTATTAAAATCGTCTTTGTTTAAGGCGTTAGAATTAGATTCTAGGAATCTTAGCGAATATGTGTACATATATTTATGTATGTATATGTGTAATGCTTCAAAATATAGTTACATATTTATATTGTTATAAATAAATTTGGAGTATAAAGTTGCAAGAATTGCATTCTACGAATTTATTGAATTTTTAACAAATTTGGAAAAACTTTTCTAATTGGTATTTATATTGATTACTAAGAACGATAATTTTTTTTAATTTTTTCATTTATTTTGCTATTGCTTTTTGCGGACTTTAGTAGCATTCTAATTTTTGTCTTGCATTATAATTTACATTTTTTATTATTGTTAAATTCTATTTTTTTATTTCGCTCCTGTAATAAGCTTTCGACATGTGGTGATTTATCATTGTAGTGAACTTATGATTTATTTTAAAATTGCATTCAATAATTAAATAAAGACTTTTATCTTTTAAACTGATAATTATAATTAGCCTGGCTTGAGTTCGATTACTGAACTTATCAATTCAAATTAATAATTTTTTCAAATTACTTTTATTTGGGAAGAAAAGGCAATTACACTGGCAGAACGGAACAAGTACCTGTTTTCGATAGTCACGACATCAATATCATCATGTGTTCATGCGTTTATATGTGTGTTTTTGACAATATTAAGTGGCTGCAACTATTGAGGTCCTGTACAACAACAATTACTATTATGTATTATATTATATATACTGATCAGGGAAAACTGATTTAATCAATAAGGTATTGCAGAATTTCAGAATAAATGACTTTTTGAAAAAATAAAAGCACATGTATATTAAGAAGGTTCTTGAATGAAACTCCATTAAGTTTCGAGGAAAATAAGGAAACATGATCATATCTTTTGAAACCGTAAATTTATCTAATAATATTGTGATATAAATCGTTTAGTTTTCTTTTACTAATTAAACAAGGAATAAGGTAAGATTTCGCAAGAAGTTGTCTTATATTGAAAGGTGTATAGTGCAGTGACGGCTAAAGACACGTAAGATTTGTTTAAGTCTGACCAACGAGTGTATTAACATGGTTGGTCCAGGTAAGATTGTTATTAAGGATTAGTCCAAGGTTTTTGGCAGCATTTATAATGGCGATTTTTTCTCCATTTATTAAAACATCAATATTTTCAATACCGATTGATAGTTTTCTTACAAATTATGATACATTTTGATTTGTGAGGTTTTAAGCTGAGTCCATTCATAGTTGCCCAGCAATATATTTTATTCAGATCGCCATTAAGTCTTTGAGGTAAATCATTTACATAAATAGAAAAAAGGAGTGGTACAAGAATTGACTCCTGGGGCGCACCCCTGGATAAGTTGAACATCGAATAATGAATATTGTTCGTAAACACAAATTGCCGACGACTAGAGAGCTATTAATATAGCAGTCGTGTAGAAGTTGAGGAGAAGTTAAATAAGTAACAAAGATTCATGCAAAGGGTGCTGTGGTCAAAGGCCTTAGAATTATCAAGGAATCAATTTTTTCCTCCATCGTGTTCACGGTATGTTTTCAGATACGTCCATTAAAGCAGAAACACAGCTATGATTTTGGCGAAAACTTTATTGCTTTTTAAACAATAAATTATTATTTTACAAATATATAGTGACATTTAATTATAAAGAATTTTTTCAGGAGCTTTGGATAAGAAGCAAAGGATTTCAATTGGCCTGAACTCTGTGTTATTTTTCGGCATTGGCACTATTTTTGCGTATTTTCATTTAGACGGAAAGGTGCTAGTCATTATAATAGTGTTGAATAGATGTGTTTTATATCGCACAATATCATGACAAATTTTGGGTGTATATTATCGGAACCCACTACATTTGACTTAATTGAATTAAAGCTTAAATAGACTTCAGATTTGCTAATGTATTCGTAATCATTAAAATTTCTACTCAAAAAGTTGTAAAATGTGTTAAGTATTAGAACTACTGGAATATTTGTGACTCTTCGACATCGACCTGACAACTGCTTGAACTCTCTGAATTACCCGAGCCAATCTCACGAATGTATTTCTATTGCAGAGATAAAGCGTCTAGAATAATACAAATGTTTTGCAGTTCTAATGCTAAAAGTAATGTTTCTTCTTGCTATTTTAAATTCAGCTTTCAGCCCTGAGGTTCTAAATCGCTTCCACTTTGAATAAGCACGAACCTCTTTAGCTATTAGAAGTTTAATATTGGCAGAAAACGAAGGCTTTTCCGTGCCAGATGTTCTTTTAGACTTTTACACCCTGAATATTGTTTTCCAAAAACTGTATTTGCTCATCAACTGAAGGCATTTAGTACATTTCGGATCAATCAATACGAGAGCGGCCTTCAAGGGCACGTTATAGTTTAAACTTCCGAAGTCACGATAGTAGACTATTACTACGTTTATACGCACGTCTTATTTGCAAATAAAGAAGAGGAATGTTGCCGTATAACTTTTTTATTGTAACTTATTAACTCACTTAAACAAGTCGTGAATAACGGCACTATTTGCAAATAAAAAGTAAGACGTTGCCACTTCATGAACGTTTTTTGTGTGTTACTCACCAAACAATCATATTTTCGTCACATGGCATCACTAATAATAACATAAGTTCTGTATGCAATTACCCGTATAAACAGTGAATTAGTTATTTGCAAATAGTTCTATTTGCAAATAAGACGTGCGTATAAACGTAGTATATATGTTCTGAAATAGGGATTCTAAAGATATATGCTCGAAAAATAAGGTGGTTTTTGTCGCTGTATGGTGAGTTGGATTAAGATCGTTTGTGGAAGTTAGACTAAAAGGCAACATTTTGTCAACTAAATATGATTGCAAAAATAGGTGTGAATTAGAATCACCTGAAATAATAATGTCGTCATAAGCGGCAGCAATAAAAATACAACCGGGAATCGGCCTTTAAAATTTATCGGAACCGCCGATAAGTTCGCGATTTAATTTTGACAATTGAGTAAATCATTGTTGGAAATAAGCCATTGAGGTTATTGCAGAACCCAGCTCGATTTATTTTATCGATAATTCTACATTCTTATTTCTGAAATGGGTATCTTTCCATTCGGTGAAGAAAAATTTCCACTGTTGCATACGTATGTAGTTTCCGTAAATTTCCTCTGATTTGTTGCAAATCGCGAACCAAATTATTGAGTCCAAGTTGTGTTACTAAATGTTTTTCATCGAACAATTCCACTGCCACTATTTGTTGTGCAATCTGAAGTTTATACATCATGCACACTGTGGCAACAAATTCTTTTACAGGCATCAAGTGTCTTCGAAACTAATAATAAACGCATTCGCTGGACAAGAATAAGAGTCATTATCATAATTTATCTGTTATCCACATTAGATTGGGAGTTTGAATGGCAAATACATTATCCAGCCTTTCAGCTATTTATATAATTCTAATCTACACAGTTTTCGCTCACACTGCCTTTCCAAATATATATCCCATATCTGGAAACAGTAGTTCATATAGCCGTATCCGTCCGCAGTTTGTACCGAGTATCTGTTATAATTTTGCAATTCTTTGACTTTTTACGATATTATCGACATTTTTTATTATTTTCGCTTACAATTACTGAATGCGACAAAATTAAATTGTAACGCTTCTAATTCAACCAGTTGACAGTTGTCGTAACAGGACAATGCCGTCCAACATGCAACATCTGATGATTTAGCAAAGAATCTGGATACGGATTTGACTTCAGAGATAAAGTGGAGCTTGTAAAATAATAAAAACGTTTCTGGTAACTCGAGTGTAACTGTAACCAAATGATTTAAAACCAAAAATATTAAAACACGCCCAATTCCAAATCTAAGATAAGAAAAGTTCATAATAAATTAACAAATTTTAATTTGCGTGTAGTTCATTTTGTTTCAAAATAATAATATATTTTTCTGATATTTGACCTCTCGATTGTAATTGCAGTCGATCTTGTATATCAATCACTACAAATTACGATTGTCAATACAATTCCGTAAATAACAAAAGTTATAAAATAAAATAATAAGAAGTTTAAAGGAAAAGTATTCTTTTGCATTCGTCGTAAATACTTTATTCCACTGTAAGCTTGAAAGAGCCATCACATATTTAGGTGGTATCGGTAACATAAGAAAGTGTTTCCCATTTTATGGCGAATCCCATAAGACTTACCACAAAACATCCAGCGTTTACATTGTGTATGGCGAACTATACTGCAATTCCAATATGGCAAACCAAAATATGACTCAATAATAAAAAAGTGGATTGATTGTGATCATAATTATACAAACAACTATTTAGCCAAAGTATCTACGATCGTGTTCAACGTTCTTTAAAAAAAATCCATTTCTGCCTACAAAAATCAATTGACACGAACTACCCCCAACCCTCTATTAGCCAGATTTCATACGCGAATACTTTGCAGTCTAAATATATTATAGCGCCAAGTCGCCTTAAGGCTTTAGTACAAACTTTTCTCAAGACAGTTGGTAGCTTCATTACCATTATGTTGCAAGAAGTGTCGCAGACTATATATGTACAACAATCCATGAACTTAAGTATTCCTTCTTGAATACACAATAGATGTAATAATGACCTGTGAAATTCATTAAACGTCTCTAATGCTACGGTCACACTGAAGAAACATCAAACCAACATCGGAAAATATTTCTTTGCTGTAGTGTGACCCTATATTTTCATGATGAATTACAAAACAACTGCTTTTTGGAAAAGAAAATTATTCGCCACCAAACGAAAATGTGTCTATTATGCTGGAGTTAATGTCGACGTCGTCGACGGCGTCAAATGTCAAAAAAAAGTTGAATCATATGAAATTGTATGAGAGCAGTTAATCTCAACGACGTAAAAAATTTGACGCCGAAAAAGTTCAATCTGTTTCAACTTTTTCGGCGTTGAGAGGTGAAAAACCCTGAGAGTAGAAAATCTGAGAGATAAATATATGCGGAGAAAAAGTCAAAAGAGTGTTCTTTGTATATTCAATGCAGTAGTAAACAGATGTGTTAACGTCGTCGACGACGTTGACATTAACAGCAAAATGAAATTTTGCGTCGAACATCACAATTTCGGCGTTAAGACGCCATCAACGACGTCGACATTAACTCTAGCATTATCAACAAAGTGCGATCATTCTCTCTTTTTTTGAAAGTTAATAATTCCAAGAATGATTAAATAAAGATTACGCCATCACGCAGCCATAAAAAACATTTCTGCGCATGTTGGAACTCTGACGTCACTCAAGCTGTGTTCTCATTGGCTAATAAAATTCAGCTGTAGAAATATTATGTTTGTGTAAAAATAGGACAGTGGGACAAATTTTTATTTTTTTAACTAAATTTTTTGAAAGCAAACAAATTCTTTAAAAGAATTCCATATATATCCATACTTTTATTACAATATTTTACTATTGCTGCAAATGAAATATAGTTTTCAAAAAGAAAATTTTTAATAGAATTGGATAGAATTAAAAGACAAAACATAATTTCGACGCTTGTTTTTAACTTGAAAATAAACTTAAAACTAATTAACTTTCCAGAATTCATATTTGCTGTTTCAATATCATACAAAATAGTGAGTAGCATGTATTCAATACAATATTAAATGTTTGATAGATTCAAATAGTAAAATTATATAGCATTCGTTTTGCTTTTTACGTGTAGAATTGCTTCACTCTTTTGCAAAATATTACCCATAACTTCCTTCGAGCTTCATCTTTTGTCAAACGATACAGCTTTTTGAAAACACAAACGTTTTATTAAAAATACGCAAAATATTATAGCATGTTTCCACGACAACTTGAATCTCCTGTTTCGCTTTCTGAAGAAAGTTTATGAATCATGCTGTTTACACGACTCATCTACCTGCTTCGATTTTATATTTTTTTTTTCTCTCTGTTGTTTTTTAACTTTTATCAAATTTAAATAAATTAACTTTTCACTGAATTCAAATTTATTATTACGCCCAGGAAACACACACAAAAAACAATTATATTTTTTAACTTTTCACTTTTAATTTTGCTTTGTTTACAAAAATATTTAATTTTGACAACTAGTGCAGATAAACCTACGATAAAAAATAGAGAAGAGAGGATTTTTTCTTGATTCGCAAGTAGATTCAATTATTGAATCTACTTGCGAATCAAGAAAAAATTTGAATTTTGAAAATTGAATTTCAATATGAATCTACCTGCTTCGCTCTCAAAATTTTGTATGGCGAAGCAAGTTGATTCGCTCATGATTGGGGTGTGAAGCAAGAATAGAGAGCGAAGCAGGTGCCGTGGAAACATACTAGTAGGTTTTAACATAAGGTTTGTTCCACAAGATCTCGGACAAGTTCGGACTATTGAGAGCAAAATGAAAATTACTCTCTAAATTTGCCAAAGTTACCCAAAATAGCTGGAACGCAAAAAAACCATTTTTGTAGTTCCTGAAATACTAATGCTGCTTATTTTTTAAACTAAAATCTATTTAAGTGCTTTTAGACGCTTAAAAGTCACCAAATTATAAAAACAAAGCATTTGCATCATTGTCAATAGCTGTAAAATAATTGAAAAACAAGTGGAAAAAAAACTTAACAATTGCAATTTTCTTTAAATATTTATAAATCTTTTAAAATGGAAAGAAAAATTACGACCAATTTAAATATTTTTAATGCTGTTTCTTTTCTCAACTTCTGCTTTTTAATATATTTATTTATAAAAACTAAACTTTTTCTTTTGCTTGCAAAGTTTCCGATAAATCTTTTAGTTTCATATGTAAACAAAAAACAGCTGATTGTTAAATTCTTTTCCGAACTTACCCAAAGAAAAAGTTCGTGCAAATTTGTACAGGAAATTAAAAAAATTACTCTCTCAATTTCTCTCTTTTTTGCACAAAAATTGTTATGTGGAACGGTTTTGTGTAACTTTGGGCTAGTTCGGACTGTTTCGTTATGCATGTGGAACAGAGCTATAATTTCTCACTTTTTTTGCTGTTACTTTCTTTGCATTTGCCCACTGCACATTTTATATTTGCGCTCTTTCTTATCTTTTCACTTAATTTTGTTTTTCTTAGTTTTGCAGCTTTTAAACAACAAAATTTAAACACTATGTAATTTTAATTATTTTAATATTATTTATATGTATTTATTATAAAATATGACCGAAATTCGTTGTTTATTAAGCACCAATAAAATCCTTTTTTTGGAAAACTCTCTGAGTAAATTAAAACGGTAAATCATGCGCAAGGCGTAATCTTTATTTCTATCATTCTTGAATAATTCGCTCTTACAAAATTTTTGTGTACTCCGAGTATGTTCAATGTATGTGGTGTCAATATCCTGCAACAACAGAGTTTTCCAATTATCTTCGTGGGGATCGATTCAGTTTGTCGTTCATAAAAACTTGATTGAATGGAAATTTTAGAAAAACTCCAACCTCCGAAATCTTGTATAGATTTTAGTGTAAAAACTTGGATGACGATAACTGAAATTTATGTATTTATGTTTATTATATTTTATTTTATGATAGTAAAACGTAGTTGAAATTAATATTTTCAGAAAGATCTGGCGCACGACATACTTTCCATCCATTAATTGCATGAAATCCCGTAAATTTCACTCTGGATTAACTTTATAACGACTACCGCACATAACACAATGAAGACAGCTTCCAAATTATTGAAAAGGAATCAAAAGAGAAAACATCTTGCTGTGACAAGTCTATGATAAAATCATTTAAAATTATACGAATTTGAATTACTTCCGCATCGTAGTCTCAGCATTTTCATGTTTTTTTAGATGATCTATTTCGGCTGCCATTATAATTGAATAATATCCACCAGCTAAGTCACGATCAATTGAAAATATTGTTGATCTGATTGGGCCTTGGCTTATAAAATGTTACCGCAGGAAAGCCACTGAAGCAGACCTGAATCTCCATATTACCAAAAGTGAGAACCTAAACTCAATTAGTTGATTTCATATTCAATTTCTATACATTATCTACGTTCTTGGCCTCAAAGAAATTTAAATAGGTAGGGAGATAGCCAGATGTGTCATTCTGAAAACATACGAAGAATCGCAATAAGAACGTGCAAGTGTTAATGTAAATACTTCTATTTCGAATTTAAATTATTTGCGACATTCATAATTTCACTACCTGCTGCTGCAAAATATGTTGTAGAACTGTCTTAGGAAGTGACTGATATGTAAGTAAAAATAGCCTTAATATACATATGTATGTATATTTGTTGCTTTCTAAGTTATTCTTGTGGATGTGATTTTCCAAAATAGGGCGATCAGCACAAATTCGTATTTACACTACATTTTAAGTCCCACAATTCAATGTGATGACTAATTTTTTATAATTGCTGAATATAAAACACTAAAATAATATAAATTTATGTGTGTATTGTTCATACCATCTTCTACAGTAACATTATTTAATTAAATACAAATGCTATCGCATTTGATTTCTAAGAGATGAGATCGTTAGAATAATATTCATATAAAAGCAAACATTCATAAGAAACACGATGTAAAAATGTCTGTGTCACTTTGAATAAAAGTACTTTCCTCCAAATACACACTGTGTTCCAATCTATATATGGATTTATGTAAAAAAAATTACACGTAGTTCCCAAGTTTTCCTAAATGTCAAAATTTGATCCATTGTATGTGACAGCAATTGCCCATTTACATTAGTGGACGTTGGTGCATGTGGCAACCAAAGCGACGGTGATGTGTTAGAAAAACACTTAATAAAAATTTTAATAAAATGTGCCCGATCTCACATATTTTTCAATGTTGATGCTGCTTTTTCTATTGAAGATATTACACCATTTTCAAAAGTTACTGGCGGTACCAAAGAAGAATTCAATAAAAGTTGAGTTGTGCTGTTTTGGACAACTTTCAATGTGAACCTGCCAACATTTGCACAATGGTGATATTGTTTTCATAAAAAAAAAGTTGATTATACATTTCTTCGTTTATAATAAGCACTTTATTTAAATGTAAGTAATACAAAAATCGTAAATAATCAGAAAAATATTACACAACTTTAATTGGCCTAAAAAGAAGTTTTATATAAATGAAAAAACCCAATATTAATATTTATTATTTGGGATATTTTCCCCAACTAATCATTTCAACAATTAGAGTTCCAAAATTTGTTTTGTGTGGCTTTAGCTGCTCATATGAAGACAATTCCTCGGTTTCAATGTTTTCACTGAGGACTCGCAGAACAAACAATAAATTTTTGAAAAAAATATTAGGTTAGGTTAGGTTAGGTTGATTGGAGGGGTGTGATAGCCCATGTCATACGACATATGTACACTTAAGCCAGTGAAGGATTGTTGTGCGCTCCCTTTAATTATCAAGCACAAACTGCCAGAGTTCTGCGGCAGGTTTCGAACCTGCGACCTTCACACTACGAGTCTAATACACTACTAGTCTACGAAGGCCAGTTAAAAAAATATTAACTAAATAAAAAAAGGAGTCAGATTCAAACAAAAATGCGAATGCCGAAAAAAGGGCAAAGTTTCTGTTCAAAAATTTCGCCCATTCTTGCTTCGTGGAATACCTATAACTATAATTTCCTATGAATATATCATTTTTTGAAGAACCTGATTACGGTCGAGAGTGGAATGAACCTTTCTCCTTAATAATACAAGTCATTACTTTCTTATCTACCATTAGTACAGCTTTTACTTCAAGGTATTAAGAACAAATCATCACTTGGAACGTTACTGTTGGGCCAGTTTGCCCTTTTTCGTGGCCCTTTTTTTAGTTTTTATTTCAGCAGTATACAGCTTCTTTAAAGTTTTGATTCTGTATTTAAGCAAACAATACTCATGAATTGGAGAAGAGAATGCTTTCAATCATGATTTGGCTAAAAGGGTACTGATGATTTGGTTAACGCCAATGAAATGCAGGCATATACCTAGCTAAGCCAACAACAAACAATAGAATATTAGAATTGTTATTTTGGAGAATATCTCGAATAACGAATTTGATAAATGGAATTATTATATATTAAAATTTTCGTTTAAATTTTCATTAAACTTATTTATTTAATTCACCTATGGAAAATAATCCTTACGGGCAAATATACTAATTAAATAAAAAATTAAATAAATCCTTATATTCTAATAACATATTAAAATCATTAGCAAACAATGAAAAGTCTAAGACAATAATATTAGAAATCTTATTTATATTATTCAAAACTCGTAACAAAGGTTCACGCATTCCATAATTAGTAACATGAGTAGATACATAAAATTGGTTATTGGATCTAAGGTGTTTAAAAGGTACAAAAAATTTAATCAAACTTAATACGTATTCACAATCGATTAAACCATTAATCAAATTATAGACAGTCCTAACGGAATGAATAGTACGTCGTACATAAAGTGGCTTTAAGCCCAAAAGAAAACAACGGGCATTATACATATGTAGTCGGGACCAACATTGTAAGATCTTTACGAAGTGCAAATTTAACAAATTTCCTTTGAATCCTTTCAATTCTATCAGTATCTACATTATAAAAAGGGTTCCAAACAAAAGAACAATACTCTATCTTCGAGCAAACAAAAGCAGTGTATAAAATTTTTAATGTTATGGGATCCGAAAAGTTCTGACTGTTTTTTCTTATAAATGCACAAGCAGAATAAGCTCTAGGTATATAATCAAGATATGCATTAAAGTTAAGTTCACAATCCAAAACAATGCCAAGATCTAGCACTTGGTTAACAACTTTCAAGTTAAAGTCGCTTAACTTGTACTGGGATGCTATTACATTACGAATATTAGACCTATGAAAGCTCATTTGAAAACATTTATCCACATTCAAAGGTAAATTATTAATACTGCACCAATAGAATATTTCATCGATGCAAAGCTGAAGAGCGATGATATCATTATCAGAAGTAATTTCCTTATAAAGTTTCCGGTCATCAGCATACAATAAAAATTGTGAACTTGCACACTAACTACCAATGTCATTAATAAAAATTACAAACAATAACGGGCCTAATATACTACCCTGTGGCACACCTGAGGTTGAAGTATATGGCAAGGACACAAAATTTTCTAAAACAACAGTGTATTTTCTATTCGACAAATAGGACATCAACCAATTAAGAAACTTGCCATAAAAACCGATTTTACTTAATTTAAGGTACAGTATATTATGTGCAACCTAATCAAACGCTTTACACAGATCAATAAAAATTGCATCAACTTGGTTATGTTTCTCAAAAACAGATATACAGAAGTGATTAAAGACAGCACAATTTGTAGTGGTAGAACGACCAGGAAAGGAGCCATGCTGCTCAACACAAATATACCGCTTTAGTGTAAAAATACATCTTTTCCTTAATTACATACTCAAAAATTTTTGAAATATTAGACAATTTCGAAATTGGACGATAGTTAATAACGTTCGATTTATCACCAGTTTTGAAGACGGGGGTAATCGAAGCAATTTTCCATCTATAAATAAAACATCCTTCATCCAACGATTTATTAAAAAGGTACAGTAAAGGTATACTCACTCTTTCAGCCAGATTCTTTATAAAAAATGAACTCAAACCATCGACGTCAATACCAAAAGAATTCTTAATATTTCTTATGCTATTTACGATATCGTTAAATGTTAATTGAACATAACCGAAGTCAACAATAGGCTCTATACATCTCAAAACATTAGGATCTACAGAGTCATTTACAGCCTGAAAATTAGACTGAAAAAACAACGAAAATGCATTTACAATGTCATTACCAGAGCTTAAGGTATTACCATTAAAATACATGACAGATGGATATCCAGAACTAGACTTTTTAGATCTTATGAAATTCCAGAATCGTATTCCAGTATTTAATAGAAGATTCATAATTTAATATATATTGATTATATAAAAACTTATCAAGAAAATTAAATTAACGCATGTAATGCTCATAGAGTGTTTTGTAATGTAAATCACCAGTTTGATTAAATTTTTTGTAATTTTTGTTCCTACGATTTTTTAGCTTTTTGAACCCTGTACCATGGAAGTTTGTGAACTTTTGGTGGTAAAAGAGGAACGAAACGATCAATGACATTATTTAAAGTGTTAATAAATATGTTATAACAATATGCCATATCCTTAGCATCAAATAGGTTATTCCAACAAATAGATTTAATTTCCGCATTCAAATTATCATAATCACAATCATTAAAATTATAAATATTATTATCGCTTTTACAAATAGAAATAAATTCAAAATGAAATTAAAGGGATGTGATGTGTTATACACATAGGAAAAGGACAAACAGATAACGAGTATTTAATCGCTTCAGGAACAAATATTAAATTCAAAATGCGGTTTAGTTTATTTGTGAAAGAATTGATTTGTACTAATTTCAAATAAAATTGTTTAACCTCTATATAAGAACTTGAGCTTGAATAATATTTTAATTGAATTTTGATATTTTGGTTCGTTATCGGGCCATCAAACGTGTGTAATTGCTAGTTCATCCAACACATACATTCATCATGCATTTCTCTGATGTTCATTATGGTGGCATTGTGTTAGTGTTGTTGGACTGTATTAAATGGCGATAAAATAGCACTAGCCATTTAACAGTACCAGTAGCAGTAATTGATACTCTCCTATGCTGATGCTGCACATCATAGTGCCCCCCTTCGCTGTATTGTTAGCAGAATCGTTGGCGGATTATAGCTACACATACAGATCAAGAAAGTTAATGCAGAAGCATTAAGTAGAAACTTAACACCAGAGGCAGAGTTGTAAAAATAATGAAGCTTTCTCAACTTTCTCACCAACTGTATTTCCTCTTACACCATTTCTTTCCCAAAGGAGTAAAAAATTAGAAGGCATTAATGGCCTGTGTGTTACTTCTCTTAAAAAACACAAGCGAACGCAAGTTTTTAAAAGAATTTATTCAATTATATGCAAGTTTGCCTCAATTGTTGCAAATCGAAGTTCATTTTGATAAAAATTCTAAAAAGAAGGGATGTGAGCTGCTTTTACTAAGAGGCAGAAAACCAGAGGCAACAATTAAAACTACAAATTCACTCATCATCTTAAAACGTCTTCTTTGAAAATTTATTTAGACTGATTGATGTTCGCTAAAATGCTCTACAGTGTAATGTTCGCTGTGTAATAACCACCTTCACTACGAGTATGCTTGACGACTTAGTTGAGTCGAATTAGTGAAATGAAATCAATAAGTACTTTTACAAAACGTTCGAGCACGTTTACTAATTCCAAAGCCTTTATTTTTGATGTAGAATTTTTAGGGTTTATTTCTCTATATACGACATTATAAATAACCAAAATGTACTTAATCTGCTGGAAAAAAACGTTCAAATAAACGGAAAATTAAAAACTCAATTTATACTCACATCAAATTTAAATCGTTTGTAATGTATTTTACTTCTAAATCTCATATTAAAGCCTTGAGGGACCTTTTAATTAACCAAGGAGAAATTTTTTCCTTATATTGTTTTAGATGAATACTTTTTTCCGCCTTTACTCTCATAAGGCATGATTGCTGTATAATTAAGGATTAATTTGTTTGTTTCTTTTTGAATTTATTGGTATAAATTCAGATGCTGGACAACCGGAAATACTCATAACTATCGCTAAAAGGAAATTTTATCCAGAAGCTGCATTTTTTAATAAAACAACTTCTAAGCCATAATGCGCCATTTCCTAATTAGTGGCTGTGTTCCGTGAAATGTTGATAAATATTTTTTAAATTTTTTCTGCGGTACATATAATTAAAATGGATGTAAAACATCCCCTACTGAAAAATGTAAAAGTAATAAACGTTTGGCTCCCTATTAAATATATCATGTCATATCCGCCAAAAAAACCTTAATGAACTAATACAAAATATTACAGAAGTGTTGCTATTAACTGACTGCACTAAGTTGTAAAATTGATTTCGTTCTAAATTTGTGATGCCATTTCAGATCGTAAAATATCGATAGCGATGAAATAGTGAAAATCAAAAATTATATTGATTGAGTTTATTTCGTGGTAAGCGCAGGACGTGGTTCTTACATGCACAGAAAAAAATTATTGTCAGAAACATTAAATTTTTTTTTTTTCTAAAGCAAATTTTACTTTCAGTAAATCTTTATTTTCTCATTTGATTTTCTACAAAATTGTTGTCTGAATTAAAAAAATTCTTTGTAGGACCTCATTCACACGAGATATTTAATGACTCAAAGAATAATTTGGTTACTAAAAAGAAAATTTGATTTTTTCTATGTAGGTACACAGAAAAAAATTACGTTGTAAGAAACACCACAAACGAGTCGTTTCTTGGAATGTCTATATGTTTTTTGTACCGCGAACGCATGTACATAACTACACGTCTTTTCCACTATGCAATTTTTAATTAAGATGAGAAAATGATAAAGAGGGACATACATGTGTTCTCTAACATTCTCCCAGCAGAATTAAAACTTGCGCAGTTAAAATTGCCTAGTGGAAAAGAGGTCACAGATAGCAAAAAGAACAAATGTAACGTATCGTAGTGTTTAATTATTAACTAAACTCGCTAATTTCTATATCAGTCTCTTTGTTGACGACACATGTAAACTTTTTGAAATATTTTGTTGCGTGCGATACCCGTCGCATGGGAATTACTCATGAGTAACGTTAACGACAATCCAGATTTGCTTAAAAAGGTTATAACTGGTGACTAATTATGGGTATATAGGGATGACATCGAAATCAAAGTAAAATCGTCCCAATGTAAGAGCCAAGACCAAAAAAGCACGCCAAGTTCTATCCAATGTCAAAGTTTTGCTACTGTTTTCTTCGATTACCGTGGCGTAGTGCATCATGAATTCTTGCTACATGGTCTTACGGTTAATAAGCAGTATTATTTTTAAGATAATTAGTCATGTGGGTTAACTTTTTTGTTTGCATCAACGATATCATGCTCCAAAAATCACTTTTCATCAAAACTATTTCAAATCACTCAAAACTTGTTAATGAAATGTTTCACAAAATGTTGAGAGTCGTGTAAAATATGAGTAATTTATTAAATTGAATTCGTCATTTAGAACAAAACCTAATTAAATTTGGTCAACGGGACTTAAAATGGCAACAATTGTAAATTTTGATGGGTAAATTTAATAACAAAATAGCATAAATTGTAAGCAAATGGCAACAATAATAAATATTTAAGAATTTTGGCCCGTATTTAAAATATTCATGGACCATGCCTTCTTCATTGTTGCAAGTAAGAACTTTTAAATTTACTAATGCAGCGCAGTACTGCAATTACGAACGCATCCTACATTTTCTCTTTGGCAATATAATGTATTAAGCTAAATTAAATGGCATCATTACATTTTCATTAAATTTTAAACTTTAGTCTCTGACTTCTAAACTCTTACTTAGTTCCGACACGGAAGAGTAGCTTATCTAACCATAAATTGTGTATAAATTCACAAATAAAATTATAGAATCCCGATTGAAATAATGTAGACGTGATGGAACTTGGTTTAATTATTCGTATAGTGTAGATAGCCCGAGTATCCACGAGAGAAGGTTCAAATTATAGACTATCAAAAAAGTGGTCGAAGACTCATTACAACCCCACAAAATTAGCGCATTCGACGTGTCGACTATCATCAATTTAAAGTTCTCTAAGAATATAAATTATATTTCCTTTGTTTTTGTATAGAAAACTCATTTAGCGGAGTAAAAGGGATTAAACTTTAAATGTTTTAATATAAATTTGCCTGTGTCGGTGTATTAAGTAATAATGAATGTTAAGCACTTCATAAAAATATTCGCATTTGCAAGTTCAGTTCATAAAATCCAATCTGGTTATATTTTACCATCTGTACGTATGTACATGCATATTTAAAGGATTGTGTGTTTGCTTGTACACTATGCAAAGCACTTAAAAATGTTAATTAGGAACATTTTTAGTGTGAAGGCAACATTTAACCAAATCTACTAGTGCCATCGTCATCATCATCACTTAACACTTCTTGCTACCCTACAGACAATTTTATGTTAATGTGCCAGGAGGCATACATTTTCATATTTCATGGTAAATTATTCGCACACTAATATAAAACACCTTCCGCCCGTCCTTCCTTTTCTTTAATTCACAGCCCTCAAACAGCTTGTGTCTGTCTACAATATCTTTCGTTTAGGCTTTTTTTATTTTACAATTTGCGCTGGTATTAAAGGAAAACTGAAAGAAGATGTAAAAAGGGACTGTTGACGCTGTTCGTGTTAAATCTCTTATTCATTTGCTTATTCAACAAGTTTGTGCAAAAAACATACATAATTTCACGGACACACATTTAAATACAAATGCATAAAAAAGTCCTTGTTGGCCAAAAACCATTAAATTATACCCTCCACCCATTCAAAAGCCGCTGTGTTGGAATTCAATTTTATATGCATCAAATTTATCCCCACAATCTGTAGCGTTTTTGTATATAAAAAAACAATTATATTAATAAATACGTAATTAAAATCAATTCATTTGAATTTTATATTCCACTCAATCCCACCACAAACTTGGCTTCAGCTTCCCGTTAATACTTATAACTTTGGCGCATAAAATAACGCTTGTATAGTACGAGTATCATTATAGTAAATACTAGATTCAGACAATTTAATATCAATACTTGATATTTCTTATAAATGTGATTTCGAAAATTTCTCATATCTTTTTCACACTCATAAATGATCTCTAAAAAATATCTGATTATGATCATACGTGTACGGTTTATCTGTTTGTTTTTCTAATGAGTGCAGAAGTGAGACACTTCAAAAATTTTGGTATGAATATATGGGAGAGTATGACTTGTCATTGTTAAATCTTTGCACATTAACGCACAAGTACGTTTTAAGGTATTTTTATGTTCTGTCGTTAATTGAAGCGATTGTGGTAAATTTTACATTTTTTACCGTTTCATCTATGGAAAATTACCAAAATCCCTATTTCTCATGGAGACATGTGAAATTGAGAGAGAAATTTGTATTACTTTCCTATACCAAGGAAAAAACTAGACTCGTATATGGAAAATGAAAGAAAACATTTTTTTACAGGCCTGTTCTGAAATGAGGCGATTTCAAATCTCGAACGAATTTAAAATCACTTTGTCGATTTGATGGTGTTCCGCAAATTACCCGACATAAAATTTTCCTCCGTGTTTTTTAATTTTCCAAAATCACGAGTAAACAGCTGATTTTTTTGCCAGTTATGCGTTTATATACACATTGTTGAAGCCGTTACGACACTTAGTTTTTCTTGCATTGTATTGCTATAGGATTGAACGAAAGCAATAGCAAATGATAGAAAGAGCCAAACATATAAAATGTGAATGTTTTTTTTTAATTATTGCCAGTATATCACTCGTAAAAGAAGTGCCGAGTTAAAAAAGAAGCTCATGAGAAATTGCTGACTTAGCAATAGTTTCATTGTTTCACGTTTAATGTATTAAACACATTCGAGACAGCTGGCTACAAATGTCGCCCTGTAGCGAGCTACTTAATTATTTTGAAAACGACAGCTAAATAGTAAACAGCAGTTGCAACAATTCATTTAATTTTTTAAAGTTCCCTTTTTTTATGGGACAAGACCTGTCCTAGAGCCTAAAAGCCTATTCGTTCTATATTGTAGGATTTATGATCAGTAATATATTAAAGTTTTGAACGCCGTAACTCCGCAATCAAGACAGAGCACCGAAAGAAGTTACACTAAAATTTGTATGTTCAAAAGGGCTACTGACGTGCGATTTTTTTTAATCTTCAACAATGTTGGTACTTTTGGCTAAAGTCAATATGATATATAACAACAAAACAAATAAATTTATTTATTTAAATATTGTTGATGCATATATATTATTACATATAAATTTTGGAATTTTCTTGTTTATTTTGCAATAAAAAATATTTCTAATCGGTAATTTGCTTTACATATTTTGTTATATTGTCAACAGTGTTTTTGTTTTGTAGCCAACAAAAATAGAAATTAGTTTAATTTGACTACACGGCAAAAGAAGCATGGACAACAACCTGCATACGTGTAGCTGTGCAGTTGTGAAAATAATCATTTTCATATACACACATGTATTCTATTTTTGACAGGTTGTAGTCGGTAGCCAATGTTATGTTTATGGCATAACATTTGTAATGTTTTTTTTTTGACAAATCCTAATTTTTTATGGATAACTTTAATAAAAGTTTTGACGGTTTTAATATAGTTGGACTTACTTTACGTACAAAAGGTTTTTTGAAATCAATGGCTAGGATATACTCTCTACGACTCCAAGGATAAACGAAGTAGAGCTTGGTGTGTTTCGGCATTCTAAATAAAGTCGTGACCCAAACATTATTTATTGAGTGACCTTTGTGAAGATCACCTTTAAGCAACAAATACCTCCGTTTTAATTACGACCTAATAATTTCCTTAATTTATTTCCTTGCCACATTCTGAAAGGAAATATAATATACTACGTTTAATAAATCATTAGGAAAATTTTTCCTGGTAGCTGTTAATTGTAATGATAAGCACACGTTCTGGTTATCGGGACTAATAAAAATTCATTCCTTTTTATACAATTCGTAAAATTGACCTAGACGGCTTGACCAGTGAACATTTCATAAGCTGACCATCAAATCACAAAAAATCCAGCCGTAATTCATTTTGCAGTAGTAAAAGAAATTCTCAGTGAAATCATCCAAGTTGATATATCGTCAGATCACTTATGTAATTTTTTTTGTCATTTGCAACTTCTTAGAATTCCTATTCAGCGGAGTCAGTAACATATATTAACTGGCTGGAATAAGAAAGTTATCTGAGTGCCCACGTATAATATTTCGGCTTTGATTGCTCTGCATATAAGGCTTAATGAATATCTTCAGTAAAGGTGGCAAAATGCCTGACAAGAGTGGCAGCGCTACAGAACAACCCAAATTAAAATTATTCTGAAGGAAAAAAACTACTGGAATATATCAAAAAACAGAATATATGCAAAAACCCCTGTAGGAGCTCGGCGCAACACCAGAAACATATTAGTCGCTATGGTGACCAGCCAGAGATTTTAAGATATCCGTATTAAGCATCCATTGTGATGTTCCAAAAGAGTGACTCTGAAAAATCAACTCTTTTTAGCAATCACTTAAAGAAGTATTCACTCCAAATACTCCCGATGATATACACGTTGTCCAGCTGCCACCAGATGCCGCTGAAACCGCCATTCCCTTAAGAATTGATGTTCGTTTGATTGAAAAAGTGAGGTGTTGAATAAATTAGTCACAGAATTCTCTCAGAGTTACTCTGCATAGCGACAAAAATTATTACTTAATTTTTTTTTGCTATTTAAAGCTTTCACCACTAACGTGCAGAATGAAGGGTATAGGAAATTACTTATGATCCCTTAAGCCGGAAAAGATCGCATGATAGTGGAGTCATGCAGCTATATATAACATAGTTGAGAAACTATTTGTTACTATTCTAACTCCTCCTCTAAACGAGTGTAGATGTTCCCGTATTCTAATTTTGATTACAAGTGTTGTTAAAAGTGTTTTTGAGAAAAAAACAGTCAAGGATGTTTTCCAAACTTTTGATGTAATATTGTGCGAAAGATCAATACACTGAAGTTAAAATTGCTTCCAAACACTCACAATGAATTATTAGCTACATGACATGTTGCAAATATACACTACAGCCAATAGAAGCATGAATTCCTTAAGGGAGTGGCCACATATCACATATCAACGTTTGCTGATGATACAGCTTTTCTAAGCGATCACGGAAACCCCCAACAGCCATTCCGCAAATTGCGCGAATGCCTTTAGGTGTTGGAATGAAGGACAAGAACGAGAGCGCCAAAATGTGTACCTAAAACTTATACACTGTGAAGGGAAAGTTGTCTGTTTAACCAAATTTTGCCTTTGAAATGTCTTTGGTATTCACCTCGATCATCGCTGATCAAGGCAATCGAATACAGATGCAAATTTTATCCAAATAAAATTGAAAGGTGTTTTATGAATAGATTTCAAACTGCTTTTAGACAGCTCGAATTGAAAGCCAATACTCGTATGTTTCTATTAATTCAGCTATGGAGTGTGATCGGAGCTGTTCCGTGGTATTCAGGAAAATTAGCGCATTCACAAAGAACTAGACGTAGTATTTGTTAAAACTGTGGTTTTAAAACTTATGACAGTTTTAGAAGCATTCGCGCCCCATAACAGGCAACACACCATGTTATAAAGGACACAACTAATAATTCTAGAGTTAAGTGTTGAGTACTTGTTGTTAATTCAGGTTATTTTTAAATTATTTCGAAAAAAATAAATAAGTGAAATCATGAGTGTATCGTTTTTGAAATAGATAAATTTTTTGGAAAATTAATTAATTATCAAAAGCAAAAAATAAATGAATTGTGTGATTTGAATTAGAATTTAATATTTTAAACATAAAAACCAAATCAACTATTAGCAATTAAAAATATTGCTTAGGAATAGTTTTTGTTACGATGGCCTAAAATTTCCACAATACAAGTATTTTTTCAAATTTCATATTTAAGAAAAGTGGGAACGAAATACGTGTATAGTGTTTCCCAAACTCATGAGTACGTTCTCATCCAAAACAGTAGTCAATGTATATGGGCTTAGGGGTTATACGGATTTACCCATTTTGATCTCTCGAATACCAAAAATCTGTACCGCGTTTCACCTCCAAGAAATATGTGCAATTCATATATGTACATCATTCATTGACATGTACTCCTCCACTATTCCTTCCAGAAACAAGTATAACTTAAACTAGTAGGTATTAATTACCTGAGTGTTACATCTCTTTATAAGAAAAAAACCTCAACCATTCTCATGTGATTATTACTAGAAAAGCTGGATGTGGTAGCTTCCTAGCAATGGGGATACATTTTTATATTAATGGTCAACATATACCAGGAGATCTGAAAACGGCTTACTTTACCCAACATGAGTAGGGTAAACATTTCTTTCTTTCTTAATGAAATGTAATTTACAAAAATACCATGAACTATTTGAAGCTTAAATGTTTATTTTGAAACACTGTTTATTTCGACTTTGTTTCCTAAATAAATCTGATGCTACAATTGACACTTTTTATTTCTGTTGCACATTTCCTTGAAAACTGCGCATGCATATGCACCCTTGCATTTTCCTTCGCCAAATGCTCTGCTTTTCTTCAAAGTCTCATTAAAACGACCCAATATGTTGTAGTAATATTTGCCATTAATTGGTTGACCCTTTTGATTGCAATTATATTTTGCAATTATTATATTGCGTGCACCCCATGACTTTATTGGCTGACAAACACACCTTGGCCTTCTTTGGCGGCGATTCACCCCGACAAACCCTTTGTTTTGACAGCTGTTTGGTCTTTGGTGTATTGCGATGGATTCACGTTACGTCCACAATTGCGAAACGATGTGGAGACTCGTCGTTATTGCGTCCAAACAACGCCAAACTCCCCTGCGAAGTTGTCACAAGATTGACTTTGTAGTCAATTGTAAGCAAACGCGGTAGGCATTTAGGAGATATTTTAACCAACTGATCATTTAAAACTAAAACCATTGAGCCATGTTACACGCCTATGGTTTCTACAATCTTTCGCTCTTTCAATCTCTGATCGGCCAACATCATATAGTGCATTTTTCCAATTATTTCGGGTGAACAGAGCGTTCCTTCATCTTACGTACTTGTACGTTCATAACAAATTTAAATAAACTACTTTTTTACAATTGAAATTAATGGTGTAGTGTTTCCATAGTATTTATTGAGCTTAGCCTTGATTTGAGTGATGGTCTTTTGACAGAAAAAAATGCTTAATGAGCAGACGAAATTTACTTTTTCCCATTTTCTCCTCAAATCTCGCGGTAATCTACTATCAATGGCTTTCAAATACATACTAAATGATTCAGCTTGTTGAAATTTGACAGAAGTCAATTGACAAATCCCCTTGACAGGAGCAGAGTTGGCCTTTCAGGAAGCAACTTCCAAAGGTACTGAATTTTTGACCTACTCTCGTATGCTGATGTTTACAACATGTTGATAAATAATATATCACAATATGTTTAGATTCATTCTGTTTTAACTAAAAGAGTATGCAACATTTGTTTTCCTTTGTTTTTCATTAAGCATTTTCATTAAGTTTTTTTCGAGTTTGCGAAAAATGTTAGACAACATTTGTACTTCATTGTTAAGTGAGCCGTATATATTGTTAATCAATGAACTAAATTTTGTGTTAATAGGCTCGGGGTTTAAATCTAATTTCACTTTATTAGAAAATGATGTTTTTGTTAACTTTTAATGCGTTTCATGACTAGAAATAACACCAAAAAGCATATTTTACTACCAGCCAGAGGAGCATGCGCACTTCTTCGCTGCCGCCACACACTTAATCAGCACCCAGTACCACTAGTGGGGCAAGTTTTGTTTAAACATCGTCACTATTTAAACTAAGATTTTATTGAAAGAGGAATACGAGAATTTTGTACCATTCAACGTTCATGTTTTTTTTAGCTTTGTATGAAATTGTTATGCTCTGCCCATTCAGTTACTTTACTTATTCAGATCATTTCTAATTTTCATATATTACCAAATTACCATAAATAATTACATTTAAGATATTTATTTGATAAGCTACATTTAATAACTATTTCGCAATTTTGTAAAAGAAAGCTCGCCCGTTCACAATAAATTCCTATTGACTTACATTGTGTTTTTCAAATATAATTTGAAAAACAAGTTTTTGAAAAATATCTTTTAAATATGTACCCTTAAATAAATTATAATCGTATAATAAAGAAAATTACCAAAATCCCTATTTCTCATGGAGACATGTGAAATTGAGAGAGAAATTTGTATTACTTTCCTATACCAAGGAAAAAACTAGACTCGTATATGGAAAATGAAAGAAAACATTTTTTTACAGGCCTGTTCTGAAATGAGGCGATTTCAAATCTCGAACGAATTTAAAATCACTTTGTCGATTTGATGGTGTTCCGCAAATTACCCGACATAAAATTTTCCTCCGTGTTTTTTAATTTTCCAAAATCACGAGTAAACAGCTGATTTTTTTGCCAGTTATGCGTTTATATACACATTGTTGAAGCCGTTACGACACTTAGTTTTTCTTGCATTGTATTGCTATAGGATTGAACGAAAGCAATAGCAAATGATAGAAAGAGCCAAACATATAAAATGTGAATGTTTTTTTTTAATTATTGCCAGTATATCACTCGTAAAAGAAGTGCCGAGTTAAAAAAGAAGCTCATGAGAAATTGCTGACTTAGCAATAGTTTCATTGTTTCACGTTTAATGTATTAAACACATTCGAGACAGCTGGCTACAAATGTCGCCCTGTAGCGAGCTACTTAATTATTTTGAAAACGACAGCTAAATAGTAAACAGCAGTTGCAACAATTCATTTAATTTTTTAAAGTTCCCTTTTTTTATGGGACAAGACCTGTCCTAGAGCCTAAAAGCCTATTCGTTCTATATTGTAGGATTTATGATCAGTAATATATTAAAGTTTTGAACGCCGTAACTCCGCAATCAAGACAGAGCACCGAAAGAAGTTACACTAAAATTTGTATGTTCAAAAGGGCTACTGACGTGCGATTTTTTTTAATCTTCAACAATGTTGGTACTTTTGGCTAAAGTCAATATGATATATAACAACAAAACAAATAAATTTATTTATTTAAATATTGTTGATGCATATATATTATTACATATAAATTTTGGAATTTTCTTGTTTATTTTGCAATAAAAAATATTTCTAATCGGTAATTTGCTTTACATATTTTGTTATATTGTCAACAGTGTTTTTGTTTTGTAGCCAACAAAAATAGAAATTAGTTTAATTTGACTACACGGCAAAAGAAGCATGGACAACAACCTGCATACGTGTAGCTGTGCAGTTGTGAAAATAATCATTTTCATATACACACATGTATTCTATTTTTGACAGGTTGTAGTCGGTAGCCAATGTTATGTTTATGGCATAACATTTGTAATGTTTTTTTTTTGACAAATCCTAATTTTTTATGGATAACTTTAATAAAAGTTTTGACGGTTTTAATATAGTTGGACTTACTTTACGTACAAAAGGTTTTTTGAAATCAATGGCTAGGATATACTCTCTACGACTCCAAGGATAAACGAAGTAGAGCTTGGTGTGTTTCGGCATTCTAAATAAAGTCGTGACCCAAACATTATTTATTGAGTGACCTTTGTGAAGATCACCTTTAAGCAACAAATACCTCCGTTTTAATTACGACCTAATAATTTCCTTAATTTATTTCCTTGCCACATTCTGAAAGGAAATATAATATACTACGTTTAATAAATCATTAGGAAAATTTTTCCTGGTAGCTGTTAATTGTAATGATAAGCACACGTTCTGGTTATCGGGACTAATAAAAATTCATTCCTTTTTATACAATTCGTAAAATTGACCTAGACGGCTTGACCAGTGAACATTTCATAAGCTGACCATCAAATCACAAAAAATCCAGGCGTAATTCATTTTGCAGTAGTAAAAGAAATTCTCAGTGAAATCATCCAAGTTGATATATCGTCAGATCACTTATGTAATTTTTTTTGTCATTTGCAACTTCTTAGAATTCCTATTCAGCGGAGTCAGTAACATATATTAACTGGCTGGAATAAGAAAGTTATCTGAGTGCCCACGTATAATATTTCGGCTTTGATTGCTCTGCATATAAGGCTTAATGAATATCTTCAGTAAAGGTGGCAAAATGCCTGACAAGAGTGGCAGCGCTACAGAACAACCCAAATTAAAATTATTCTGAAGGAAAAAAACTACTGGAATATATCAAAAAACAGAATATATGCAAAAACCCCTGTAGGAGCTCGGCGCAACACCAGAAACATATTAGTCGCTATGGTGACCAGCCAGAGATTTTAAGATATCCGTATTAAGCATCCATTGTGATGTTCCAAAAGAGTGACTCTGAAAAATCAACTCTTTTTAGCAATCACTTAAAGAAGTATTCACTCCAAATACTCCCGATGATATACACGTTGTCCAGCTGCCACCAGATGCCGCTGAAACCGCCATTCCCTTAAGAATTGATGTTCGTTTGATTGAAAAAGTGAGGTGTTGAATAAATTAGTCACAGAATTCTCTCAGAGTTACTCTGCATAGCGACAAAAATTATTACTTAATTTTTTTTTGCTATTTAAAGCTTTCACCACTAACGTGCAGAATGAAGGGTATAGGAAATTACTTATGATCCCTTAAGCCGGAAAAGATCGCATGATAGTGGAGTCATGCAGCTATATATAACATAGTTGAGAAACTATTTGTTACTATTCTAACTCCTCCTCTAAACGAGTGTAGATGTTCCCGTATTCTAATTTTGATTACAAGTGTTGTTAAAAGTGTTTTTGAGAAAAAAACAGTCAAGGATGTTTTCCAAACTTTTGATGTAATATTGTGCGAAAGATCAATACACTGAAGTTAAAATTGCTTCCAAACACTCACAATGAATTATTAGCTACATGACATGTTGCAAATATACACTACAGCCAATAGAAGCATGAATTCCTTAAGGGAGTGGCCACATATCACATATCAACGTTTGCTGATGATACAGCTTTTCTAAGCGATCACGGAAACCCCCAACAGCCATTCCGCAAATTGCGCGAATGCCTTTAGGTGTTGGAATGAAGGACAAGAACGAGAGCGCCAAAATGTGTACCTCAAACTTATACACTGTGAAGGGAAAGTTGTCTGTTTAACCAAATTTTGCCTTTGAAATGTCTTTGGTATTCACCTCGATCATCGCTGATCAAGGCAATCGAATACAGATGCAAATTTGATCCAAATAAAATTGAAAGGTGTTTTATGAATAGATTTCAAACTGCTTTTAGACAGCTCGAATTGAAAGCCAATACTCGTATGTTTCTATTAATTCAGCTATGGAGTGTGATCGGAGCTGTTCCGTGGTATTCAGGAAAATTAGCGCATTCACGTAGTATTTGTTAAAACTGTGATTTCAAAACTTATGACAGTTTTAGAAGCATTCGCGCCCCATAACACGCAACACACCATGTTATAAAGGACACAACTAATAATTCTAGAGTTAAGTGTTGAGTACTTGTTGTTAATTCAGGTTATTTTTAAATTATTTCGAAAAAAAATAAATAAGTGAAATCATGAGTGTATCGTTTTTGAAATAGATAAATTTTTTGGAAAATTAATTAATTATCAAAAGCAAAAAATAAATGAATTGTGTGATTTGAATTAGAATTTAATATTTTAAACATAAAAAACAAATCAACTATTAGCAATTAAAAATATTGCTTAGGAATAGTTTTTAACGGTCAGTCTTGTTGAACCTTCGTAGTGAACAGACGTGTTAGCGGAGTTTCTTTTTTACATACTAAACAAACAAAAATACAAACAAACAAAAATTTTCGTAATAAGTACTGATTCGTAATAAGTACATATTTTGTGAAATTTGCTTTATTTGCAAATTTAAATTAAATTTCATATAATCTGAAACAAGAAAAACAAAAAAAAAAAAAACAAAAACAACTGTAAACAAAGTGACTGAGGAATACTCTGTATGAGTACCTCAAAAACAAACAATTGTGAAGTGAGTTCTAACGGCAGAAATGTCTATTTTACTGTGAGTTCTGATATTCTTAATGCACACAATAAAAATAAAAAATCGGATGATAGTCTTTTTCTAACGGCAAAGCCAATTTTACGCGAGCGATCAACTTCGCTTACTCCGATGCCAAGTGGTGATTCGGTAAAATTACCATTGCCTAGTTCATCTTTATTTAAGTCAGCGCCATTATCCGCTCCAGGCTCGTGTTCATCACTAAACCAAGTTATCACAATAGACAATATTATTTAGAAACCAAAGGTGCCTGTCGGAATGGACCGATATATTACAGTGGTAAAGCGCGGGCGAAGCCCAAATTCTTCAAAGATCTCCTCTGTTCCCAAGATATCCAGGGATATCGACACCGCCACAGTTAACCGTCAAAACCGCTTTAAAATATTGCAGGATGACATTGACAAACCCGAAGCATCCCCAAAAAAAACCTCCAAACCACCACCCATTTATTTGAGAGAAAAAAATTCAAACTCCCTCATCAAAAAACTAATCTCGGTCATTGGCGAAAAGGCATTTCACATTGTCCCAATAAAACGTGGTAACATTGACGAAACTAAAATTCAAATATATGAAGAAAAAGATTTCCGGAAAATGGTTAATGATTTCGAAAAGAATAAAACAAGTTTTTACACCTTCCAGCTTAAGAGCGCCAAGGGCCTACAGGTCGTATTGAACGGCATAGATTCTTACGTTGTCCCTGCTGAAATAAAAGATGCTCTCACCCTCCAAGGATTCAAGGTAAAAAATGTATCCAACATAATAAACAGGGATAAGATCCCCCAACCTCTTTTTCGTGTTGAACTGGAGCCTAACGATATAATATTGAAGAAAAATGAGACCCATCCCATTTATAATTTAAAATATCTCTTATACCGAAAAATCACAGTTGAAGAACCACACAAGCGTTCTGGACCCGTACAGTGCCATAATTGTCAAGAATACGGCCACACTAAAACTTATTGTAAATTACCTACTGTTTGTGTTGTGTGCGGTGAATTACACAACACTGCTATTTGCAATAAGTCGAAGGACCAGAAGGAAAAGAAGTGCAGTAATTGTGGAGGTAATCACACTGCTAACTACAGGGGATGTCCTGTATACTCTTTCGTTAAACAGGCTATGAGTCAAAAGCCTAAAGTAACCAAAACGCAAACAGGAAATACGTACTCCGCCAATTATCCTGTAATGGCCCAACCAATCTCTACACAAGTATCGTATGCTGACGCTGTGAAGATCAACTCCGTTCCCATGCAAAAAGTGTCACCACCAACTAATACAACAAATGCAAATGCAAGCTTTAATTTCAGTCGCCTTGAAAATACTATTGATAATTTGGTGCAAACTATAAACAACTTTACAACAAATATGACTAGTATGATGCAAGAAATGCTGCGAATGCAGAACACACTGCTTCTAGCATTAGTTAACAAGCCATGAACACGTTAAAAGTATGTTTCTGGAACGCAAACGGCATTCGCCAACATAAAAATGAACTAGAGCACTTCCTCACGGCAAAAATATTGATATAATGTTGGTATCTGAGACTCATTTGACTTCAAGAAGCCTTTTTAAAATTAGTGGCTATACCTTATATGATACAAAGGACCCGAGAGGAAGAGCATGCGGAGGATCAGCAGTTCTAATAAAGTCAAGACTCAAACACTACATTCTTGAGAATATTAGTGAGGACCATCTGCAGGCAACAAATATTTGTATCCAAAATTTTTGTACAAATTTTGTGATATCATCAATTTACTCCCCTCCCAGATTTTCAATCTCTGAGGATCAATATGGGGATTTTTACAGAACTCTTGGACCTTGTTTCGTGGCAGCTGGGGACTACAGTGCAAAACATATGTTCTGGGGATCGCGTCTTATTACACCTAGAGGTCGAGCATTATTCAACACAATTTCAAAAATGGGTTTGGATGTCATTTCTAGCGGGGAGCCCACTTACTGGCCTACTGACCCACAAAAAATTCCAGATGTTATAGATTTTGGCGTCATGAAAAATATCTCTAGGGATTTAATTCATGTTGAAGCTTCTCATGATCTCTCCTCCGATCACTCGCCAACGATCGTTACAATTTGTAGCCCACTAAGAAGTGACTTACCTCACCCATATGTGAAGATGATAAATCATGTTAATTGGCTGGGGTTCAAAAAATATCTCAGTAGTCATTGTACGGGAAACATCAGGCTTAGAACTCCCGATGATATTGAACTTAACATTGCCAATCTTACCGAGAATATTAAACAGGCTGCTAAACATGCCACTACTTCCTATCCGCAGACTGGGTTTAATAGAATTTATTCTGCGGATATTGAACGTCTCGTATGTGAAAAAAGAAGAACTAGAAGGGAATGGCAACAGCACAGATCACCCCAACATAAAATTAGACTTAGAGAATGCACAAAACGACTCCAAGAGTTGCTTGCATCTGAAAAATCTGCTTCTCTTAAGAACTATCTGGAAGGTCTCGATGTTACAGCAGCATCTAATTACTCCTTGTGGCGCGCTGCTAAAAAACTTAAAACACCTGTTGAGTCTAAACCACCCCTGCGCACTTCTACCGGAGGTTGGGCAAGAACTAATACTGAAAAAGGTAACATATTTGCTGAGCATTTAAAACACGTATTTACCCCAAACATATGTACTGGTGCTGTTGATTTGCCGAGTGTAGTTGCTCTACCCCCTCGACCCATAAAGTTTAAGATGCGTGATGTACAAAAACTAATTGCTGAAACCAACCCGAAGAAGGCCCCGGGTATTGATGGAATTAGTAACAAGATGCTGATGAAGTTGCCTAGTATTGCTATTAGAATCCTCTTGTTAATTTTTAATGGCATTTTACGAGTGGAGTATTATCCACACAGCTGGAAACTTGCCATGGTCAAAATGATTCCAAAGGCGGGTAAAGATCTTACTAAGCTTGAATCATTTAGGCCAATAAGTTTGCTGTCAACAATTTCAAAGCTCTTCGAAAAACTGCTCATGACAAAATTATCCCCAATTCTAGCTGAGAATGGGTGCATACCGGACCATCAATTTGGTTTTAGAAGTCAGCATAGCACCATTGAACAATGTCATAGATTGGTACATTTTATAAGAAGAGCATTTGAAGAAAAGAAGTACTGTTCTTCCCTCTTTATTGATGTTTCTCAGGCATTTGATAAAGTGTGGCATGAGGGCCTGATTTTGAAATTGAGGACATATCTACCAATGAACATTGTGAATCTATTGGAAAGTTACATTCTTGCCCGGAAGTTCACTGTCGTGGAAGGAGACTTCATGAGTGTGCCCGAAACTATCTCATCCGGTGTGCCACAGGGTAGTATACTGGGACCAGTTTTATATTTGATTTATACCTGTGATATGCCTCTGAGCAGTAATATCTTCACTTCTACATTTGCCGATGATACAGCCTGCCTTAGTATGCATGAAAACCCTCACGAGGCATCCCGATATGTTCAGAATCATATTAGCCTGTTGAAACTATGGTTGAACTTATGGAGAATAAAAGTAAATGAACAAAAGTGTGTTCATGTCACATTTACTCTACGAAGAGACACTTGTTCCCCCATTCGAATCAACAAACAAGTTGTTCCTTAACATTCACAGGTGAAATACCTTGGTATTCACCTCGACCGACGGCTTACATGGAAACACCACATTGACTCTAAGCTGACACAAATGAAGCTTAAATTAACCCAGATACATTGGCTGATTGGTAGAAATTCTACCCTCAGTCTAGATTGTAAACTTTTAATATACAAGTCGCTTTTGAAGCCGATATGGTGTTACGGAATTCAGCTATGGGGCACTGCTTCAGCTTCCAATGTAGAGAGAATCCAACGAATGCAAAACAAAATATTAAGGTTAATAACTACGGCTCCATGGTACTTGAAAAATTCTATTTTACATCGTGATTTACATATGCCACTTGTGACGGCTGAAATTGCAAGATATGCTGGAAAATATTTAACAAAACTCGAGTTCCATCCTAATCCCCTTGCTCGTAACATCTTGAACTTTCCTGGACACATCCGCTTAAAAAAGAGGGACACTACGGCATTAATACGCAACTCTCCAGATGAAATTCTTTGAAAATATTTTTTGTGCGTAACATGAATTTTATGTATTATTAATTATTATCACTAAGTTTATGTCCGACACTGGTTGGGCCTAATAATTATTTATATATTTAAGATTTGAACACTTATTGTTAGTTCAGTTATTTGAAGATACAATAAACATATATTTGCGTAAAAAAAAGGAATAGTTTTTGTTACGATGGCCTAAAATTTCCACAATACAAGTATTTTTTCAAATTTCATATATAAGAAAAGTGGGAACGAAATACGTGTATAGTGTTTCCCAAACTCATGAGTACGTTCTCATCCAAAACAGTAGTCAATGTATATGGGCTTAGGGGTTATACGGATTTACCCATTTTGATCTCTCGAATACCAAAAATCTGTACCGCGTTTCACCTCCAAGAAATATGTGCAATTCATATATGTACATCATTCATTGACATGTACTCCTCCACTATTCCTTCCAGAAACAAGTATAACTTAAACTAGTAGGTATTAATTACCTGAGTGTTACATCTCTTTATAAGAAAAAAACCTCAACCATTCTCATGTGATTATTACTAGAAAAGCTGGATGTGGTAGCTTCCTAGCAATGGGGATAAATTTTTATATTAATGGTCAACATATACCAGGAGATCTGAAAACGGCTTACTTTACCCAACATGAGTAGGGTAAACATTTCATTCTTTCTTAATGAAATGTAATTTACAAAAATACCATGAACTAATTGAAACTTAAATGTTTATTTTGAAACACTGTTTATTTCGACTCTGTTTCCTAAATAAATCTGTTGCTATAATTGACACTGTTTATTTCTGTTGTCGCAAGACAAATTTAATGAAAACGTAATTAGTATCGAAACCGTGTGCATGCAGAAGCACACAATTCAATAGAGAGAAGCTGATACGCAACAAGCACTTTGGCAGATTGTTCGACAAAAGAATGGGCGAAAAGTAAATAAATAAAACAACAATACCTTCTGATTGTCCTGATTGCCTTGTCATGCCAAACATTCGGCCACTGATGAGACTCCAACTCTGAAGTCACCGATTGATAGAATTGATATCGACAATTTAACAACTTGTTGCTTATAAAATGTTTTACAAACATATACACTCATACTCGTATGGATGTACATACATACATACATACGTAGGTATCCATTGTAAGATCCTGTTGAACGTCTGTACACGTACAAAAAACACGTACACATTTATTTACTCTTTTTGTAAATGTGTTTGTTAAAATAGTAGTTTTAGTAGTTCAACGTTGTTTGTCTTTCAAAAAAAGAAGGAAATTGTTGTAAAACCTAATTGAATAAATAGAAAATTTACACCTTAATTGCTTACGAATGCATAAGGATTTCCATCCACATGCTTTTATCCTTGACTACAGTTGGCGAAAAGCCAAGAAACACAACATTTCCTGTTTGGTTTCTGTGGATATTTTTCTATTTCATCTTCTGTACTGTAGTTTCTTATTCTGCAATAAAGGATTAAAACTTGGCAAATGTCTAATTGAAAGTTACAACAGTTTGTTCCTAGTTGACTTAACTATAATTCAATTATTCTTGAATGAGTATGTTTGTTTGCCATGGAAATTCTTTTACAATTAAGAGGAAATGGAAGCAAACATTTTCTTAAACATTCTGTGGGGCAGCACACACATACGCGTACATGCCTATGGACACATATTAAAGTAGAGTAACAAAAGCAAAAATAATTAAGTTGGGTTTTGTTTAAAAAAAGGAATCAAAGAGAAAAAAAATAGATTTAAGTCACATTTGTTGTATGTTTTTTTTCGTACATACTTATGCATACGAGTATTTTGTAGGCAAATTCCAAATTCGGAAAAATCCTTCTCCCATCAATCCAACATTTCATTACTGTCCGTCCTATGATGTAAATATGATATCAAATTTAAAGAAATTTTGACATCTAAAAAACGCCTAGTGATGTCACCTGCTTTCAATTCGCCTTGATTAGTAGCGACTTTAAAAGGGAATGCGAGAAAAGTCGAGTTTTAAAACTCAAAATACCGGACAGGAGTAAATCTTTGTACCCGTCTGAAGCATTGTTGCTTTGCTTGCCTTCAACATACCACCGGAGGGAAAGTGCTTGCGCCCATCCGAAGGCATGAATGCTTTAGAAAGCAAAACCGTCCTTTCTCTATGAGAAATCATTAAATAAAAAAAAAAAATAAATAAATAGACAAGGATTTGTTCTATGAGGCATGTAATTATCACGGCTTAGCTTCCTATGCATTTTTACATTTTGGGTTTATTTCATTATTTTTGAGTCTTATTTCGTTACGAAAAATGTCTCACAATTTCCGCTTTAGTTCGTTTTCAGAATCGAGAATGAATTTATTTTCTTTGATTTTTTTGTTAATCTTTTGGTGACTTATTAAATTTCTTTAGGTAATTATTCATTATGCGTGATTTCGTACAGGCCATTTTCTATTCAATTTAAAATTTCTATAACTAAAGTTTGTTTGTTGTGGCTTTAACTGTTCATATGGCAACTAAACCAAATCGTCAGAGAAGTTTCAGAAGGTTTTAAAATAAACAAATTTAAAAAGGTCAAATTCAAATTACAATATTAACTATTTCTATAATTTTAAAATTATAAAAAAAAGACTTTTTTTCAAATTTGTCAACGTAATCGTATAATGGGGCTAAAATTTGGGCTTTCAGGTATGTTCTGAAAATCACAAGATTTAAAATCACAAATGTGATTTGGTGGTGTTCTAAAAATCACAAGTGTTTGATTTTATCTTTTCGAAAATACAAAAAACAGCTCATGTGTTATTTTGTTTTGATGGCAATTTTTATGTATTGAAAATTAAGTAAAAATATCAAGTGAAAATAAACTAAAATTAATTTTTGTATAAAAATAAAAACAAGTTGAAATACCTAGAGCTTCATTGTTGTCAGTAATAGATTTGAAAAGCAAACAATTAAGAAGAAAAGAATTAAAAGAAGGTATTTGCGAGACTTATCAAATCCATTGGATATGAATGAAACAATATGAATCCCGGCCATTTTCAGCTCTGTATCATTTTACCGATTGCATAAAAGAGCCATTCAGATGATATTGGATGCTATAGCATCACACCTTTCAAAATGTTCCATTCCAGGAAGTATTCAGCTTGCAGCAGTAATGAGATATTAAGCAGTCGGATCGTTCCAAGGTGTTATAGCGAACGATGTAAACTTATGAATAGGGCGTTCAACCTTTTGTAAGATTATGTGGATCGTAATGCGGCAAAGGTTGTACGCAGTTTGGATACAAATTTCTGCAACCCAACAGATGCAAAATGCTTCAAAATAATTTTTTGTGAAAAGTTTGATATACCCGGTGTAATCCCCGGGGGCATGGTTTATACATCTTGTCATGGTGGCTTGGTGTTGTGCTTCCTGGGGTATAGGGTTATCAGGTTTCCGGACCTAGGCCGTTTTGCTGATAACCCCTAAAAACTTGTATGTCGCTACCCAATCCCTGAAATAACAGGGCAACGGGCATGCATATAAGTAATTTAAGGAAGTAGCTCTGCCTATGCTTGTCTGGGTAGAGGTGCTACCGATACCTCAGGTTTGCATGACATCTAAAATCGGAGGTGTTTTTAACACGCGGCTGACCAGAGTCCCATCTGGTGCCACGGGAACCAGTAGCCCCTAGGACTTGTCCTAGACTGGTTATTGGTGAGGCCCCTTCGGGGATCACGTGGTGGCTGTGGTTAAAACCCAAAGATACGCGGGAAGAGTTATGGGTCGGATGAGTGTGTCTGCAATATGGTGCTAGTGACCGATTGTAGATGCTCTCTTCAGGCCATATATATCTAAATAGGTGCGGTTGGCAAAGCCCCAGGTAAGACGCGGGGCAATATTTTGCTGCTGAGCCATATGGGTGGTAGGAGGTTAGATAGCTCCAACACTCTAGCAAAGTGTCTGTACATGGTTCTGCAGCCTGTACAGAATTTGCTACCATGTCGACCCTATTAGTGGCACATGTAGAAGTTTATGACAGGTACTGACGTAAAATCTTTGACATATACCCGGTGTAATTGGATGTGTTGATAGAACACTCATCCGAATAATGAAACCACCGTCCGATCATGCTGAATATTTTAGCAGAAAGGGATTCTTCAGCCTTGATGTTAGTACGTTGTGGGTTTGTATACCCTTATACACATTGTTTAACAGGTATTTCACTTCAGATTTGTGATCATGATATGCGTATTGTAGCCGTATATGTTTGCAGGCCTGGCTCATGTCATAATTCTTTTATTTGGAACATGAGTGATGCCAAAAGATTCTTCTCTACGATGTATTCCGAAGGTGTGTTAAATTATTGGCTATTGGGGGATTCTGGGTATCCGCTAAACCCATATTTGATGACCCCATACAAAAGTCCTCTGCCAGAAATATCGTTGAAAGAACCATAGGTGTTTTTAAAAGCCCTTTTATATGTCTCCAAAGCGCTTTTCCTTATGTTGCATCTAAAGTAATTTCAATAATTAATGTACATATGTTGTGCACTACATAACAAAAGTATGTATACACCATAATATATCACTTGACGAGGAAATTATTGTGAGTTCGGCTGAAGACGATTCAGAAATAGCTGAACAAGATGAATACGATACTTCAGCAGTTACTATACGAGATAATATAGCACAATCTTTAAATTCAAGCAGCCAAGTTTAAAACCAAAAAAAACCCATTTAATAAGAAACATAAATAAAAAAATAACAAATTCATCACATAAGGCACATACATACATATATGTATATCTACATAAATATGTACATATATTGTGGTGGCGATGTGTAGCGGTTAAAGCGCTTGCTACAAAACCGAGTACCCTCAGGTTTGCTCCCTGGCAGAGGACAAAAAATGTTCACCATGGTTTTTCAAGTTTTAAAAATGAAGTGGTTTCAGCCCCCTCCTAAAAATCGATCCAATGAGCCCCCTGACCACCCCCTCTCCCTCAAAAAGAGGATAACCTTATGAAAAACAAAAGTCAGCAGAGCAACTACCTTCTAGAAAAAAGATAGAAATCAAAGATTAGTGAGGTTCCTCACCACTACACCAAAATACAGAGGGGCGTTGTTTCTAGGCAACGACAGATGGCAGCCCCATTAACCTAGACCTGCTACAGCAGAACCTGGAACAAGAACCGATTACCGACAAGGCAAAAAACAAATAATAACCATACGAAACAACTGCAACAACAACCCGTGTAAAGATGGATATGCTTCTAGAAGCCATAGGCTCCCTCCAGGATTGAAAGGAACATACTTATATATACATACATACATATGTATATTATAGTTGTGTACAGGTATATTGGTAAGTAGTTTATACTAAAAATTAATAAAATATTTTAAAGAGATCATAAACTTTTAGCTATCAAATGCTAAAGACTAGATTTTTAATCTATGCCGAGTTTTGATCGCTCCAGCTCCAAAAATTTCGACTTAAGCTCGTGTTTGGTTTGAGCACTTCTTTCCATGGCAGAGTTATGCTTGGTCAACTCTTTCAATTCTTTTTCTTTAATCTTTTTCATTTCTCTTATATTCCTAGATATTTCTTTTAAATAATTCCTATTTTCCCTAACCTCACTTTTTATACAGTCCAAGTTTTTTGCAATTTTTGAAAAATGCTCGGCTTCCATTTCCATAACATCTCCAGCATCAATACTTTTTCGTTTGCGACTGCAAATTCGGGTTGATGTTGATGGTGTTATGGGAATGGTAACTGTGGGTTCATTGTGGCACAATTGCACTGAAGACGATGAGGGTGAGATTAATATGTGCACGTCAACAATCTCATCGCAGGTTTCGGCAGTGTCTAGAGATTTGTTATATTTAGAGGGCAATGATTCACTGGTGTAATATTTTTGGTTGTGGTGGGCTTTTCGTTACATGGCAAACCAAAACTTTTCGCGTCTTTTACTCCTTCCACTGAAGCATACAGACCGCATATAACCGCCACCTGCTCATCAGTTGGGGATAATATATACTTATTTTTTAAAACGTTCACCATGTGAGCCATCCAATGCTTTACACTCAGCTTCATGTCAACCCATACCTAAAAAAATATTTATACATAAATGATTTCTATCATTATAATTTTTTAAATACCTTTTTCCAGGCTAGTTCATCCAACGATGGTGGTCCCGAGGCTCTCAAACAATGTACATTGTCACTCTTCGCAAAACCTCTTGCAAAGTCTTAGTGCTGCTCCATAAATTTTATGAAAATATCTATCTAAGAGCTATTTTTATTTTGCCCCCTAATAAAAATTCATTTTATTGAAATTTTCTTTTTATATCCATTAAAGATACGTACATGATGAAAATCGTGTAATTTTGAAATTTGGAGGGCAAACATTTTAATTTAAAAAAAAACAAAGAAGTTGCAACAGTTCGCGCAGAAGATGCCACTGTTCGTAATTAAATATTGTAGCCATTTGCTACTACTTTATGCGTAATTATTTTTAAATTTAACCAAAAAATTTATAGTTAATAACTATTCTGAATATAACTTAACAAAAATAATTAAGTTTTTTTTTTTTTTTGGAAATACTTAGCTGATGTTGGATTACCCATTCCTAGTCCATTGGTTTGTCTATATATGTTATTGTTGAATATAATATAATATAATAATAACATTTATAGACAAACCAATGGACTAGGAATGGGTAATCCAACATCAGCAATCCTAATGGAAATATTTATGCAAAATTTAGAAGAGAAATATGTCGAGAACCTAAAAACCAATTTCGGGGTTACATTCTATTCGAGATACGTAGATGATATTATATGTATACTGGAAGGAAATAAAGAGGAACAAATTCTGGATCTACTGAACAAACAACACAAAAACATAAAATTCACAATGGAAGTGGAAGAAGGCAATAGCATAAGTTATCTAGACTTAACAATTCGGGCAAACAAGAGCTTAAATAGGATCGAATACGAAATATACAGGAAACCAACTGCTACAGACACAATAATACACAATTCATCAAACCATCCTCAACAACACAAAAACACGGCAATTAGACAATTAGTAACGAGACTTGAACGAATACCATTAACGCGGGAGGCATATAGAAAGGAGTTGAAAATAATTTATAGCATAGCGGAAAACAACGGGTATAGGAAAAAATTGGTAGACAAAATCAGAAGAGATATCAAAACAAGTGGGGAACGGAACAAAGAACAGGAGCAGGAGAAGAAAGCTTGGGCTACTTTAACATATATGGGCACATCAACATACAAACTTGCTAAATTTTTTAGAAAGCACAACATTAACACAGCATTCCGAACAAATAACAATTTGGGTAGAATACTCCAAGACAGCACAAACGAGACAGACTGCCTGGATAAACAAGGAGTATACAAATTAACTTGCACATGCCAACACAGTTACATCGGACAAACGGGGCGAAAGATAAAAACCAGATTTCGGGAACATATGAGAGACTACAACAAAAAAATGAGAGAACCAGGAACAACACCAGAATCGAATTTTGCGAACCACATATTCAACAAAAAATGTACACCAGCGCATATTAGAAAAACGGTTAAACTGTTACACATACAGCATAAAGGACGGCGGTTGAACGTATTAGAAAACATGGAAATATACAAACAGAAAACTTTTGACGGGAGAATAATAAATGAACAAATAAACACTGCCTCGGACATAATATTTGAACCATTAAAATATTTTTACACAAAAGAGAACAATAATTTAACGGAACCGAACAATATAACAACAGATGTACAAGACAAAAGGCCAATCCAAAAACGCACAATCATAGATTACTACCTGCATACAGATAATACACCTACTAAATAATCGCCGCGCTATAAAGGCAGGGAGCACAGACATGGTTATAGAAAAATGAGAGGAACAGGTAGCTGGTAGAGAGAGGGAGAGAATGAGAGACACATAGACATACAAGGACGAGAGAGAGAAACACAAAGGGGCAAAGAAAGAAAAAACGAACCATACAAAAGACAACGTACAGCGAGAAAAACGATTTAGTATTCGAGAACACTGAAGATGGCACAAAGCCGAAACCGGTCTGTTCATAAACCAAATTTGACGTGGGATGACGGAAAATCGTTCCAAATTCAAACAAACCCCGTCGGAAGAATATCACAAAAATTGCGAACATATAAAATCAAAAAAACTTCACCTTCCAGATAAAAATCGCAAAAAACTTAAAAAAATTCGATTTTTTAACATTGGCATGTTAACAACATTTTTGACAGCTTTGTTAATGTTAACATGCTAATGTTAAAAAATCGAATTTTTTTTAAGTTTTTTGCGATTTTTATCTGGAAGGTGAAGTTTTTTTGATTTTATATGTTTGCAATTTTAGTTCTTTATGACAAGAGCTACAAGTTTGCCTCAGAGAGTAAATCGAAATTCGGAACGGTTTGCAAGATATGAGCCCGAGAAAATGATCACTTTTTTGCGAAAATGATACCGAGGCCCCAAATCTTTGGCGGCCCATAAAAAAGGGCATGACTTTGGGAAAAATTGGGAGACACGGGTCTTTTTTTTAGTCTTTTATCACGTAGTGGTGTCCGTATATGGTTATTTTGCCACGACTTAAAAAATTACACACAGTGATATTAATTGATGCTAATCGTTCTTCAACAGACATTCAAATATTATTTTCCGAAGTCATTATTAATATTTATTGCAAAAAATAAAAACAAGAAACTGATGAGCATGAAATTATGATTGTGTTAAGTTATTGTCTCATTATGAGCTTTGTATAACAAAGTGCCAAGGATGAAAAATTATTGGAGCGTAAACGGTTCCTTTGGGAATTCGGCCATACAAAATGCTATTTCTAGAGATCGATTTTAAATGATTATGTCTGAAATATATTTCAATAATCCTAAAAATCCGGATAGATGCTCAAAATCTATATATATAAAATTGGATGTGTGTATGTATGTATGTATGTATATATGTAACGCAATGGCTCCAAAACGGATGGGCCGATTTTGACGAAATTTTCAGGGAACCTTCAGAATACTCGGGCGGGTGACACTGTGAAGTCCGATTTTTTATTTTCGGTCTGTGGGCGGAGGGGCGTGGCAACATCCAATAATTCATAAAATGAGAACGGCTTGGCCGATTTCTGTAAAACTCTTTGTCAGTTGTTCGTATTTTCGAGGAGAAGGTTTTTTGGAAGAAAATTTTGGAAAATCCCTCCGGAAAAGTCGGAAAATTGGAAAAATCGAAAATCGAGTTTTTGTATGAAATTTTATTTGAAATTATTCCTTAATGGTTTTTCAAATTAAAAAAAAAAGAAAGTTTGTCTGAAGGCTTAAAATTGGGGCGAGGCGAAGTTCGCCTGGTGCGTTAAAAAACATTTCCCAGTTCCAGAAAGGAACAAAACGATGGTGTCGTACGGGCGATTGTCAAACGTAAGGGCAGTTTTATTAACATAGGAAATCATATGCCTATTCCATCTGAAGAAGGATCGCGCCGTGTAAGATGCAGTTCTATAAAGAAGGAGAAGGGAACTAAATGTATATGTTAAGATTGCCAACTGACACATTGTGTTGATTGCTTTACCCCTTATCATGATTAAAACATCTTATTAATTATGTATTTATTTTTACATTATATTTTATTACAAGCAAAATGTTCAAATATAAAATGAATTATAAATAAGGTTTTAAAATTTTTTATACAAATTTTAGATACTAGTGGCTTAAAACCCGGGTGGTACAATATGTCCCAGGATAAATAAAGGACTAACGAGAAAATTAATGATGCAAAACATCATCATTTCTTGTATATTTTACGTACACGAAAAAAATTCTTTCAAGAAGCTTTTTGTTTAAGAAATAAAAAAAACCGCACCGAAAGAGTTAAGAAAAGAAACTGAGTTTTGTCTGACTATTACAAATTTGATAATGGTAAAGAAATTCTATACTTGAATGATAACCTTACCCCGATGGCCATTACATTATTTAAACTCGGTCTATCACTGGTTAAAGAAAAGAAAATTTGTAACTTCAATATAATAAATAAATCAGTTCCAAAAAAGTCCAAATAACAAAAATTTATAACAGCAAGACCTTAAATTCCGAGTCATGTGTAAACATTTTTCATAAAGGAAACTGAGATGAATATAATTAAAGTGCTTTTCAAAATGCATCTAAAAGTATTCTATGTATTTATCACAATGTGGATGTTATAGATTTGAATAATTTTTTTTAACATACTGGAAATTATATTTCTATATCTTAACTTTATATTATCCAATTAGTAATATATCATAACGTGAATTTTTATTTTTTTCTTAGTATATTTCAAAAAGCTTAACCCTTATTCTTATATCAATTTCTCTTTCCCTATATGTATATATCATTTAAGTTTAATACTTTTCTCCTTACAAAAACTGACTCTCTCTCTATAAATTTGATGTTCCTTAATGAAAACTTGGGTCCTATTGCTAGAGATAATAATAAGGATAAATTGAATGTTGGACATATTAATGTTCAAAGTATAAACCCTTCTAATAGAATTACTAAATTTTAATAACTTAGACATCTACTTTATGATTCTGGTATGAGTATCGTTGGTGTTTATGAAACGTGGTTAGTAAAGGAAACCTTATATTTCTAACTATTTAAAGTTTAAAACAATTTACAAAGGTGGAAATTTTGGGGTTTGTGTATCGTTATTTGTGGAAATAAATGGATTGGGATAATATCCCCGCATTGGTTGGTGTCGTATACTTACCGACAGGTCGCATCGATACTTTTGAATATTTACATAGCGAGTTTTTCGAGGAATATTCTAATATTATAATTATTTGCGATTTCAATTATAATCATACTTGATGTAACAAATTGCATTTAATGTGTCTTAAAATCGGTTTATTTACGGTTCATAATATTGCCCCTACTCATTTTGACTTATCTCATGGCACGACAACGCTTATCGACTATTTCTTGGTGAGCAACAGTTCCTTGTTGGAAAAGTCTGGTCAATTTGTTTGTCCTTTTACAAATTCCTATCACAGTTTTATATATATTTCTTTTAATATAAAAACTGTATTTATAAATATAGTGTTCGAATTCAGAGATTACAATAGAATTGATCAGGACCTATACATTTCATTTATCCGTCAGTTTAACAGTCCAGTAGTTTACAATACCAATGCTATTGATGCGCAGTTAATTAAGATGAAGATGAATTATTTCTAGCAATTAAACAGATTAGATCTAACGCTATTGGTCATGATGCCATTCCCATAGAATTTATTAGGCTTATGTACCCTCTAATTTAATATTTATTATTACACGTAGTGAATACAATTTTTACTACATCAGAATTTGCTCGTTTGTGGAAGTTGGCGAGGGTTGTACCTATTATTAAAGGTGGCTGTTATGATATTGAAAATTTAAGTATATTACAATAATTATCCAAAATAGTTGAGAATTTGATAAAATTCCAAATTCTTCCTTATGTAAATCATTATAACATATTAGATTCAAACCAATACGCATTTCGCAAGAATTATAATACCACGATTTTAGACGATAAAAACTCCGGGAAAATCCTACAGCGAAACTACAAAAAGAAAACAACAAAATGATTATGGAATTATATAAAAACAAACACATTAACGCATGGCAGAAAGAAAACCTAATTAGTACAGCAACAACAGCTCCTAGAATATACGGCCTACCAAAAATACACAAAACAGGGATACCTCTCAGACCAATAGTGTCATCTGTACAAGTTCCATGCTACAATCTTGCAAAACCCATTGGCCAAATTTTAAAAAAACATTATATCGGAAGAATTTAATATTAAAAACTCTAGCCGCTTGAAACACCAACTAAAAGATATCGCACTTGACAATGAAGAAATCCTTATATCACTTGACATTGTATCTCTATTTACAAATATTCTTCGTTTTTGCATTATTGACAATAATTATTTTATTTATGACAATGACATTTATAGTCAAATTTTTGGTATGCCTTTGGGCAACCCTCTCTCACCGACCATTGCCGACATATTTTTTTTTTCCACTGCTATTTGTTTATTGTATCTTCAAATAGAACTAACAATAAGTGTTCAAATCTTAAGTATAAATATAATAATTAGGCCCAACCAGTGTCGGACATAAACTTAGTGATAGTAATTAATAATACATAAATATGTTAAGCACAAAAATATTCAAAAAATTCAATCTGAAGTGTGGCGTATTAAGGCCGTAGTATCCCTCTTCTTTAAGCGGATGTGTCCAGGAAAGTTCAAGATGTTACGAGCAAGGGGATTGGGATGGGACTCGAGTTTTGTTAAATATTTTCCAGCATATTTTGCAATTTCAGCGGTCACAAGTGGCATATTTAAATCACGATGTAAAATTGAATTTTTCATGTACCAAGGAGCCGATGTTATTAACCTTAAAATTTTGTTTTGCATTCGTTGGATTCTCTCTACATTGGAAGCTGAAGCAGTGCCCCATAGCTGAATTCCGTAACACCATATGGGTTTCAAAAGCGATTTGTATATTAAAAGTTTACAATCTAGACTGAGGGTAGAATTTCTACCAATCAGCCAATGTATCTGAGTCAATTTAAGTTTTATTTGTGTCAGCTTAGAGTCAATGTGGTTTTTCCATGTGAGGCGTCGGTCGAGGTGTATACCAAGATATTTCACATGTGAATGTTGAGGAACAACTTGATTGTTGATTTGAATGGGGGAACAAGTGTCTCTTCGTAGTGTAAATGTGACATGAACACACTTTTGTTCATTTACTTTTATTCTCCATAAGTTCAACCACAATTCCAACAGGTTAATATGTTGCTGAAGATAACGGGATGCCTCGTGAGGGTTTTCATGCATACTAAGGCAGGCTGTATCATCGGCAAATGTAGAGGTGAGGATATTACTGCTTAAAGGCATATCACAGGTATAGATCAAATACAAAACTGGACCCAGTATACTCCCCTGTGGCACACCGGATGAGATAGTTTCGGGCTCACTCATGAAGTCTCCTTCCACAACGGTGAATTTCCGGGCAAGAATATAACTTTCCAATAGATTTACAATGTTTATTGGCAGATATGTCTTCAATTTTACAATTAGGCCTTCATGCCACACTTTATCAAATGCCTGAGAGACATCAATAAAGAGGGAAGAACAATACTTTTGTTGACAGCAAACTTATTGGCCTATAAGACTCAGCCTTGGTAAGATCTTTGCCCGCCTTTGGAATCATTTTGACCATGGCAAGTTTCCAGCTGTGTGGATAATACTCCAGTCGTAAAATGCCATTACAAATAAATAACAGGATTCTAATAGCAATACGAGGCAACTTCATCAGCATCTTGTTACTAATTCCATCAATACCCGGGGCCTTTTTTGGGTTGGTTTCAGCAATTAGTTTTTGTACATCACGCATCTTAAATTTCATGGGTCGAGGGGGTAGAGCTACTACACTCGGTAAATCAACAGCACCAGTACATGTGTTTGGGGTAAATACGTACTTTAAATGCTCAGCAAATATGTTACCTTTTTCAGTATTACTTCTTGCCCAACCTCCGGTAGAAGTGCGCAGGGGTGGTTTAGACTCAACGGGTGTTTTAAGTTTTTTAGCAGCGCGCCACAAGGAGTAATTAGATGCTGCTGTGACATCGAGACCTTCCAGGTAGTTCTTAAGAGAAGCAGATTTTTCAGCTGAAAGCAACTCTTGGAGTCGTTTAGTGCATTCTCTTAGTCTGATTTTATATTGGGGCGATCTGTATTGTTGACATTCCCTTCTAGCTCTTCTTTTTTCACATACGAGACGTTCAATATCCGCAGAATAAATTCTATTAAACCCAGTCTGCGGATGGGAGGTAGTGGCATGTTTAGCAGCCTGTTTAATATTATCGGTAAGATTGGCAATGTTAAATTCAATATCATCGGGAGTTCTAAGCCTGATATTTTCCGTACAATGAGTACTGAGATATTTTTTGAACCCCAGCCAGTTAACACGATTTATCATCTTCATATATGGGTGAGGTAAGTCACTTCTTAGTGGGCTACAAATTGTAACGATCGTGGGAGAGTGATCGGAGGAGAGATCATGTGAAGCTTCAACATGAATTAAATCCCTAGGGATATTTTTCATGACCCCAAAATCTATAACATCCGGAATTTTTTGTATGTCAGTAGGCCAGTAAGTGGGCTCCCCGCTAGAAATGACATCCAAACCCATTTTTGAAATTGTGTTGAACAATGCTCGACCTCTAGGTGTAATAAGACGCGACCCCCAGAACGTATGCTTTGCATTGTAGTCGCCAGCTGCTATGAAACAAGGGCCAATAGTTTTATAAAAATCCTCGTATTGATCCTCAGTGATTGAAAATCTGGGAGGGGAGTAAATGGATGATATCACGAGATTTGAACAAAAATTTTCGATACAAATATTCGTTGCTTGTAGATGGTCTTCACAAGTGTTCTCAAGAATATAGTGCTTGAGTCTTGACTTTATTAGAACTGCTGATCCTCCGCATGCTCTTCCTCTCGGGTCCTTTGTATCATATAAGGTATAGCCACTAATTTTAAAAAGGCTTCTTGAAGTCAAATGAGTCTCAGATACCAACATTATATCAATATTTTTTGCCGTGAGGAAGTGCTCTAGTTCATTTTTATGTTGGCGAATGCCGTTTGCGTTCCAGAAACATAGTTTTAACGTGTTCATGGCTTGTTAACTAATGCTAGAAGCAGTGTATTCTGCATTCGCAGCATTTCTTGCATCATGCTAGTCATATTTGTTGTAAAGTTGTTTATAGTTTGCACCAAATTGTCTATAGTAGCTTCAAGGCGACTGAAATTAAAGCTTGGGTTTGCATTTGTTGCATTAGTTGGTGGAGACACTTTTTGAACGGGAATAGAGTTGATCTTCAGAGCGTCAGCATACGATACATGTGAAGTGATTGGTTGGGCCATTAGGGTAGGAGTAGCGGTGAACGTATTTCCTGCTTGAGCTGGAGTTACTTTAGGCTTTTGGCTCATAGCTTGTTTAACAAAAGAGAATACAGGACATCCTCTGTAGTTAGCAGTGTGATTACCTCCACAATTACTGCACTTCTTTTCCTTCTGGTCCTTCGACTTATTGCAAATAGCAGTGTTGTGTAATTCACCGCACACAACACAAACAGTAGGTAATTTGCAATAAGTTTTCGTATGGCCATATTCTTGACAATTATGGCACTGTACGGGTCCTGAGCGCTTGTGTGGTTCTTCGACTGTAATTTTCCGGTATAACAGATATTTTAAATTATAAATTGGATGGGTCTCATTTTTCTTCAATTTTATATCATTCGGCTCCAATTCAACGCGAAATAAGGGTTGGGGGATCTTCTCCCTGTTTATTATGTTAGAGACATTCTTTACCTTAAATCCCTGGAGGGTGAGAGCATCTTTAATTTCCTCAGGAACTACATAAGAATCTATGCCTTTCAATACGATCTGTAGGCCTTTAGCACTCTTAAGCTGGAATGTGTAGAAACTTGTTTTATTTTTTTCGAATTCGTTAACCATTTTGCGGAAGTCTTTTTCATCATATATTTGAACTTTTGTTTCATCAATGTTACCACGTTTTATTGGAACAATGTGAAATGACTTTTCACCAATGGCCGAGATTAGTTTTTTAATAAGTGTGTTCGAGTTTTTTTGTCTCAGATAGATTGGTGGTGGTTTTGAAGTTTTTTTCGAAGATTCTTCGGGTTTATCGCTGTCATCTTGTAATATTTTAAACCGGTTTTGACGATTAGCTGAGGCGGCGTCGTTGTCTCTGGATATTTTCGGAACAGATGAGATTTTGGATGAATTTGGGCTTCGCCCGCGCTTTACTACCGTTACATATCTGTCCATTCCGACAGGCACTTTAGGTTTTTGAATATTATCGTCCATTGTGATAACTGGGTTAAGTGATGAACAAGAACCCGGAGCGGATAATGGCGCAGACTTAAATAGAGAAGAACTAGGTAACGGTAATGTTAACGAATCACTACTTGGCATTGGAGTAAGCGAAGTTGATCGCTCGCGTATAATTGGCTTTGCCGTTAGAAAAAGACTGTCATCCAATTTTTTGTTTTTTTTGTTTGCATTAAGAGCTTCAGAATTCACAGTAAAATAGGTATTTCTGCCGTTAGAACTCACTTCACAATTTTTTTGTTTTTGAGGTACTCATGCAGAGTATTCCTCAGTCACTTTGTTTGTGTTTTTTTTTTGTTTTCTGTTTTTGTTGTTTCAGATTATATGCAAAATTATTAATGCAAATAAAGCAAATTTCACAAAAACTGTACTTATTACGAATCAGTACTTATTACGAATATTTTTTTTGTATTGTTGTTTGTTTAGTATATAAAAAAAACTCCGCTAACACGTCAGTTCACTACGAAGGTTCAACAAGACCGCCGACATATTATTGGAAGATCTTCTTGATGAATCCCTCACCAAGTTGGAAAATAATAAAATTATAATTAAATACATAACAAAATATGTAGATGACATTTTTGCAATAGTTAAAATAGATGAAAAAGAAAAAATAGTTGACACTTCTAACGAATACCACTCAAAAACAGTTCACCATCGAAATTGAAAACAAAAACTTCATAACATATTTAGATACAAAATTACATAGAACAAAAAACAAAATAGTATTCAATTGGTACAAAAAAGACACAGCATCTGGAAGAATAATAAACTTTAATTCAACACACCCTAAAAGCCAAACAATTAATACAGCAAAAAATTTCATCACAAGAGTTCTCACAATAAGCGATGAGCAATTTTACAGAGACAATATTAACGAAATCACCTATATTTTAAAAAACAACAGTTTCCCAATAAAATTAATCAATTCCCTCATTACCGAAACCACCAACAAACTAAAAAACATGAAAAATAAGGAAAATGTCAACAATAATATTGAAAAAACAAAGTTTTACAGTGTACGTTTCATCCCTGGATTAACAGACAACAAAAATCTAAGGTAAACAATAGAAAACAAAAATATAAACTTTGCTAACACAGTGCAACACGAAAAAAAATATCCATATACGGACACCACTACGTGATAAAAGACTAAAAAAAAGACCCGTGTCTCCCAATTTTTCCCAAAGTCATGCACTTTTTTTATGGGCCGGCTAAGATTTGGGGCCTCGGTATCATTTTCGCAAAAAAGTGATCATTTTCTCGGGCTCATATCTTGCAAACCGTTCCGAATTTCGATTTACTCTCTGAGGCAAACTTGTAGCTCTTGTCATAAAGAACAAAAATTGCGAACATATAAAATCAAAAAAAACTTCACCTTCTAGATAAAAATCGCAAAAAACTTAAAATATTGGATTTTTTAACATTAGCATGTTAACATTAACAAAGCTGTCAAAAATGTTGTTAACATGCTGATGTTAAAAAATCGAATTTGTTTAAGTTTTTTGCGATTTCTATCTGGAAGGTGAAGTTTTTTTGATTTCATTAAAAACGTACTCAGATTGAGGTATCGTTATTTCAGTCATAAATTAAATCCCTAAAGTACTGCTGGGATATTTTAAGGCATAATTTTCTTAATTGGAAGAATAAATAGGATTGTTCGAACTTTCTTTGAAAAGTATTATCCTAATAGGACTGAAACGGTTAAGGTAGAGGTGCATCAATTGATCGCGGAGCAAAATATTATTAAATTTCACTAACACAGATGTATCATTACAGATGTTAACAGCTTTTCATATACCTTTTATATCCATGTTAATTTTCTAATATTTACGTACATACATAGTATGTATGTATGTATGTATGTTTGTCTATGATAGTTTTATTTAAATCTTCAACTTGTTGAGGAATACCAAAATCTATTATATCAGCACGATTAAATCGATGATGAAGAATATTATTATCCAATTCGAGCTCATGTAGTTTCTTTTTACTGCTACTTTCAATATTGATCACAAGGTTTTTGCAAGACCGAATCTCTTCCTTAAAGTTGTTCTTATATCATCCAGTTTGATGTTCATATCTTCAGCAATTTTATTCAGGGATTTTTTTAATTTCTTTCCTGAGAGACCCATCCTTTACAGCAGTGTCAATAGGATTTGATAAGCAATTGAATTTGAATGTGAATTTCAGATTGCGATTTTATCCAGAATTTGGAAAACTTCTTTTGAAACACCTTCACAATCAGTATGAAACCAAAAATCGCACACCGTACGCAATAAACAACGCTTTCCAGAAAAACTGGCTTCACAGGATCCACACAAATAAGTTGGAGCCATAGTGGTTATTAAAAAAACTTTTTATGTCAGATATGTACTTATGTACATACATAAGTATTTCAGCGCGAAAGATTTAATTATAATTATTAATTATAATTATTATAACTATTAATTATAATTATATTCATAATTATGAACCAAATTAATGTCGCCAAGAAAAACGTGAACTCTTTGTTTTTTTATATACTTACATACATACATACATATTTTGTTTGTATTATAACGGTTCACAGAAGTTCTTCTACTTCTACTACTTCTTCAAGTAGTTATATAAGTACATACACTTATCTATTATGTACATATAAGTACATATGTACTTACATATATGTATGTAATAACTGCACTTTATTTTTAGTATTTGAACCAAAATATGTACATAAGTATGTACATACATATATTTTTGCAGCATGTACAAAAAAGTGTTTATAGTTCCAATATAAATTGTTTTTAACACCAAGACCAGCTGTCGGCTTTTAAGAATCACAAATTAATAATTTAAATTTTATTTCCAATCAGCAGTAACAATTTTCGCGTCTAGTACATCACCAGAGTTCCATATTGCGTTTTTGAAACAAACAAATTTATACAAAAAGGAAAAACAATTTTATATATGTATGTAAAAACGAGTTCTGCTATGCAGGAAACCTTTAGTAGGCACACCGTTATGGGAAATACCATAGAGGTAAAAATGATTAAGACTGGCTGAAAGTCAAGTTTGCAGGAAATTTTTAGTAAGTGGTGAAGTTGTGCGAAATACCATAGAGGAGGGAAAGGCCCGCATATCAGAAGAATTTAAGTACAGTAATGCAAAGAAACTGCAAAGGCAGCAATAGAAAATGGTCGTAGCCTCCAAACTGAAAAATGACCCCAAATCAATAGTGGTCCCCAACTTAAAAATTACAAATGGCCTCAATATTTTTATATAGAAAACAAATATGTTGGGGGATTTATAATTTTTGGAAGCATTTTTTAGTTTTAAGATATTTTTAATTTTTTGGGGTGATTTTTTAATATTCAGTTTTAGCCATTTTTCCATTTTCTGAAAAATTAACAATGGCCCCAAAATGTTATTGTTAGTTGTTTTTAATTTTATTTACGTTTGGCAATAATAACTTTTAAAGTTTGGCGTAATTTTTAATTTTTTGCGTTTATTTTTCGTAAAATGAAAAATTGCGCCCAACTAATGGCCTCAAACTAAGAAATTACAGCAATAAAATTGTTACGGATCATCAAAACAAGCTTACCTCAGTCAGTTACAAAAAGATATACAAATCATATACCATAGTATTATTTGTTTTTGTAGTTTTTTTTACTATCTGTCATCGCTTTATACATATACGTTTCACTAAAATTAATAAAAGACGTAAAAACAAAAATTTACAAAATAAATGCAGAGTCGTATTTTCCATTCTGTTTTATGTGGAACAAGAGGGAACTACTGTTTCGAATTGTGCAAATGTTATGAAATTGTGTGAGATCCTGGTAGATGAAGTCAAGGAGTGGTAAACAGGGGCAGCTAGGACAAAAGGGGAAAATAACAATCTTAACGGTATTATATCAATTAGGATTTTTTTTATTTTTTTTTTTTTAAACTATTTACAGAAAATGCTCTTCATATGCCGACATTTCATTGGTTGCTAAAACCAAATCTCCTCACCAGGGCAAGTTTAAAATGGCACGAAAAATGGCACAAAATGGCAAAACTGGCAAAAAAAAAATAAAATATGTTGTTGATTTTATAGCTATTCAACGTATATACTTTTATTTAAAATATTTAACAAAATTTACTTTATATACATACATACATATGTATATAAAATTTTATTTATATTTAAGGAATGTTAATTGTTAATTCACATTCACAATGAAATAAAATTAATTGGTATATATTTGGAACAAAAATATTTTATTTCAGAATATATCTAACATTTTTCCACTTCCAAAATTTTGAAATAGTTGTCCAAATTTTTAAGGGTTGTTTTTAGTTTAGTCTAAAAGAAGGATTCAAACTAAAACTTTTTTTATTTCAATCACGTTCAAAACTATGGTTGTTATTTAAAAAAACATTTACTTTTATTAAGTTTTGTTTGCATAGTACAATAACATGTTTCTTCAGGTTGTCAAAAATAAATGATCTCCTATTATCGCATAGAACGGTTGAGTAAATAGAAAAAACTCGTTCGACATCGCAAGATGTAACTGGAGCAAATTTGAATGCTAATAGTTCAGAAGGAGAAAGGTTGTCAATATATTCGTCCGTTTCCTTTTTATTAAAACATATGTATATTATTTTTTTATTTTAATTAATGTTTGCAATCCGGTGTTTCGATCCAAAACTTTTTTTAACTTATTGGCAAAATCGTCTCTACTTTCGTCTTTAATATTTTCTTTAACACGTTCAAGAACTTCTAAATTTTCGTTTATAGAAAGCCCTTTTGTTTGTAATTTCAGGAGACTTGAGCCAATGCATTGAAAATGTTTTTTTATGTACACTAAATCACTTTGTAAACCTTATTTTTTAAATATTAGTTTTGCATTTCGACCTTCGTAGACTAGTAGGTAGTGTACTAGACTCGTAGTGCGAAGGTCCTAGGTTCGCATCCTGCCGCAGAACTCTGGCAGTTGTGTTTGATAATTAAAGGGACCGCAAAACAAACCTTCATTGGCTTAAGTGTATGTCGTATGACATGGGCTATCACACCCCTCCATCAACCTAACCTAACCTAACCTAACCTTAGCATTTCGAATAGATTCTGCCTCATATTCGTTAACCTTATTTAAAACTTCATAGATTTCATTAAAATTGTCGCAATAATATATGGCAGCTTCAATCCACGTTCCCCATCGAGTGACACATGGGGATGGAGGTTTTTTTAAGTTCGGAAACATTGATTTTAAAAGATTGTTGCAAAATGCAAAATTAGAAAATAATACTGTAACCTTGCACATACATTTGTTCTAAACTTGCCTTAAGAAATACAGCTTTACAGCTTTATATTAACTTGTTTACATTTTCAAAATGAAAACGAACAAAATCAGCTAGCCTGTGCAGTCCATGGGCCAAGCACGTTATGTGCAAAATTGTTTTAAGCGAACGCACTGCCGACACCATATATGGTGCAGCGTCTGTCAACACAAGCAAAACATTGTTGTACTTAATACTGTTCAAAACGTGAGATATACCACGTTTATACGCACGTCTTATTTGCAAATATAACTATTTGCAAATAACTAATTCACTGTTTATACGGGAAATTGCATAAAGAACTTATGTTATTATTAGTGATGCCATGTGACGAAAATATGACTGTTTGGTAAGTAAAACACAAAAAACGTTCATGAAGTGGCAACGTCTTACTTTTTATTTGCAAATAGTGTCGTTATTCACGACTTGTTAAGTGAGTTAATAAGTTACAATAAAAAAGTTATACGGCAACATTCTTCTTTTTTATTTGCAAATAAGACGTGCGTATAAACGTAGTAATAGTTAGCATATGTAAATACACTGAACATAAATGCGAATTAGTTGCATCCAATGATACCCATATCAAACTCTTTTCAGCACTGTTTTGTAACTCTTTAATACATTTTTTATATGTATATTGTTCTCATGTATTTTGTTCGTAACTGGGTACGGGCTTCTTAGTGTATTTTGTTAGAAATTCCTTGACGGCCGGGTTATTTATTTTGTACAGCGGTATGTTTGCCGCTAAAAAAGTGTTGCACAAATCCAAAACGTATGGATTTAATTCTGTTGTGCTATCTGTCAGTAGAGATTGTGTTCTAGGCGATTTAAATTTTTCGACTAGAGCTTTATGTTTCAAAGAAGAAAAATGCTGTTCAACATACAATTTTGGTTTATTAAGTTTGCAGTCACACACTACACAATAAAGCACTGAGGAATCTCCTCTTAACATTTTCGAACCGTCTCTTTAGCCATTTTGTTTAGTACAAATTTAAAGGAGTATATTTGAAAGCAAACAGATTAGGTATATTATGGCTTGTTATGTGAATCAGCTTTTTGCTTTTTTTAATATAACGCTTTTTTCATGGAATTCTGTTGCAAATTTTATTAAAAAAAACTGAAACATTTGCACAGAATTATCAAATATAAATCGTGTACGCGAAAGAAGGACGTATACATTGTTAATACAACAGATTGACTACAAATTGTATGTATTATTAATTTCAGCAGGGTGTATCTGGCAAAAGAAAAAAATTTTGCACTTTAAATTTTTTTCCAATTTGCAAAAAAGGCATTTTATGGCAGGGTGCACTAAAAATGGTTTTTTAACAAAATAATTGGAAAAATGGCAAAAATGGCAAAAAATGGCATATGCCATAAAAAACTTGCCCTGCTCATTACATACCAACGGGCGTTTAATTGTATGGGTGTTGAGAGAAAAATAAAATAGACTCACGTTGAGTATAATTGTTTGTTGTGTTGTTTGTATAAAAACATTCTAAGCCTACTATGATTATGTATTTGTTATAATTCATATGCAATATTGAAATTCTCATATTGTATTTGTTTTATGTGGCATAAACATATGAGGTTGAATGTTATCAAACTGCTTAAACTTCACTGACGATTTGGTTTTAGCAACCAATGAAATGTCGGCATATGAGAGCTAAAGCCACAACAAACATTTTTTCAATGAAAAAAATTATTCTTAATAAAATTTCTTTTAAACATTAGATCTAAGATATTGTTGCATACAAGAGTTTGTATGTTTAGAACTATAAATTAAAACGCGTTATGGTTTAAATTATGAGTTCTTTATTCCACGACAAATTAACTAATAATTGTACATAGTAAGTAGTATAACATTGTTGATTTGGACCACAAAAGGATTTATGAAGAACAAGTGGTCCGCTTTAAAAAACAACAAATATAAGTACGTATGTAAGTATGTAAATGATCTTAACATTTTTAGCAAAATTTGTAAACGAATATCAAAAATAAAGAGAATGTAGAAAGAATTTATACAAACAACAATTTACATATGTATGTATGTACATGCATAAAAAAGTGCATGTACAACGGCAACAATAGGAATTAATACGGTTTGATATCAATAAAAAAAGATTAATACCAGTGACGGCACTTCCTTTAAATAGGGTACAGTGACTAAGGTGATCTCACCCAACAGATGAAAATGGGAGCAGAGCAAAGTGTCCAATTCCAAAAAATACAGTGTAGGTCACCTAATCACAGAACAATAGACCATTAAGATTTATACTTATCTATAGCACGAGGAATACTTTTCAGGCGGTATGGCACCACAGTCTCTTTGATAGCCCTGAGAAAATAGTTCAAAGGTGGTATCGAGAGCCAGTGATCCCATATGTACGGAGTGAGAGAATTGATTAGTTTAAAATAGAATGGAAAACAACAGCTTTGTGAAACTAATGTTCAATGTTTCATCTAATTGTGTAGTTATCTACATATGTATGTAAGTATTTCATATCGTTATTATTATCGGATAGTCAGACTGTATGTATTTTGGTGTTATTAGTATGAGTGTAGGGTGATAACCGCCTTTGCACAGGAACAATGGGTACAGAGTACCAACAATCACTTGGGGTAACATGACAGTACGAGTAGCACTTTCCATTACATAGTAGCATTATTTAATTTTTTTTTGTATACCCAATTTCGATGACCACTACTTGCTTTCATGCCAGACCCAATACACAAATAAATAAATAAATATACAAGTAAAAAATAAATAAATAATATACAAATAAATAAATAAATATATATATAAATAGGTATATAATGTATAATTAATTAAAATTAGAAAAAAATTATATCAATAAAAAAAGGTAGATAAATTATTTGTAAAGCGGCGATAAAATGAAAAAATTTAATAAACATAATTATAGCATACAGACATATTCATAATAAGCAGGATTATCTGATTAGCTATTTTTCAGTTGCATAAGGTTTTTTCTAGGATAAACTGTATAAGTACATTGTGCTGAGTCGAATAAGGAATGCCCTCGCATCAACACAGTACGGGAGCCAGAAAGAAAACAAGGCAAATACAATTTGATTTGAATAGATCTACTCCCATAGCATATAAGTACATAAGTCTAATGCACCTAATAGGAAAACTGTTTTCAATATAAATGAAAAAATATATACAAGTCCAAGTAGTTTAGTACCGCAGATTATTGATAAATCACATACGATCATGGCCAGCAATCCTTCAACTAGTTCAGTGCCAACAATTGATGTTAGTATGAGAGAGCCAGGAGTCGATCAGGGGTTGTCATCGCAGATAAATGACCTGAAAACACAAGTGGCCGATTTAACGGCAACAACAGGAAGAATGAGTCATATATTACAGCACACACAACAGGAAAATGAGAAGCTTCGAGTTGAACTGTTGACACACATGCAGAAAAATAGCCTAAGTGCCAGTTTACATTCAACGATTTTTGTCGCAGCAATTTTTGTCTTCCTTTCTTTAAAATTGCATTTGCGTTTACATTGAACGATTTTTGTCGCAGATATTTTATGCATACATACATACATACGTATGTAATTTTTGATATTTTCTTTTTTAAGTATATTCTTACGGTAAACAAGCAAGGAATTTACGTATTACGAATTGCGAGAAAAAGGAATTGCAAGAGTACATGCCTATGTGTACTCTTTTTAGTTTCTCTCTTCCCCTATTAGCTCTATTCCCCGCATTTACCTACAAACTAAGAATTGCAGCGACAAAAATCGTCCAATCTAAACAGGCACTAAGTAATGCGTCTGCCGAATCCCCACCGATGAGTTCTCATCAATAGTCGAGATTATCATTAGAAAATATGGAAACCACTGAGAGCAGATCACACCAGCGAATACGTAATGACAAATGAGGACTAGAATCGATGGCAACACTAACAAATTAGCTGTTGAGAATTTTGTGTTCCGCGTAGAACGATTCCAACGGCAGTACCAGGTGTCCTGGAATGAAGTTCTTGACAATTTCCATCTTTTTGTTAAAGGTGTAGCTGAAAAGTGGTACTGGTCATTCATGCAAACCAATTATGTGAGAGAATGGGCCACATTGAAGGAAGCATTGCTGAAACAGTATCATTCCATGAGATCCAGTTTTGAGCTTATGAGCAATATTGTAGAGAGGAAGCAGCGAGCAGGTGAAGGGATTGAGGATTTCTGCTTTGTGATGACTCAGATGAGGTCACGTCTAAATATGTCTATACTGAAGAAAGAAATGGTTAAAATTATTAAGATGAATTTGAAAGATTATGTTCGCAACAAAGTCTACCCAATTGCTGTCAACTCTTTGGAGGAATTGAGACAAGAGTGTATAGAAGTGGAAAAAATATTTGGCCAAAAGAAGACAAGAGCCTCTGTTTACGCACCTCCAGTAAATCGCTATACATGGCAAGTGAATGAAGTGTTCAAAAATCATATACAAGAGATAAAGTTAATCCCGAAATTTATGAGGAAATAGTCGCAGTAGAAGGCAGGAAAATACAAAACCATGCAGCCATAAATTTCTTGATTTGTTTTAATTGTCGCCAACTAGGACACAGCTTTGTAGGATGTCCGTCCACAGAAAGAGCAATATTCTGCTACAGATGTGGAAAACTAGAGGTGAAAGCTCCAAACTGTACGAACTACAAGGAAAAACACTTATCCAGGAGCGAGGAAGTTGCGGGAGTTCACCGTTCCATAGAGATCCCGCGAAGTATTTAACACTTGAAGGCAAAAGAATATTATGTTTAATAACCACAGTTAAAAATTTTAATCAATTAAATCCTCAATTACTATATACTAACATTTACTCGTTTGAAGAACGGGAACAGAATTATGAAACTATTCGGAACAGAATTTTTGTTAAGAAAATCCAGAAAAGAGATATCGGATAAAATTAGAAAATTAAGATAAAAATTTAGGAATAAAAGGAAAATGTACAAATTAGCTATAGAGACCATAAAGGCGGTAGATGTAAAAACTGATCCAAGGGCGTTTTCCGAAATTACTATAGGCGGAGTCAGAATAAAAGGATTGTTAGATGCACTTGCATCGATTAGCTTACTTGGTCGCAATTATAGAGAATTAATGGACAATTTGGGGATAAGTTGCAAGCCAATTTTTTCTATAGTTTTCACTGCGACTGGAAATCAGCATAAGTTGATTGGTAAGGTAGATTAAGAGACAAAATTCAGAGATAAAACTAAGTGCATTTCCTACTATTTATGTCCACATTTAGAACAAACTGCTTATCTAGGGGTTGATTTCTGGAAAAAGTTTAACCTAGCACCAAAAATTTTTGCAGGCGATGAATTCGATGCAAATAAGATGCAGGAAGAAATATAATTGGGTGATTATATATCTCATCCACATGCACTAAGTGCAGAGCACAAAATTATATTTGACAAAACAATTGCAAAATTTCCAGCATTCGAAAGGGATGGATTAGGTTGTACTCCAGTAGAAAAATATATGATTAGGTTGGTAAAGGACGCAGAACCGTATAAAGATCGGTATTATCCTTTGTCACCAGCGATGCAGGATATTGTGTACAATAGAACAACTGTAGTGAGGAAGCCTTGGAAAAATAGGTTTTGTCTCGACGCTGGGATACTGAACAAAATTACAGTGAAAGATGCTTATCCACTACAAAATATAGATGGAATCTTGAGTAGAATCGACGAAACATATTATATTAGCAGCGTCGATCTGAAGTATGCTTTCTGGCAGCTTGACGATGAAAGTAAACCATACACAGCTTTTACAGTAGCAGGGCGGCCACTCTATCAATTTCGTGTGATGCCTTTTGCCCTCTGCAACGCTGCACAATGGCTATGTAGGCTGATAGATAAAGTTATTCCCCAGAAATTAAAGGAAAATGTTTTTACATACTTAGATGACCTTTTGATAATATCTGATAGCTTTGCAAAACATATAAAAATATTAGAGGAAGTAGCTTCATGCTTCAGAAGAGCAAGGCTGACAATAGAACTAAAAAAATCACAGTTCTGTTATCAACAGTTGAAATAACTTGGATTTATAATAGGGGGCGGAAGTTTGAAAATAGATCCGGAAAAGGATTTGAAAAAAGCCCTAACTTCTGCATCCGTATTAAGGCATGCTGGTTTTAAAAAAAGATTTTGGATTCAGTGCGATGCGTGTAACTATGGAATAGGAGCCGTGTTGTATCAATTCGATGATAAGGGTGAAGAACAACCTATAGCTTTTTACAGCCAGAAATTTAATGCTTGTCAAAAGAATTATAGCGTAACAGAAAAAGAATGTTTGGCAGCAGTTATGGCCTTAAAAAAGTTTAGCCCATATGTGGAGATAATGCCTTTTATGATTGTCACAGACCACGCTAGCGTAAAATGGCACATGTCGTTGAAAGATTTAACGGGAAAACTAGCTCGATGGTCACTTCAACTTCAAGCGTATGATTTCGAAATACAACATCGAAAAGGTTCTGAAAATGTCGTGGCAGATATGCTGTCAAGAAGTCAAGAAGAACTGAACGTCGAAGAAATCAACTTAGAAGAGATACTAGGCTTGAAGACAACAGAATTCCAAATTGAAGAATATCTGAACTAGAGATACGACACGACACGAAATCCAAGATGTCCAGCACGAACGAAACACGCACGCAAAAAATTTCAAAACACGAGACCAACCGACACGCACGAAACTAAATTCAATAAAAAAAATTTTCAACTTAAATTCACTTATGTATAGATGTACATACATATGTATGTATGTACATACAAATATATTTTTGTTTTATTTTAACATAAAAGAATCACATAAACTTAAATATATTTAGTTATTTGCAAATAAATATCTATGTGTTATTTACATATTTTTGTTAAGAAATAGTAACTTATCAAGATTTGCGCTCAATAATCTTGTGCGACGTTCACTAAGATTAAGTCCAGAAGTTGAGAATACCCTTTCACTAGTCGCGGAACTTATAGGTGTATTTAACACCTGTTTGGCAAGCTTCTGTAAAATCTTTAAATTGTTTGCATACTTCCAAAATGTTAATATACCGTTTTCCCATTGTGTTGAGCTATTATAGTAATTTTCAATTTTAATATCAATAATTTTGTGATTTTATTTATTTTTTTTTTTTTTTTAATTTTATTCATCTCTATACTCAGCGAATTCTTGGTTTTCGTTTGGTGTATCACTACTGTTATTATTTGTTTCCATATTGTCCATGCAATAGTCTTCTATTGTGGCCTTAACGGTTGACAGGATATGTTCTTTTTGTTGTGAGCTTAAAAAATTATGTTTTTTAAATGGATGGTTTAAAAAAAGGCCCACTTAATGAATGTCTGTTGGGCGAAGCCTTCTCTCAATAGACTGTAGTGTTTTTGTTTTTAATTTTAATATGAGCGGGAGTCTAACATTTTTTGTTTACAATTATTTTTTAGCTTGTCGTACCATAAGACATACATATGTATGTAAATATGTATGGCATTCTTTAAAAAGCTTAAAAAAATCGAGAAGCTGACTTAGAAAGTCAAAATCTATTTTAGTAATTCGATTCAATTCTATAATTCTACACTATATATAAATCAATAGATGGATGCTTCACTTTTAACATTTGCAACTTGATTTTAATCTGCAGTAGTTCTTCTTTAATTTTGTAGTGCCGCCTCTCTGCTTCCAGTTGCTTCGCAAAAATTTCAGCCATTTTCTCTAAAGAGCGATTCATCCGCCTTAAATGCGTAGACATCTCATCATACTTTTTCAAAATACTCTCAACAAAAACGAAGTGCTTTCCTTTGTATTACGCTGCTGTTTACCCTTTTTTCGGAGTTGTGGCTGCATCAACAAGGCCTTCTAAGCGAGCGTAAACATCAATTTCAAAAATTCCTACATCGTTTGGCATCCTGCTGCCTATTCCAAAATCCAAAGTACAAGTAATGCCATTTTTATTTGTTACCAGCGTCGTCAGCAGAATAACTTCTTCCTCAAAGGACTAATACACTGTAAGCGACAGGAGCCTCTTCCGGTGCTCATTATTTCTTTGTAATTTATTGTCAGCTTCCGTTTAATGTAGCTTTTCCAGAAAATCCACACCTTAAAAAATATATTTAATGTTCTACATACATACATACATATTTCAATATACCACACATTATTAAAATGTCTTACATACTTTCTTCCATGCAGTATCATTTTTGTTGGTGGCCCTATTGCGTTAAGTGTTGTTGTAATTTCTTCCCAGAATGCCTGCACTTCTTCCTTAGGACGCTTATAGGATCCGCACGCAATATCACTCTTCATTTCCTTTAAATTCGCCAACTTTTCGTACTGCTCAGGTGTTGTTGTTCTTGACCTACATATAAATAAATTAAATAAATCTTTAAAATTTCAGTGCAACAAAATAAATTTATTTCATCTCGTACTTAAATTTTTTTAACACAAATAAAAATCGAATAACTTTCAATTTAGTAAAATAACAACGTACAAAAGTGTACGTAGTTACGATCGTAATGCAGAATACATGCAATCGAAAAGAAAGGGAACGGAATGCAGAGTACCAAAGTTGCCGAACGGAGAAAATTTCGACTCGAATCGAAATGCAGAATAAGGGTGAATAAAATTCAATATTTACTATTTAAATTTAAATTTAAAATTCAAATGCTTATAACTCCGAGCCAAGTTATCCATATCTGTCTTGCAATTTATTCTCTGTGCTGATGGTATATCAATTATTTCTAACAACAAATGATGTTTGTATCTAAAATAGTTGTTTCCTCAATGTCCGAGTAATGATTTGGACTAATATTATGAATTAACAATGTAGCTTTTTGCGAAGAAATATTACATATATCTGCCAATGTTGTCCTTAGATAATTCTTTGTCTTACCTGTATAAACTTCCGAACATTGATCATTGTTACATGGAATTTTTTATACTACATCCGACATACTCATGTAACTTTTCATCTCTGTCCCTAGTTCTACTAATTAATCTACCCATTGGACTATAAATTCTATGGGCCATTCTACATATTTTGCTACCAAATATATTTGCTTTTTCTAAATTTTCTGATAAACCAGGTACATACGCTAATGATATAAATGTAAAAATCGGAATCAATATTTGTTGTCTATCTTGTATTTAAATGAGTTGTTAATTTACAAGCCAACTCCATGGGAAAATTATTGTTAGTAAATATATTCTTAGTTGTATTTAGGGCACATAGTCACAAATACATCAAAAATTAATTTGTTTGGAATGTCAAAGAAAAAGTATTCCTCAATATCCTTTTTAGATGGCCTCTGAACTAAGCTGTTCTTTTGAGATCTGTCCATGTTGCCTTAAAGGAATCACTTGTATTTTTCTCATTAGTTAAAGTTGCTAACGGAGCAGAAAGTAAATTATCAAACATGGCGTTCTTTTCTTCAGCTCTGGTGTTAAATCATAACGATGTATGCAATAGTGCAACACAGAATTTATTTAAATTTAAGCCGTGTACGGAGTTCTGCCTTTAATTTCATGATCCTCTCAGGACTGTGCGTAATAAACACCTGCGGAGATTTGGATTAGTAAAATGCTCAAGAAATTTTCCATTTACTGGTACGCAGTTTAAAAGAAAAAGTGCACGATATTTTTGATATTTGTATAGGGTTATCCATGTAATGGTTTCGAAACTGACGGTCTAGCAAGGCTGCTATCAAATATCTGCCATTAAAAATGCCATTTACAAATATAGGTCACTTAATAAACCAAAGGTGCGTAAATAGTTAAAACCTGTTACTAACGTGGTGATTCAAATGTGGTCACTTTTCGAGGATTACCAGATGACTGTGGACGTCATAATCGACCTACTGTGGAAGGAATTGGCAAGATCACAAAGATTAGATTAGACTAAAACCGCTACAGATGTGGTTAGTCCTGTGCATTATCGCAACGTGCGCACTGCAAAAAATATCACTTCAGTTAGTGAAAGTGTGACGCATAATCCGAATATGGTACAAAAGGCAAAAAATGCCAAAGATTTAGATTTTACTTTCCATTCCGATAACTATTTCGAAAAAAAAAATAAAAAAAAAAAAAAAAATATATATATATATATATATATATATATATATATATATATATATATATATATATATATTATATATATATATATATATATATATATATATATATATATATATATATATATATATATATTAAACTTTCAAAACCAATTATTTGTTCGCTGTTCAGTTAGTGTTAGATGACTTGGACATAATAACCACCACCCGATGGAAAAATGTCGACCAAATAGTCACAACTAAAAATGACCTCTTATTTACAAAATTACAGCACAAATAATAGAACAACTTTCTTCTTAGACGATTTTTTTAATAAATTTGGTTATAAAATGACAACCATGTTTTTAAAAACAGCTTTTGCCTCTTCTGACCGTTTGTGAATTTTGAGTTGTGGCAAGGGAATTTTTTTTGTGAAAGAGTCATCATCATTGAGTTCCGATGACAAGGTCGAACATAATATTTTCTTTTATGAAAATACCGATCTGGAATTTTAAGTTTTACAGTGGTGAGACAGATTTAAACACAAAGTTAAATGCAAGGCACTTGCGAGCAAATATTAATGCTTCCGGCACAAATTTTTGAACAGTAAAAATTTATTTTCCAAGCAGGATCCATAACTGGAATTAATAAAATTTAAGTAAATATATGCATAAGTCCAACTGAGTGCAAAAATAAGTTTAACTGATTATTTGTATTTGCACAGGGTGCGAATTCTTATAACAATTTGAAAACAATCCGGTTATCGGTTACAAGCATTCACGGAAATGTTGTTTCCAAAACACCATGTCTTCATTAGCAAAAATATCCTTGCAATAAAACAATAACGTAGGGAAGGGAAGGTACGCTACAGAGGACGAATTTTTCTATAGTATTTTAAATAACTTTATTTATTTTATTTGTAAATTTTTTGTATTGAAAATTTTATACTTTTTTCTTTTGTTTTTGTTTCAAATTTTATAAAATACTAGCGGGCCCGTTGCCTGCTTCGCACGGCAAAACAAAATAAGAAAAGAAACACACTTGTTTTTAATAAAGTTGGTTTACTCATCAAAAAATGCGAAGAAATTAATAAAATCGATTATGATAAGATCAATCACCAATGACGTCCAAAGAGAAAAGAGAAATGATAACAAATTGCTATTTGCATCACTCCGTGCAATGCTCTCCAATACACAAACGACCAAAATGTATTCAATACTAATGAATGCTGTATGCGGTACAAAAAATGCCTGCGGCAAAAACACACTCACTTCACATACGCACCGCACACACATGCGTTATCGGATTTTAACCAAACTTCATATAAACAAAGTGTATAAGTTTGGTTGAAATCGCTCGACGCGTTTATGATTAGTTCGGCGACGTACATATACGGACTTGTTTTTATATATATATAGATTTTTTCCTGAAGAAGACACCCATAGGGTGTTGAAATATTGAAAAATCAAAAAAATAAAAAAATATATTGTTTGTTTTTTTTAAAAAAGAAGACCTCAAACTCAATATAATAATTCAAAAAATTAAAACTGTTTTATTTTAATTTGCCGTCAAATTTGACGTATTATGTTTTCAATGTTAACGAAAAATTTTTAGTAATTATTTCTAGATACGAAAAGGAACCGTCTTTATTGGAGTTTGTTGCAATACGTGTATATGATTATGATTTTGTGAGTGATATATAAATTTTCTAGTCGATTTAGATCACAAAAAAATATTATTTAGGTCTTAACAAGCAACTGTCTGTTTATCATTCTATACATATTATGTACTCTGAGAATGTTCGTCGGATTACATTTTGATAATAAAACACTAATTTAACAGATATAATTTATTTGGTGTTCATTTGAGAAGAAGAACTCTATTAAAAATCAGTATGTGTCCGTTTCCCCGCCACAATAGTTTTTTCGTGCAAGAATTTTTCGCGTGCCGAATGTATTTTCTCAATAGTTTTTTGTGTTATTTTCGATTTAACATTATAATTCAAACTGTCTTCGAAGGAAATATAAAAACCACATTTCAATTTCCTGTTTATCCGTTTAAACGCAACACACTTCAGTGCCAACTGAAAAAACCTTAAGGATGAAGAAAGGATGAAAATAAGGAAAAAACATTCTTTTCATAAGTAGAAAGTACATAAACAACTGAACTTTGATATGATAAACACTCACGTTATATGTATATGGGTATGTGCTTGCATATGTATGTATGGATGTGAGTCTTTATTTCAAAACACACTCTCATACAGTTATTTACTCTCACACAATAACATCATTTCAGGCAAACCACGCTCAAGTTAATAAAATTTAAACACATTTCCTTTATCCTTTCCTGTCATAAGAAAATAATAATCCCAATCCGACATATTCATCTTAATTTTATTTCCATCTTAAAATGTTGGTTTCTAAAACTGAGTGTAAGTGTAACAGTACGAGTGGCAAGCAACCTACCAAAGAAACAAGTTTATAGACATTATATACATACTCGTACATATATACATACATATACATACATACCCACCTAAATGTACATATGGCTTAATGTGCGCGATGTTTGTCTTCAGATAATATACTTGGGGCCAAAAGTACATGTACAGCACACACATTTGTATTTGTATATGTTTTGAATATTAAGCTAAATATTTTGAATACCCCAAGAATGGAAGTTTGTTAGAAAAGTATAACTACAAGACTCTACGAATACTGTGGCTTTGGAATGGGAGAAGTCAGAATACTGTGAACTGCGTAGAACTGTCTTAGACACAGAAAGCAGACAAGCGTGGATGCAGTAGAGTTCTCCTATAATATGCACTGTCTATAAAGAATTATCGTCTATAACGAACAGCTTATCCGGTCCCAACAATTTTGTACAAATATTTCATACCAAATTTTATGGTTATAATGGTTTTCGGCTATAGTGAACTTTCGCTAATAAGGAACACCTTTTTGAGTCCGAAATACAAAAATCGCAAAAGTCTTCCGCTGGTTTCCAAAGCCGTTAAATAGTTATTTACCATTATTTTACATAGCGATAGAAAAAATTTGAAATTTGACAATTTTATTTGTGGAACTTCAGAAATGGTTCTCATCGCTGAAGAATAATTTTTAGTGAAAATTAGAGCCAGTTTACAACTGCTCCAGGGCCTATTCAGAGAGCACATGTTGGTGTCAATGGTTATTTAACTTCAGCTCATGGGTAAGTTGACTTTTGTGCATATGCAGCCCAAGTCCCGACGAAAAGCTTGCAAAAGCTGTCATTTGGAAAATAATTGTCACCGAAACATTTCGCATACTTTCACGGGCAGCGGCGATGATTTTTGTACTAACATCGTACGGATGTTAGTACACTGTTTACTGAATGAGTAGATTCAAATTTATCCGCCACACTGGGAATAGTCCTGTCGATGGAACGAATAGTTTGAACATAAAATGAGCAAGCGCGCGGGACGTTACCCGAACTGAACACCTATTTCGATAAAACAAATTTATTGAATATCTGTCCGCTATGATTTGGGAAAATAGACTGAATAAATAACAGCCGATTCGACAGACGTAGCTTTAACAATATTGCCACTGTCATTTGTCAAAGTTTTGAAGTCCCTATAATAAGATCAGATATATAATCATAATGGGCTTAGAATGCTTTAATACACAACCGTCAACAAACAGTTTATATTTGATATCAATATAAAATTCAATATATAATATTTTTAAACAAATATATTTTTTCAAAATTTTTGTTTCTTATAAATAAAATCTTTAGCACCCAAAGGGCTTGGAGAAAAATAAAATAGTTTTGTTCTCTAATTTGTGTTAATTAAGGCATTCTGGGCCAACTATGATTATATATTTTGTAATTTTCAATTGTGATTGAATTCTCATGTTGTATATGTTGGTTTCTTAATTTTTTCATAGGTTTCTTCAAAGATTTTATGCGCATTTCGGCAGGTACCTGACGATATTTACATATATCTAGAAGTAGTACAAATAGACAAGATATAATCTGTAAATAATCGGCTTAAGTAACTGTTTCAAAATGCTTACATGAATCGATTTTTGTCAGTGTAAATCAACTACTTTGATCTCATTAATTTTTTTTGTCGAAAAATTCCTTAATTTCAACTACGAGTATTTCCTTTTTATATGGTACAATATACGATCATATTCATTTCTCAGGGGAGAGTTTCATGTGGTCCGGTGTCAGTGGTTTTAATTGCAATTGTAATGAAACGCTTTTCTAAATATGACAGCGAAATTGTAAGACAGCTGGCAATTAACTGCATAAATAATCCATCGTATTCAATCACGCTCTCCCACATTTTTATAGACAATGTTTCTCTAGCATACACCGGTGGTAGCATTAGTGTTCAACCTGATAACTAAACAAAACTTTAATGAACTACAAGCTTATCTATACAAATATCAAAAGGGAAGTAGATATGGCCAAATATATTACCACTCTGAAATGGGGACGAAGTCCGAAATTATGGAAAATCCCTTTTTTCTGTAATCAAAAATTATACTCAATTTCGAAAACTGCAAAACAAACTTTTCCAAGCACTAGATCAAATGTCCATGGTTGTTACAAAAGCCATTGACTCCTATGCTGATCAAGAGTGGATTGAATACGATTTTGAAAAGAATGGCTTTGATGTTAAACATCTTACACAGAGACAGCAGAGAAAGAGTGAGTGCCCCAACCACTATTTCGATTGGAATTGAACCATTTAAAATTTATAAGAATGAAACGCATCCAATTCAGGAGAATCCATCCAATGACTGAACTGGCAAGAATATGGACACTTTAAAACATACTGCAAGCTACCAGGCGTTTGAGTTGTATGTGGCTGGATATGTGGCACAAGCAAATGAGATAAGTCAAAAATGGATCGAAAACTATACAGTGCAGTGGAAAACAAACTGCCAACTGTAGAAGCTCACCCGTGTACATGCGTTTATCGTTCTTTGATCAAAAATCTACTTCTACACGTATTTCAGTTTAGCCTACGAAATTATCCCGAATATAGACTACAGACAAGAAAAATTTGAAGCAACAAACGAAACTACTGGTATCAATTTCAGTCACCTTCGAGCTTCAATAAAAACTTTAATTCCTGACAATGAATAGTTTGGTAGGCTGGCCTAAATACTAATGATTTTAATTTTGAAGGTCACTGTAAATGTACAAAGTCAGCCTTCCACACATTGGAGAATATGCAAGTCTACACATGCTGAACTAAAATACAGTCGAAAAACATCAGATAGTAAAAACCAGTAACTTAAAATTGTTAACATAAATCAGTATTTGTAATTATTTTGAGGCCAGAAGTCTTAATAATAAAAACTATAATTGATTTATTTTTGTATTTTACATATACATACATTTAAGAATAACTTTATTACTTCCTTCTCTACAGGTTAAAAAATTTTTATTCGTGATAATTTCGGTCAATATAATCGTTCTTCTAAGACCGCAATTAAGAATTTGTCCGATAAATTTGAGTCATCTGGCTCGCTCCATTATATGACAACTTCAGCACCAGGTAATTCAAGTCAAAACATCGCTTACGAGATGCAATTGGTGCGTGGATTAAAGCCGTGAATTCACCTCAACTTAGATTCACTAAATTCATTCAGGAGTAATCAGTTGGTTTTTTTAATAATTTTTTTAAGCGAAGTCCATTTTCATTTTTCTGGATACGTCGAAGAATAATAATTTTTTTTGCATCTAAAAATCCAAGAGCTATTCTTGACTTTGAATGCTCAACGTGTCATTGTGTGGTGCGCTTTGTGATCTGAAGGCGTGATTAGCTAATTTTTTTTCCAAAAATAGGCTGAAAATGAGGTTACGGTGAATGGAACACGCCATGAAGGGTGTTAACAATTAAATATAAAATCCAATTTCATTTATAATTGCCAAACCTTCCCAACAAACCAAAACCCTTTAGAAATAACTTGTTAAAAACTTGCTATCATAAGCCTTAAGCTTAGAAAACGTTAGTGAAAACTATAGTAATACGCTTGGTAACAATTATATAATAAACAAAATTGAACCTTGTTATAAGCTTGCTAGTCTATAATATACAATAAGCTTAGAAATATAAGCTTTGAAGAAGCTTACAAATGTAAGCTTTGAACAAGCTTAGAAATATAAGCTTTAAACAGGCTTGGAAATGTCAGCTTTGAACAAGCTTAGAAATGTAAGCTTTGAACAAGCTTAGTAATGTAAGCTTTGAAAACGTTTGTGAAAAGTATTGTAATACGCTTGGTAACAATTATATAATAAACAAAATTGAACCCTGTTATAAGCTTACTAGTCTATAGTATACAACAAGCTTAGAAATATAATAAATAACAATAGTTTTGTTCATAAGGGATAGCTAAGGTTAGTATACGCCAGCTGTTATGAATTAGGCTGTTTTTTTTTCAATTATTTGATACACATTCCAGCTTTATTTGTAAAGTTATTAATTTTTTTTTAATTGGTACTTATACTTATACTTTTAATTTCTCATTATAAAATAAATATGTATATTCAAACGAATTTTAAACCATATTTTCTTATTAGGTTTAGTTATTAAATTAATGAGATCATTAAAATAAGAGATCATTAAATTAAAGAGATCATTAAATTAAAGAAATTCATAAATTAAAGAGATCTCATATTTCAAACAGAATATTCTTGAATAAACATAAAAGGCACTTCAATTGTTTTTCCACATAGGTTATTTGGTAGATTTTAAAAAATTCACTGATTATATTTTCTTTATAGGAAAAATGAAAAAATACTAGGTTTTGAAGGATTTTGAAACATAATTTTTTTTGGACTGTAGCCTATTTTTCGCAAATTGGAAAAATGATTTCGTGCTTTTCACAAAATCCTCCTCATTCAATCCAACGGAAACAGTAGCATCTATAAAATTAAAAAAGGAATTAAACTTAAATGCGTAAAATTTTTGAAGTCAGTTATGTACATACTTCTTATGGCTTTTGCTACACTCAGACTGCGCACACTCTTTTTATCTTCTGTCCCTTTCCAACACAACTTTTCCGCAACTTTATCAGTTAAAATCTTTCGCCAGCAGTTTTTGGTGAAGTTCGGTGCCTTTGCTACAGATAACAGTTCTGTTCCCTTTGTATATAAAGAAAAAAAAACGAAAAAATATTAGGTTAATTGGTACGGTTATTTTTAGTCTATTTAACTAATGATGTAGTGGTTTTTCTATTTAACTTACAAACGAAAGAAAAAAGTTGTTATCATCTTCTAGCTGCTTTTCGAACTTTAAAAAATCATCCATTTCATTAAAGGCGATATCAGGCATCACGAACTTCAATAATTTTTCTTTCTTCAAACCTTTTACTTCATTTCGTAGGTATTTTATCTCTTCCCGCATTGAAGTTACCTCAGTCGTCAGCCTTATAAACATGGGTTCAATAGCCTGAGCAAGAGTTTCCGTTACCGCTAAAAATAAATAGAAAAAAACACTATCAACTGATAAAATTTCAAAACATGTATGTAAATATATACCATTGAATATTTACCTTTTAATGCCACAGGCTGTGCTTGTGTAACACTTTGACATTCTGAAGTATTGTGCATGAGTTCCGAGTTTACAAAGATATTGTTAAAGTTTATGTTATTATTGTCTTCAATCATAGTGGATAACTGGAAAAAACCCAAACTCATCGTTTTTATTGCTTAAAGCACAAATTTTAGTTATATCTTTCCAACAGTGTTCGTAGGGTGCTTCTGAAACTGTTAAACTTGCTGTCTCAAAAATGCCGAGAAGTGAAGATTCTAGTGGATTGAAAAACATTGATCTCAAATTCAAAACTTGATGTCCAATGACTACACCAACATGATGATTTATTGATGACACTTGATAAATGTTGTTTCCAGTTTTATAAAAATTATTTGGGTGGGCTGTTGATAAAAATGCATTTGCTGTTTCTTGCATTGTATTTTTGTATGATGTATTGATACTTTGCTCCACCAGTCGGTTGTATAGTTGTGCCGATATATTATTCTTATTCTTAAGAAGTCTTTTCAACATTCCCAGCTTATTTTCAAATTTAAAGGCGCTAAAAGTTTCACATGATCCGTATTGCAAACAATCACGTGCTAAGTGAGTCAGACAATGGAAATTGTAAGTTGAAATAGAATCATTATAATTGTCAGGCATTGACTGCACAAAAGTCCTTAATAATGCTTCCGCGCACTTATTGTTTGACTTGCATTGTTCAGTGTCTAATAAAATTCTCATTGCCAAACTGAGTTGCAGAAAATGTAAATATAGTGTTTCATCCAAAATTCCTTTTAATATAAACGGCCCAACATACAAAAGAAATGTACGAAACTCAGTAGCTTTATATCGATCTAACTCATGGATATCTCTTGTAGTTCTTCTAAACTCGCGTGGTAGTTGTCTTTTCAAATGCAAGAGGTTTTGGTTTAAATTAGAGATTTTTTTCTTTTGAAGCGAATATGGTGTATTTCTTGTTTTTATCCAAGCACTCATTAAAGTTTTGACAACACCCAGACAAACTACGTGCATATAATCCATGGGAAACGATCTTATTAGGTCTATTGGCAAATCTTCTATGGCCATGTTCTTATTTATGTTATGATGATTTATATCCAAACGTTTCCTAAAATTTTCATCGGTTCGTAGTGTGATTTCTTCATATTTAAACACCATGCGGTGGTTTATATAGTCACCCTTTTGTTTACATTTATGGCAACAATAAAAGCCGGTGTGACTCTTTATTCCCATAACTAGGGCCCTTGCCGGTGCATCACATATGACAGCTCGACAATTAACTTCATATATTTTATTATTAAAAGTAAAGTTGTTGTTCATAATTTCGCTTAATTCTTTAACGAAAGGATATAAAAACTCATTAACATCGTTTGGCTTACTATTTCCATTATAAATTCCGACTGTATGTACAGAATTGGTACCATTCACATTTACAAGAATTGGCCATGCCTGAGATAGAGAACTTTTTGCAACTGGTAATCCATCTATGTTTATATTTAAATCTATTGTACTATCTGGAAACGTTGTGGATGAAAGGAAGTCGGTAAGACAATCTTTAAGCCCATAATGTACATAATTCCCACCTTGAATTGGAACTATCGGTGCATCACGCGGTGTTTGTTTTAACGTCCTAGCATCACTTGGTAAACAAGGAAAATTTTTTTTTAATATTTTTAGCAAATCATTTACAGCACGATTGGTTATGGTATGTTCAACAGCCCAAGCAGCAATTTGTCTTTTAATGTCTTGATCACCCACATTTTCTTCACAACTCGAAATATCGTCGTCACTAGTGTTTACTTTTATTTCATCATCAGATTTAATGTCATCACTTAAATTAGAATCCACTGCACTACAAGTGGCTACAAGATCATCCCTTAAATTTGAGTCCACTGCACTACATGTGGCTACAATGGAATCTTTTTTGTTACTTAAGCTGACTTCAACTTCACTAGAATCGCACTTATGTTTTTTAGCATTTAAAAGTAAGTCAACAATTTCTTTTGTTTCCTTACGAACACTGTGTTTAATTTTGTAAGGCATTTTTTATAGTTTTATATATTTTATTTTACTTTTACAAACTTTATTTCTTCACTTTTTTACTTCATTTAATTTCATCACTTATTTACTTCTCTTTAATTTTCACTTTTTTGTTACTCCAACTTTACAATTCAACATGAACAAGACAACTGAGAACTTTAACAAAAACAAAATGCGCGTGTACAAATAACGGCAAACAGCGTATAGTTGACGACTTTGTGTTTATTTTTCTTTGTTCAAATGATGTACATATGTTTAAGAAAAGTTGTAGAAATTTGTTAGTAGTAAGTTTATTCTCCAATTTAGTTATATTACGCTTAGGGAATGGTTTGTTGGGTTATTCTTTCCAATACAATAAAAGTTTGAATGTTTCACATCTTATACATCTGTATATGTTGAGTTTCGAATATATCACAGGAACTGATTCGCTTCCTTCACAGTATTTATGGCAAAGTTTCGGAATTTATAAAAAAGAGAATTGAAATAACTTTGCTTTTAGTAAATACCTTTTATAATTTTATTTTTTTTACTTAAACATTTTCAATGCCTCCTCACCGAAAAAAGTTTCTAATGCAAAGTTAAGCAAAAAATTAAAAAATTTTTAATAATGTAGATATAGAAAATATATTTTAATTATTTTTTAATTAATTCAGGAAAGAAGTGTGATAATTTCGTGGGCTTTGATATTTTTTCGACAAAAAAGGTTTTAATTCTCACCAAGGTCATCTCGTTTGAGTTCAATTCATTTGATGCAAGGCTTTCTGGTATAAATTTTCAGACATAAAGATTTCGCAAGCCCTCCGAATAGGCTTTTATTTTAATGATAACTTCGTCGTTTCAACCGGAATCCATTTCTTCTAACTGGAAAGCAGGATATAGTCACAAGGAGTTATTATGGACAGTATTCTGGATGAGGTGATAGTTTGTGGCCCAGTTCATAGATGTTTGCTATAGTGAATACACACGTGAGCTCAAGTGCGTTGTCTCATTCAAACACCACATTATTCTTTGTATATGAAATATTTTTTAGTTCATATTAATACTGGATCTGTCCAAAAGCTCTGAATTATGTGCGCCAGTGGTCGTTATAGCCTTTCGAGGCTATCGATATAAATAACACCGCGTGTATCCCATAAAACGGTGGATAGACCCACTTTAGCCTTCTTTAAGGCACATTTACCTGAAGAAATTTAGTGCTTTTATTTTTCTCTGGTATCTTATGATGGAGACATGTTTCGTTAATAGTTGCAAAATGGTGCAAAATCTCGTTTGGTTTGCACCTTAACATTGCCATATAATCATGTGAAGTGGTTACACGATTGCGCTTATGTCCAAACATTCATGCAAAATCAACCCAGGTGCTTGAGGTGCCTACATCCTCATCCAATTCGCGTACATTCATTTCCTGATCCATAGATATCAACTATTTGTGGCGTGACGATATCTTTTTTCTTGGGACCTGAAAGTTTGGTGTCGTAAATCACTTTTTAGCCATTGAGATTTATCTCTGAAGGTCTCTATTGTATATATTAAACCTTTCCAAGGTTTTAGTGATAGTTTTGTTCCATAAAAAAATAAAGTTTAATCGACACCAGAAATTCTTCTATTCCTAATTTAATTAAAAATGTTTAAGGGAATTTCAAATTTTTGAAAGCGGCCAAATTGTTGAAGTTACATCTGTCAAATTGGCTGTTATTTATTTAATTAGCATAGATGGATAATTCTTTCAAGAATACATGCAAATGATAAAATAATTTGATCAAAATTGGTGTTCTGTTCGAATAACGTACCGCGCGCATTTTACGGTCCGAGTTCATTTAACGGTCGCCATAATCGTCTTCCATTTCTGTATTAATGGATACGACGGAAAACAAAATCCCGAAGAAGTCACTGCTTGATGTTGATTTTGGCCTGGAGGCTTCATCTATCCATTTTTCTTTGAGAGCGACGTTAGCCAGGGCATCAGCTCAAACTTTAAGTCGATGTTTACCTACCAAGCCGAAAGGCGGTACGTGCCGCACAGCTCATGCCACATTTGACATTATGCACTAGCCATTTGGGGACATGATGTGAACTGATCACGGAGATAGTGCGTTCTGATTCTGTTAGAGCTTTTCTCTTGGGGTTTTCTTAAGCCGCAGGTCTATGCAAATGAGCCACACACCACTGCGGTCCTTAAGAGCAACATTTATACAGAAGAGTCATTCAAAATTGGCTAGTTTGAATCATGCCACCCAGGGAATCCGCGACAGACACCAACTTAGCTCTTTTTTCAATTTGAAGATAGAAAGTATTAAATGAAAAACCTTTTAAATAAAAGCTAATCAAAGTCAAGTAATTACAAAACTGCCCTCGTGTTGGAACGGTTCCATTTGTTTTCTGAAAATTTTCACATAAAATACATTATTTTTTTTTTTTTGTATTTGTCACAGAATTCTCTATTTTACACTTCTATTATTTCAAAAATTGCTTTCATATATTTTTAGCACACGCGATTTTCCGTCAGCAAAATGGTGTATCATTTCATTATATTTATGAAACTTTTCGAGGAAAATCACGACGTATGCGTGTGAAAATTTTTGTAAACAAACACACACAAACGATCAAACTAAAATGCAGCACATTCTATATTTTGGTGCATAAAATTTACACTTGACATGCGTGGCAAGAAGTGAAGTGAAATGGAGTGACTCGTTCTCTGTTGAAAGAAACACACAACAACAAGCAAACTAGAAAACATATTTTCTTCATTCATATATGGAAAATTTAGATTATTTTTGTGCACTTGATTGCTCGTATGTGAGTATTAATAGTTTCAGTCATTTATCATAAATGAAAAGATCGCAATAACTTAGAAAGGCTTTTTAACGACTAATTTAACTGACTTCAGAAATAGTTAGAACCATTTGCTTTTGAAATTAACAAAAAATTAATATAATTAATAAAATATCATGACATATATTGATATTACATTATCTACTGAAATCTTTGAAGACGGCGCCGAGGAAGGTCAAAGTTTAATTTGTCTTCTTGTCACCGACTTCAAGGATCTTGTTTGTAAACTCATATATTAAGCTCTAAACACATAGACGACAGCAGCCTTCACGACTTCACGGCTTCAAATTTTGCCAACTTCAAATCCTGCTCTGAAGTCAGCTTCATAATTATTTTGAAGACAACCACAACATAATAATCAGCTGATGTTTATTTTAGCAATACAAATTTCAGAGATGCCGGATGTATATTTTATAATGAATAAAATTAAAGTTATGGATAAAAAAAAATGCAATAATATCACAAAAAACTCATAAATTTATTTCTTTATTGTATTTATGTAATGTTCTTTTATGTTTAATATTAAAAAGTTTTTGTTTTTATTTTTCCAATTTATATATAATGTCAACACTATATTTGTTTAATGCTGCCCGTCAAAATAGAAAATAGCCTAAGTTGGCAGCAGCAGCAAATGCTGTTGTGCATTCGTGCTGCTGTGCTGCCGTTAAAATAATCGTTTTCATATAAATATGTACATGGATTTTATTTTTGACATATTGCTGCTTGCTGTCTGCTGTCGTCTATGTGTTTAGAACTTTAGTATTTTAGTCATTTTAGAGTAAATTTTTTAAATTGGTTACACTTTGTATTTGTATTTTTAAATTTTTTACATATTTTATTTGAATCCTTTCTCCAGCTGGTTTTCGATATTGTCTAAAACGCGACCATCACTGGAGAATACCATTTCGTTCAATAAAATTTTTTTAAAAATCAGTCCACAAATGATGAAAAAAAATCGGTACGTAAAAACATATTGGCGAATGTGTAAGGTCCTCTTTTTTTGAAGTCGCCTGAAATTCATTAATGAGATTGATCTAATTCATTTGTGTTTCATCCTTAAAAAGGAGAAACAGATAAACATATTAATTTTTGGCGTTCATGTATGACAATGAAGAAGATATAAATAATTTTAGAAATCTCATTTATGAGACATATCAAAATTATTAATATTTTAACGCTCCCAGAAAGAAAAAGATCCCAGCCCTGCGTAGCTGTACTAATTGTTTTTATTAACATTTTTCTACGAGTGCTTGTCTTTATTTCTGTGCTAATATTCTTAAAAAGCTCTACGATTTAGACAGCCAGCAAATACCGCAAAAATAACACAAAACTGAATAGAAGTATAATACAAGGAAATATCGTTGTAAACATTGACAGGCGTTCATACGGTTGTTACATTTCAAATAAGAATAATACAAAATATATATTTTTACCATTTTAAAGTTCAACACTTACGTTGAAACCGCACAGTTGAACACACACAGTCGTCAATACACAATCACAATACAAACGCATACGGAGATTATGGATATAATAACATCTATCGCCTCTTCGAAAAAAAAAATTCCTTCATGTGCTGAAATTTTTATCAATATATACATCCTTCTAAATGTGAATACATAAGCAAGCAACCATAAAATTGCTGAATTTAAAATTGAGGCATAATTCTCTGTAACTTTAATGTGACACTAAAATGCTGTTTGCGACATTAAAAAAAAAAATAAAAGAGAGTGCGGCAGATCGCCTGGTATAAGGGTTTCAGCATTTCCTCACTTGATCGCTTTATACATACGAATACAAATTCCGACTGTATTGATTGTCATTATTACGATAAAGTTCGTTGCTCTTTCAAACATTATAAATACTCATATCCTAGTGAAAAACACTGTAAAAATGATTTGTAAAATATGATTTGTTTACACAAATCTTACCGTTCGGTTAGAAATTATTTTGTATAGTAAAAATAATATTTATTTCTTTAAGTCTACATGAAAACAATATTTTTCATCACTGAATACGTGATAAATGACTTCCGGATGTGAACCTTATTCCGAATGGTAAATAAACAAACCTCATTTAATAAATTTTGTTTATGAAAAAAAGAACATAAGTTCACATTCCCGGCATAATAAAGACGACTACCAAATCGGTGAATAGAAATAAAAAAGAGAACATCCTGTAGTGACAAAAGCCTGTGTCAAAATCAGTGGAAATTATACTGATTCGCAATACTTCTAGATCCTAATATTGCATTTCCATGACTTTTTTGGTGGATATTATTTACTAGATTACTATTATTTATCAAATATAGAAATATACTCGTAAATAGACATTTTCGCATTAAAAGTTACATCCTGGGATTACGTTACGTAATAAAATTTTTATGGTTTTAATGAATATAATTTTTGATTAGGAAAGACCGCAGACCTGGACTAGCCACATATATGATATATGTGGAAAAACATAGATGAGAGGAAAACGTAGACGTTGCTAAGCGATTTGAAAATGCTCCATCAACTCTTACTTCAATCCTTCAAAAAAGAAAATATATTATGCAAAAATCTGCAGGCAGTAGGCTAAAGCGCGAAAAACTACCTGAATATCCAGAGCTTAAAAAGTCTTAAGTTTTATGGTTTCCATAGTGCCTAGCATTCCGATTAGTGGCCCATTACTATCGGAAAAAACAGTATGTTTTGCAAAAAAGTTAAATTTAAATGATTTTAAAGCGGTGGGCTCGATCGCTTTAAAAAATGGAATAACGTAACATTTAAAAAAATCTGCGCTGAAAGTTCGGCCGACAATGAAAATAGAAAGAAAAACTTAATCATTTGACAAAAGATTATGATGCAAAAGACATTTTCAACGCAAATGAAACTGGCTTATTTTTTAAATGAATTTGTCAGTTTTATTTTTATTTTATTGTTTTTTGTTTGCTATTGAAATTACACGTATTTTATGTATTTATTTTATTTATTTTCTATTTTATTTTTAACAATTTATTTTTAAAATTTTATTTTTTTTTATCATTTTAGTAAATAAATTGAAAAACCCCGTTAATTCGTATTTATTTTATTTTAACCCCGTTAAATCGAAAACCCCTATAATTCGTAAAAAAAGGCTGGTGCGTTGCGATTACGAATTATCGGGATTCCCCTGTATGTCCAAAAGTGTAATTAAAATAAATCCTATCCCTCACACTAGATGCCGCAAGTCTAATCTCTCCAAAAATATAAATCGAAACTATAAAATCTGTCAACAACTTCAAAACCGCACACAATTTGAAATAATTACATATAATAAGAATTTTGTATTCCCTCTTCTCGACGTTTGAGACCCTTTTTATAGATGGAATCATCCATGTGTGTGTTGTCTCTGAGGACGAAATATTCCTCTTGTGTTCTTAACCAGATCGCTGACGAATCCTTGTCTCCAAGAATGCCAATAGGTGATTTGTTACGTACATGCTTGGAAATTGTGGGGTATAGGAAGAATCTTCGGTAGATTGTGTAACACCCAAGCTTAAGAGGTTCGCACCCCTTTACTGCTTTTTATGTAAAAATTAACTAAAAACTTCAAAAATATAAATGTGCAGGTATACGAAAATAAAGTACACTTAAAGAAGGATTTTGGAAAATAATTTTAAAAGGGCATCTACCACTTATATTTTCAAATACATCTTAAGTGTGCAGGTATGTACATATATAAATTTCACTTAATAGAGGAGATTGTATTGGATACTGAGGAATAAGAACAATAAAAACTTCAAGAATATTTAATTGTTTACAAGTTTCTTATAGCCATTTTTCGAATTTGATTAACTTTTTGGATATAAAGTTTTTATTTTAAACTCTTTATTATTTTTGATAGGTACTCTCCCCGCTATCACATATTATTTAAAATAAAACTACCTGTGGAGCATACCCGTTCAAATAAGGAAAAAGTTAAAAATCGGTTTACAAATGACGAAAAAATGATCATGTTATTGCATATATAATCTCTACATTTTAGAAAGTTGGTTAAAAGTATAGATGAAAAGTATAGATTGAATCCCACAACACTGAAATAGTGTGTGAACAAACCTTAGTATGATCACGACACCATTGTCACACGCAGTTCTAATTCCAACAAAGACACCTACCCCAATCAACACCTTCAAAGCATTAACCGACCGTCTGGGAATATTCCTGTTCTCATAATTCTTCCCACAATAAGAAGCAGTTGCAGTTCGTGGAACGACACTTGTGCCAATCAAGGTAGAATAAGAATTATTTGTAGACTCTGAGATAGTCACCTTTGTGAAGACAAGAGCAAATATCGATTAAAAAAATAGCACTAAAATTGGGGCATAGTCCTCAAAAATCAGTGTTTTATTTAAAACGGGCACATAGTGTTCAACACCACAAACTTACACTCGTGCTTACACTAACGTAGTAAATTGTTACATTTTTTATTGAAAATAATAGTCTGTTATTTCAGAGCTCTTCCACTTATCTGGCATTGAATGTTTCTTGACTGAGTCACTTATTCAATTATACTCACTTTATTTCATTTCTGTTTGATACTTCTCAGCAGGATTAAAAGTGAGCAAGAACTTCAAGCGTTGATATTTGTCTGTTCTTGAAATATTAAAACGTTCATTTTCATATAATTCGTTCGCACTGTTTCCTTCTCTTCGCCACACTGTAGCAGTCAGTCATCCTTATTTTTTCTGGGGTGTGTATAAGGAGGGCTTTAGATGAAGTGTTACGCGTGTCACTTATAATCAGACAAAAGTTTCTTTTTGCTCCTAGAACTCAATTCTTTTTTCCACTTCGCTTTTGCTACGACATGTCATCTTGTCTTGTATTGATATTTTAAGCTTATTTTCCATTTCCGAAAATACATATGGGAGTGTGGTAATTTTTATATCACTCACACGTTTTCAAACACACACATTCCCACTAAACTTTTAATAGAAATGCTAAAGCAAAACCATTTTTATTTAAGGATTAAAGTCAAAAGTTGAAATAACATGTATTTATTTATGGATTTTTATATTTTAGTGCATCATTCAATACATTTAGTTAAAGATTAATATTATATTGAAAATAAATAACGTAAAATTAATTTCTCCTCCACAAGTGAAAAACGGGCTAGTAAAATTTTTATTAAAAATATTTCTGTTTTAATTCTGCCAATATAAAAATCAAAGCAAAAAACTATTGAATCGCTAAAATACGACCGAGGCTCAATAAGTCCCTGAATTTTTGAATGCAATGCAGGTTGTTGGATAAAAAATTATATTGTTTTTCGACATGTCCCCTTAGCCCTTAATACATTTTGTCTAATGTCTATCCAATTCGTTTATCCCTTCCGAGAAAACAGGATTTGTCCAGGTCATCAAAATAGGCGTTTGCTTGTGAGATTGTTTCATGGTTGGAGTTAAATCTCTTGGCCCGGCGGACAATTTTTTCAGGTTTAGAAACAAAAAATATTCACTCAGGAAAAAATTCAGAGAATAGGGCAGATGAGGCATCAACTTGTAGCCTAATTTATGAAACTTTGCTATATATAGTGCACATGTCATTATCCTTATGGAAATGATCTTGGCTAACTGCGGTCGTTTTTTTCAAATCCTCAACAACATATCTGGAATTTTTTGAGTTATTTCGTGTGTATAGACCTCAACTCTTTGTTCAGAACTTTCGGCATCTTTCGTGCTTATACGGCCATTAGTAAATTCAGTAAACCAATTTTCTTACCACTAAAATTTATGGTGCAGGGTTCCCATAGTATTTATCAAGTTTCGCTTTGATTTGAGAAAAGGATTTTTCCGCAGAAAATAATGCGTAATGAGCAAACGAAATTCAGGTTTTTTTTTTAAATCACTTTAAAAGATTGAAAGGAGTCAACTGATAGATGCTTGTTAACAGGAGTAATCTATCCCTTTCAGTTAAGAGGCGAAAAATGCAAAACAAAAAATCAGGGATTTATTGAGTCACCCTAATATATTAATTTATAATTTTTAAACATAATAACAATAATTCTGTATTATTAGAGATAATAATATAAAAATAACAAACAAATAATTAGGATAAATCTAATATAAAACCATTGCTCTTAGCGATAAGATGTTCAAACAGAAAACACATGTTTAGCGATAAGAACACCAAAATGCATTGTTGATTTAAATTATAAATCTCCAAAAACTATTTGTAGTCCGCACATTAAAACTCAATAAATAAAATATTTGTAATTTTATTCCAATATTTCGCTAGAACTTCAGCAAAATTTAAAAAAAAAATATGAAAAATATTATTTTCACGTCATACATAAGAAAAGTTATACAAAGTTTTTTTTTAATATTTAAGTACCAAAATGAAAATATGTTTGTTTTTACATACATTCGATAAACACTTATTACGAAAAATTATAATTACAACAATATCTAATGTAACATATTCTAATTCCTGTTGTAGCTGTAACTCTGTCTACGGTGTCAGTGTCAGTTTTAAAGTTTATTCTAGAGAGCTGCACAAGCATACGAAAAATGTCTTACAAGCAATTTCCTTAAATTTCAAATAGTGTGTGCTTATTACTCTCTCATTTCAAAACATATACTTCCGAAGATATGTGTTTTGCTTAACAGTAAAAACATTGAAGAATAGAACAAAACTGAAGTAGAACAATGTTGGAACAAAATAAAGCCGAACAGAATAAGGGTTCTATAGAACATTAAAACTGAAGTAGAACATTCAAAACATGCTTGAATGTTTTGATAGTAGACCTAGACCAAAACAAACGCTTTAAAGAGGTTTTAGTTACAATGAAATAATATACATAGATACATACATACATATCCATGTACAAACTTACATACATATGTATGTAAATTGTATGAGAACTACATATAACTTCTTTTAGTTTTTTTGATATTATTTTTTCTTGAATGTGTTCTGAACGAAAAGAAAAACATGCGCGCACACAAATTTTTTAACACGCATCATCTACATAATTACATATGTGCATGTGTGTGTATGGTTTAATGTGTTGCTTTACCATCTCAGTAATTCTTTCAGTAGCCTGAGTAGGAAATGTTCTATTGTACTTGGTGTTTTTGCAATGATTTACCGTATTTTTACTTCATTGTCGGTATTTGTTTGGATATTCTAGTTGTTCTGAAAACACAAGCACTAACAAGCACTGTAGAGAATAACTTTTTTAAAATGGTGTTTGGTTTGTTTTGGTCAGATTCATGTTTTGTTATTTTTGTGTTGTTATTTATGTTTACACTGAAATACTGTGTTTGGAAGTAGTATACAATAGAACACAGAACTTTTAGAACACTTTGTGCAGCTCTCTAGTTTATTCTTCTATCTGCTGGTACGTTAATTATTTCTAACGTCTCTAATCTATATCTGCGTCTATGATTATTTTCACTGTCTAAAATTATTTATATTATATTTTGCACAATACGAAGATAATGCTGGCCTCTGTGTAGACACGCTTCTATAACTTTGGTCACACCCATGTCCTGCTAATCTAGTTTTACGTTTATTTTTTGTGCTCCCTTGCTAAACCTTATTACAGCCTTCTATATCATTTCCTACACAAGATATTTTATACACTACATTTGGTTCTTAAAATTTTGCTCTTCGATCTTTCATTTTGCAAATAAAATGCCCATTTATGACAGAAAAAAATTATATGTTTTCATACATTGTTTTTTTATTAATTTGTTCCTGACGACTATCGACTATCACGAAGTTCTGGCGAAATATTTGTAAATAAAATTAAAAATATTTCTTTAAATTAAAATGGTCTGCTACAATTAGGATAAATATACTTTCTTAAATAAGAAGTGTCCGAGGAAATTAAAATATGAAGACTCGAATAGATTAGAAATGTTATTGAACAAAGATACGAGAATGTAACTAAGATAATTCTAGTTTAGTTAGTCTGTCATGTATAGAATATAAAAGAACAGTTTATGAAGAAAACTCAACTAAAAAACTTGTTTTATTTTTATACCCGGTTACCCATTAAGTGGTTTCAAAAAAAGTTTCCCATTTACAAATACGAGGACTGTTTAATCGAAGAGGTGCATTTTGAAATTTCTCTATCGATTATCAATGTCACTCTTATTATTCTCTAAGCGTCAAAGGCAAAGAATAAGTGAACAGATGTTACATAAATCAGCCTGTCTTTCGGTTGATTAAACAATGTGTAATTTATATGACTCCGTTGAAGAACATGTCTTATTTCATAACTTTGATCTTTCATTTAATGAAAGTCCAACAGATTCGGATAAAAATTTTTTTATTATGAAGTGGATACACGTAAAAAAATAACATGACCGGTGAATGTACATTTTGGTAATTTTATGTTTATTGCTGCATTATGCAAATGAGACAACACATTTATTAGAATTATGTTTTAATGATTTAATAATTATTTAACGATTATCAATGAATATGTATGTGAATTACTTTTGCTGTAAGATGATTTTGGTTTTACAGTGATGCCTTCCTGTGGTCAGAAACTAATAAATTCCTGTTAAAGAGAATAATACAGTGTTGAAAGGCGTATTTATGATCCTTTCGTACAAATTGTTGTTTGTGTGTGTGAAATCAATTCGAATGAATTCATTGTACTTCAAGGGATGTGCGGATTCATGCACTAGCCCAGAATCTAATTATATACAAGTATGTATATAACAACAAAAAATACGTTAAAATAGCTAAAACTTTCTGCAAAAGGCGTTGGTTTAAATGTGCCCACTTTTACGACGTTCCGTGCTATTAGGCGTGATTGTGTAATGGCCATTGCATCCGGGAAATGTGACTGTTTGGAGTCTGGGGCTTCTGGAGGTGTTATTGGGCCGTATTCGCTTGAAGACAACGCTGGAAGAGCCTTTGCGGTCCAATCGGAGCGCTATGGCCGTAAGATAACGGAAATTTTTTTGGTCTGCAACCAAAGATTGTGGAATGGACACACACACTACACAACATGACCGACTTGGCTTTATTGTATGGAAGTTTCCATATCATGCGATTTAACGGCGTTAGACTTTTCTTATGGGTATACGTCAAAGACAGTGCCTACGCGGAGAGTCCCCTAACACTGGAGGATTTGCTGGCCAACATTCGTGAAGTTATCGCCGAGCTACTGCTCACCCATAAAATTCTTTTAGACATAATATTCTTCTTTGTTGTAAAAAGAAAACTTCTCAGGGGTTGTAGACCTCTAATGATTCCAATGTCAAAATCAAAATTTCTGACTTCTTAGTTTCTGCTGAAAGTTGACAGCTCCTAGCCGGAGCATAGGGAGGAATACCGTTTCTTGCGTAATTAATATTTACATTTGGGTACCAACCTAGAGCAACCACAATGCGCTAGTGGCAGCGAACTTGTGTTGTAAGGTTGCCTCTTTGCACACGTTTGTATAGCGAGTCGCTTATTACAAGTACACACACCTGCTTTATGCCGCATCTAACATGATGAACCGACGCATCAACGGTTAGTTCCTCCCCGTTCGATTTGTAAATCTTCGCCGTTCACTTTCCGCGTTGTAGTTTGTTCTTGGCCTCAGGGCTCCACTTGGACCTTACCGGTTTGGAAGGCCAGCATCTCTCTCAGCTTCTTGGCATGTACTCAGCATCCTCACCACCACAAGTTGACAATCCGTCGAGGATGGAAAGTTAACATAGTTTGGGAATATTTGTTTCTATAATTTCTCGACTATGACAAAGCACCTAATGTGAAGTTAGAGTAAGTTCCTTCCATCAAAGGTCGCAAAGGAATCAAGATATCCATAACATAAGATTTGTATTTATTTGTATTTATATTATATACATATATGTTCGTCTTACTGCTCTGGCGAGCATAGGGCCGCTGAATTTATATTATGTTTAATGCTTAATTCGAATAGTTTTTCGTCTATGGCATTAACTTTCTTCCCGTATTGCCGTGGTATTGGAAGTACCATATCCAACGAGTGGTTTATCTCATATTCGTTCTATCTAATCGATTACCTTAGATTTTCAAAAATCGTATTGGCGCATGCACATGGAATAAAACAATTTGCAGCGTCTGATGTAGGATTTTCAGGGCTTTGTTTTCCAAAGTCAAAATCTAATTTCTTTAATTCACATAAAGGACAGGCGGTATCCCTTTCTGTTATGGCTTTGCTTACATTTATATCAAAACCATATATTTCAATGCAAGCCGCATTAAACTTTTTAATTGAATTTCCAGTTGCGTCATTCTTAGCTTATTTTTTTTTTGAAATAATCAAAACTTATTGGTCTATAAAAAATTTTGCCCATAGCGTTGCGAGGCCTGTTCAATAGAAATCGAGTTACGTGCATTCGATTAGCGATTTTTTTATGTTGACACACTTGCCTCGAACATATGTTCTTAGACGGATTTGTCTGTGTTAAGTTTAGTTTGTTTGCGAGGGGCATAACAGTTAGAGGTGTGTTGCTTTTTCGGCAATTTTCTGCACTGGAAAGAAATGGATCAAAGAGTTTGCATAAACCTTTTTGTAAAAAATGGAATTTACTGCTTAGGAGCAGTTGAAATGTTGGAAGTGGCATATGGTAAAAGCTTTTCAAAGAAGGTCGATAAGGTGTGAATAACGACGCTTGCCCAGGTTCCAGGCCTCCATCACATAAAAAACCGATGAAAATATTGAGAAATTGAGGAAAATTGTTATGCAGAATCGTAGAAAAACTATTAGAAAAGTTGCGAAGGATGTCGGCATATCGATTGCTTAATCCTATAAATTTTTTTTTGTTGCAAATTTTGGCTGAAGTTAACGACAACCCAGATTTACTTAAAAGGGTGCCAAATCAAGGTTATGTGGTTATGACATCGAAACCAAAGTCCACTCGTCCCAATGGAATGTGAACTCTATCACTTCTGAAGTGTTATAGAAATGTTGAGGCTTAAATATATGTATTTCGAAACGTTAGAATTATTGAGAACGGTGATAAATAATTATTTAGAATTAAATTTACTAAAAATCGCAAGTTTTCATTTAACTGATCTCTAAGGATGGTAGAAACATTCTAACCTTGAAAAATTTTGTCTAGGGATTTATGTTAGATTTATTTGGTAAAACAAGCAAAAAATTAAGGAAAAAAGAAAGCGCCAGCAAAATTAGCAAGAATTTCTTTTGAAAATAAATTTAAAGTCTCATGCCCAATTAATCTTCAATATGTAATCAACGAAGAGAATATTTGTTTTATGACTTTATAAAATAACTCCCATTTTGTTGGAGAATGTGAAAGACAGGATACAGAGTCCGAATTGGTGAAATATTGAAAATACAATTTTTTGCTCACTATATCTTTTAGATTTAGGAAAAGGCCTTCGGAAATGAAAATAATAAATTTTATATTATTGCTTGTGGACAAATATTTAGTCTGTTGTTTTAATTAAGTTTAAATATTGCCATCGTTTTCCTTGTCGTGGTGCTTCGTGTGTCCGAACAATTAAGCGCTTGGTTGAGCGTTTCGTGCAAACTCGGTCCACTGCAGATATCGCCAGAATTCGCCGGTATCGTATTGCTCGTTCGATCGTTTGGTTTGCAGTAAAAAGTACTTAATCTTTATTGAAGCCCGTGCCACAAACGTAACCATAAATAGTGAGCGTTACAGGCAGATGCTGAACAATTTTTTTTTACCGCAAGTTGCTGCATTAGTTATCAGTCATATTTGATATCAAGAGGAAATACTAATTTCCAGGTCAAGTGATTTTCCGTTTATAAAAATAAATTCAAAGATTTATTTTAAAAGCATGACTTTTTATAACGATTATCTTGCGATTGCGCATATTAATTTCCACGATTTTTCTTCGAAATTCCACGATTTTATGCTTCCGTTATCTGGTACCTAAATTTGGAACAGATCTTATATATATATTGTTATGTGTTGATTTATTCTTGCTGTGAAAATTGTGTCATTTGAAATATTATCAGTTTTTGCTTTTTTCATATTCAGTTCTTATAAGTCGTTATTTTGAATAAATACATTAAATTTTTATAAAATACAAAATTGGTGTCAGAAGTGGGATCCAGAATGAGTATCTCACAGGAGCAACTGTCGTCTGTAATGGAAACGCTTGCTGGAGCAATTCGTGCTGTTGTTACGGATGCTACACAATCTGCAATATCAATGAGGGCTTCAGTATCCACACCTTCTTCGGAATGTTCTACAAAATTTCCAGAGTTTTCAATGTGCCAATACAAACAAAGCCATGAAGGGACTGTTGCAGATTACTTCACGAGATTTTATTGGGCGTTGCAGCTTTCAAGAATAGAAGAAAACGAGCATGCGAACTACGCTCGTGTACATATGGGCTCGGAACTCAATACAGCCTTAAATGTTCTAATAAGTCCAAGAATTCCGGGAGAATTAAATTATGATGACATTAAAAATATCCTTATTCAACACTTTGATGGAAAGAAGAATAAATACGCCGAAAGTATCAAATTTAGGCAGATAAAGCAAGAATCAGCCGAGTCAATAGCTAACTTTAGTTTACGTCTAAAAAATGGTGCAGTTTTCTGCGAGTATGGCCAATTTTTAGACAGAATGTTAATCGCGCAGCTGCTAGTGGGCTTAGAAAGCACTAGCATCTGTGATGAATTGGTTGCTAAGCAACCAAGAACTTTCAATGAAGCTTACGAAATTGCGTATGCGCAAGAGCTGACGCGTAGTGCAACTAGAGAAGTAAATGCTCGCGATAATTTACATACAGAACAAACATTTAATTTGGGTTTTGCTCCAGTAAAAACTAAAAACAAAAATTCCTTCAATGATACTGATATTACCAATAAGCTCAAGTGTTTTGGATGTAATGGTAATCATATGAGGAAGGATTGCAAGTTTAAGAACGCTAAGTGTTTCACATGCGTAAAATGGGACATATTTCTAAGGTATGTAAATCAAAAACAGGGCAAGTTTATATAGAATGCGATGAGGATAAAGAGTCAATTGGAAAACTGAGTGCCATAAATAACGTTAAGCCGTTAAAACCATATGATAAGAAAATGATTTTTGCAAATATCGAAATGGAACTGGATACGGGTGCTCCCTGTAGTATCATAAGCTTGAAGAAGTTACATAAAATAAAGTCTCATTACAAGTTATATAAGTCCAAAAGGAAATTTGCCAGCTATACTGGACATTCGATTAATTGTATTGGAAGAATTGTTGTAAATGTAAGGATAGGAAAAACTTCTCATACGCTAAACTTATACGTGGTAGATAATGATTTTGACACATTGTTTGGAAGAGAGTGGATAGCCCTAACTAACAATTCGATTAACAACAGTTTTAACTTAAATACTATTCAATGTAATGATTCTGATCTATCTACCTTAAGTTCAACTCAAAAGGCTGAGCTTAAACGAACTTTAGATCGGTTTGAAGACGTATTTGGAAGTTCGGCAGGGAAGCTTCTAGGTCCCCCTGTTAAAGTACACATGAAAGCAACTGCTAGACCGGTTTTTGCAAGGCCGAGAGAAGTTCCTTTGGCTTTGAAGGATGCATATGCCAAAGAGATTGATGCGAAAATTGCGGCGGGCTATTATAAAAAAGTGGAATTTTCAGAATGGGCATCAACAACCCACATTGTAACTAAAAAGAATGGTAATTATAAACCAACAGTTAATCCACAAATGATTATCGATGAACACCCAATTCCGAAACCAGAGGATTTATTCAATAGAATTAAAGCGCTACAATTTTTGCTCATTTGGATATCACCGATGCTTACACGCATTTAGTTATAGATGAAGAGGTTGCTCATGTTCTTACTCTTAACACTATAACACATGGATTAATTCAACCCACTCGTGCAGTTTATGGTACTGCAAATATTCCAGCGATTTGGCAACGAAAAATGGAGGAAATTTTGCATGGTTTGCCTAACGTTATTAATTTCTTTGACGATATACTCGTGTTTGCGAAAGACTTTAATGAACTTTAGAAGAATTTAGAGCTTACATTATTGCGAATGAGAAAGGTTGGTCTTAAATTGAATAAATGGAAGTGTGTTTTTGGCGCAACTTCAGTGGAATTTCTGGGACACATCACTGATTCGAGAGGGATACACAAATCGAATAAACATGTTGAGTCTATATTGAATGCTCCAAAGCCAAGTAGTATAGAAGAGCTGCAGCTGTTTTTGGGTAAAGCTTCATATTATAGTTCTTTTATTCCAGATCTAGCCACACGTGAAAGACCTTTGCGAGACATACTAAAATCTAAGGTTTTTGCTTGGAATGACAAAGCAGAAACCTCTTTTAGAGATATTAAACGATTGTTAGTGTCGCACACTGGGGATTTTTGTATGGAGGTGAGGAAAAAAATATATTTTTAAAAAAATGTAGTGATTTCATCACAAATTTAGTTTTATTTATATAGTAATACACAAAAGTAATCAAAATGAATAAAGTTAGAGAAATGTATATCGTTACCTACAATGTAAAAGGCCCTAACTAAGAAAAAAAATTTTAATTATTTTTTTAACTTTTAATTTATTATTTTTTTTTAAATCTATTTTTAATTTATTATTCTAAAAGAGCCTTAACTTCGTCGCTTGTAACACTATGCTTTTTCTGGCTAAATGCAGGAGTCAAATGTAAGATCAGGGGATCTGATGTTACCATCATTCGGTGCAAAATATCTTCGTTCGTGGCAATTCGACTGCATTTTCTGGAGTGTCTAAGGCGATATTTTTTATAGTCTTTGTTACGACTTTCCTGAGCCTCTTCGGATAGTATGCCTACAGGAAAAATACACTTTTCAATTATATCTTTTCCATGAATCCGAATTTTGTGAAGTGTAGATGGCATATTGTAACACTCGTACAGTGCAACAAACTGTTTTGCTGTCTCCAGACAAAAATCACCAAATTTTTTTGGATCTACTACCTCGGTGATTGTTATAGCTTCGAGAATTATTGAAAACCTCTTGATTATGTTTTCATCTAGACCCGTGATTTCGGAAATCAAAGCAGGATTAGAAAATAATCTTCGTGTCGTATTTCCTGAATTTGTCGTACCACATGCAAAAGACACTCCATCAGCTTAATACGCTCATGAAGTGGTGATATACCAAATTGCAGTGCTTGTTTATTTACGGGCGTAGCTTCAACTTCTTCGATTTTATTCATCTTGGATTTTGTGGCTCCACAAATAAAACAAGAAGATGCTGCTGTTGTTTCTCTAATTGATTGTGCTGTCTTTCCGTCAATCATTGTAAAATATATGTGGGTGCAATTTCTGTAAAAAAACCATGCAGGTAACTAACGGAAAAACCCAAATAATTCAAAAAGTGCACTTTCCTTTTTAATTTTAATTGTCCACGCAAATTTATTAACGCTTATTACTTTGCTACTGCAATCATAAAAATCAAATAACCTTTGGTTTATTACTTTTTTTAATTCTGAGAATCAAAAAACCTTTGGTTTATTACTTTTTTTTAATTCTGAAAATCATAAAAAAGTCATCAATGGTTTTTCCAAAGAATTTTGTGCATATATGGAGCAAATTTTTAAATTCAAACCTTCACTTAATTGTGCATAAAAGCGAAACGCGTCCATCGATTGTCATGATTTATGTCTCATTTTGTTCATAGTTCGCGAATCAATCAGCTGAAAAATTTTGTACTTTGTAATGCAACAAATTGAGAGGTGGCACCTGGTGCCACTTGAAATTGATTAAAAATGTAAAAACAGATATGAGACAATGTATTAGTAGTGATTTCCAACTGTGGGAAAGTATGGATAAAAATGCAGGTCCAAATGTTTGGAGAAAAAAGGGATTTTTGTTATATGTTCATAAAAATAAACAAACAAAAAAACTTAAGACTCTGCAGAGTTTAGTTTTTCAATTTTAGTATACTGAAATATCCTACTTTAAACAAAAAATAAAAAGAAAAACTTTAGCTCACATAATAAAATAATATTCGTTTTGAAATTCTTAGGTTTAAATTAAGTTGATTTGGTAAAACATACAAGTACTGAGTTTGAGACGGCTATAAAAAAAACTAGCAGTCAGATCGGAGTAATTCTTTTTGTTTTGATTGTACCATTTAGTCTAAAATTTCAAAATATCACTGCATATTGCATTAAGAGAATTTTGACAATTTGAGTTTTTTCCGCGAAATCCCCAGTGTGTGTCGCCCCAAGTACTTATGCCATACAATCCTAAGCTTCCACTGTTGTTGGCAACAGATGCCAGCAAAACAGGTTTAGGTGCTGTATTATCACATCGTCTTGCAAATGATAAAGAACGGCCAATAGGGTACGCCAGTAGAACCATGAATAAGACAGAACAACGTTATTCGCAAATTGACAAGGAAGCCTTGGCTATTGTATGGGCTGTACAAAAATTTTTCAAATATTTATATGCTCGCCACTGGACCTTGATAACGGATCATAAGCCGCTCACGCAGATTTTTCATTCAAGCAAATCACTTCCAGTACTTTGTATTTCTCGCATGGCAAACTATGCTAATTTCTTAAGTAATTTTGATTTCGATATTATATATAAATCTTACAAAGAAAACAGTAATGCAGATTATTTGTCGCGAATAATACCGGCAGAGAGGTAAGTTTCACAATGCATCGGAAATATGTCAATTTCCGAATATGACGAGTTCGATACTTTCATTTTTCGACAAATAAATCAAATACTTGTAACAGCTGAGAAAACTGCCATAGAAACTAAAAAAGATCCTGAACTAGGCAAAATAGTCAAACTATTAGAAAAAGGATATAGCTTATCTAAAAATGGATACAGTGCACCAGAATCAAACTATACACTTTCAGGCGACTGTTTAATTTTGGAGCACAGAGTAGTAATTCCATCAAAGTTTCGTAGAGATGTGCTTTAAAATTTACATGCGGCACATTTGGGAGTGGTTAAAACGAAAGGCATTGCACGCTCCTTTGTGTATTGCCCAAAAATAGATGCTGACATTGAAGCCATAGCAAATGATTGCTTTGATTGTGCTAGAGTAGCAAATAAACCAAAGAAATACACTGAACACCACTGGGAATACCCAAAATGCCTTGGGAGCGTGTGCATATTGATTACGCTGGTCCTTTTGAGGGAAATATTCTTTTGCTTTACTTGATGAGGTTTTCGCTAATTATGGTGTGCCGGTCATGATAGTTTCTGATAATGGTACAAATTTTGCATCAACGGATTTCAACAATTATCTGACGGCAGTGGGAGTTAAATATCATAAATTTACTGCACCATATCATCCATCCACTAATGGACAAGCTGAACGAAGCATTCAAACGGTTGAAAATGCTTTGAAATCGATGTGTACGTCAAAGAAAAATTTGCAAGAAAATCTTAATGAATTTCTAAGACAGTATAAGAATGCTCCACATTCTACAACTGGTGTATCTCCTGCACGACTATTTTTGGGCCGACAACTTCGAACACGACTTAATTTATTACAACCAGAAATTGTTTCATCCAAAGTAACAAATAAGCAATTTCTTCGAAGTGGTGAGTCTTTTAGAGAGTAGGAGATAAGATTTATTTTTTATCCGGTTGTCCAAGTAGAAGCAAATGGCTATCGGGTGTAATTACTAAACGTGCAGGGGATATTCATTACGAGATCTGTTATCAAAATAAATGTATTTGGCGACACATTGATCAAATTCGGGGCCCTTATAATATGAAACTAGAAAACCAAAGTACACAAGAAATAAAACACAACAAGCATAAAAATAACGTTGATGTTGCAAGTAATAGCAATACAACGACTATATATCCTAATACAACTTTAAGTGAATTATATACTGAGAATTCCATGAAACCCATTGAACCTAATGATAGTATATCTATATATCCCGAAGATGGATTGAGTGCCAGTAACACTGATGGCCAAGTGGAAGAAGATAATATATTGAACGACGATGTTGCAAATAGTCCTATAATGGGAAAAAGAAATCATCCTAAGGTTCAACAGTCTAAATCACCACAACTGCTACCACCTGAAACGCCACCAGCAATTCAATTTCAAATTGATCCAGAATTCCTGGAATCTGAAACACCACAACTTGAAGCGGAAAATCATTTCAAAGACTTAAACAGAGAGCCTTCAAATTTGAAACCTGAGCATATACTACTCCGATCCCAAAGAATACGTAAGCAAAGAGTGTTGTTTGAGCAGGAGATAAATGTTATGTATTGATTTATTCTTGCTGTGAAAATTGCGTCATTTGAAATATTATCAGTTTTTGCTTTTTTTATATTCAGTTCTTGTGAATAAATACATTTAATTTTTATAAAATACAATATATATATATATATATATATATATATATATATATATATATATATATATATATATATATATATATATGTTATATATATATATATATATATATATATATATATATATATATATATATATATATATACAATACAATATATATATATATATATATATATATATATATATATATATATATATATATATATATATATATATATATATATATATATATATATATATATATATATATATATATATATATATATATATATATATATATATATATATATATATATATATATATACCCAGTTATATATTTTTCAATTTCAGATGTAAAATACAGGACACATTAAATAAAGGATACATATTGAATAAGATTCTTATTATTACAATTTTAAGACTTTGCCATTACGCACAACTTACAACGTCATTTTAACAATACCCTCCAGATTTATTGTAGCAGTTGATCCTTTTGAGGTAGTTTCCAACCACTTTTTTGCACATTTTGGGGCAGAATGTTGGTTTCAAAATGCTCCAATGTTAAATAATTATCATTGGAGGCATGGTATTGGACGTAACCTAACAAAGTATGTCGTCAAAGTATATGATCTTGATGGCATAATCGTGACACCGTCTTGTTAATATCGTTTATCGCCCAATTCATAATCCTCAATTTCAGACCAAAAAAGGCGGTTATCATACGGCCATAACGCTCTGAATCGACGGTAACTGTTCTTCCAAAGTTTACGAACGAAGTTTTTACTATTTTTACGCACCATTGGTTTATATGACCGGTGGTCTTAAAAGCACTAAATTGATAACCCCATAACATTCAGATTTCAGATCTTTAAACAGTAATAATAACACATTTCATATTCAATACTATTTTATGCCCCAAATTTTTCTTTTTTATACAGCAAGAATTCACTGTTCCAGCCAGGCATTTTTCTTACAAAATAAGAATCAAATACGCATAACAGCAATAATGTCACAACTATTCTAGAAAGTGCTGATGACTAAATTAAAGCCAACAATAAATGGGAGCAGATAAATATGGATCTATCACTTTGACTTTATCAATGCTAAAATATTTCTTTGAAAAGCGCTGCCATGCTAAAGACGTGTTGGCTAACAAAATTACAATATCACAAATTCCCTAACAAAACCGTGGAATCTTTGGTAATGCTTTCGTAATCTGTTTCGTAGGTCATGCGCAAATAGCGGATCATTTAGATTATAAATGCTCGATATGATCCGTAGGAGATGGGTAAGTCCTTTTAATGAAATAACTCATCAAGTGAAAGCCATTTAATAAAACAGTGTTCACCACGCAAATCCAGAAATGTGTTTCAAAATATTTTTGTTTTTTGCCATTGTTCTTTTAATGAAGCAAAACTTCAAATGTGTGGCATCGTTTCAAATATTTAACAGCTGCCAGCCTTTTCAACACACCTTTTAAACCACTTAATGGATAACCCGTTATAAACTCCAGCCTTGGTTACCATTGCAGATTTGCTGAATTGTAGGAAATCGACAGTATACATATATTTTTGGTATCGTCTAGAAAACTGCGGCAAATGACCTAGATTTTCTAGCTCTACAAGGGCATTTTTTTGAGCGAAGTATACGCTACCTCCTTGTGAGAGGTGTATTGGTTGAGAAGAGTTTGGACAGGTTGTTAAAGGGGAGAGCTTAATTCTCATGCAACTCCCTTATTTTGTCCCTAATGTTACTTAACACGCATCAATTCTTTTTAAAGCTGTAATTGTTAAAGCCATTTTTATAATTGTTTCACTTCGCCGACAATTCTGCCAACATTATCGTCGAGTTTGGATGCTGTGATGTACATAGAAAAGTATCAATCGCTACCGATACTGTTCAGTTCCAACAGTTTTCAACCAAAAGTGATTCCGGCTAGAGACATCACGAATAGAAAATTAGAAGAAAAAAACGCCAGAAATAATTCAGGTTCACTACGATGGTACAGGTTTAATATTAAATGTTCGGTAGAGTATTTGGTCCTGTGGAATATTTCCTACGTTTTTTGTTATAAATAAAGTCATAAAATTCAATAGTAATGAAACTTTTTAAAAATTCTGTACAGGTTGCAGAACCATGTACAGACAAGTTGCTAAAGTGCTGGAACTATCTAACCTCCTACCACCCCAACGGCCCAGCAGTAAAAATTCCCCCTTTCAAATGGACCACTCACGAACCGCAACCGCAACCATGTCGAACACGATCACTAGCACCATATTGCAGACACACTCATCCGACTCATGACTCTCCCCGGAAGGCTCTTCACCAATTACCAATCTAGCACAAGTCCTAGAAGCTAGTGGTTGCCGTGGTGCCAGATAGGATTTCTGATTCTTCCTCCGATTTTTAATCCCGTGCAATCCTGAGGTATCGGTAGCACCTCTACCCAGACAAGCATAGGCAAGGCTACTTCCTCAAATACCTATATATATATGCATGCCTGTTACCCTGTTATTTCAAGCATTGGGTAGTAACATATTAAGTTCTATGCGTATCTGGCCAAAGGTCAAGGTCTTAAAAGACCACATTACCCATCCGGCCGAGCGAGCGAACCTTTACCTTTAATTTATTTGCATGCGCGCCCATTAGCATGTCAATCCAGGAATTGTGTAGCAAAATACAAGTTTTAGGGGTTATTAGTAAAGGAAGCACAACACCAAGCCACCAAGACAGGATGTATAATTCGTGCTCCCCTGGCGGATGATGATGCACAGTGGTGAGAGCACAACTTACTTCATAAAGTATTTAAGGACTTTTGAAATAGCAAGCAAGGAGTCCCCATACGCTCTAGTCATTGTGCCAGCCTTATTGATGCGTTATAATGCAACGTTATAAGGGAAGGGATATCATACAAGCAACATTGCTTAGCTGCGCAGCAAGAAAAGGGAGCGTGTTGACATCTCCATTATTATAGTCCGGAGTTGGGAGTCTTATTGGGAGTCTTCAGTTTCCCATAAAGTAAGAGTTTGCACATACAATAGAGAATTCTCATATTGTATTTGATTATTTTCGCATAAACATATGAGCTTAAATGTTTTCAAGCTTCTTAAAGTTCACTGGCGATTTGGTTGAGCGACCAACGAAATGTCGTCATATGAACATCAAAGGCCACAATAAACAAAATTTGCACATTTAATTATTCAAAACTGTTTTAAGTACAATCCTGATAAATTCCAGTATTAAATATGTATATAAAACTTAATGCATAGAAAAACATCTGTTACACTTCTACTTGCCTCTTGGCAAGTCAACAATCTTCAACTTTTTATGTATTTCGAAGAGTTTTAATGTCAGTGTCACATTCTATCCGCTGTAAGTGAAATGCCTATTATAACCAAAAAATATCAAGTGGTATGACCTGCTAAATAAGAAATATTATGCCTGGATCTAATCAATTGCTTTGTAGCGTGCATGCTTATGCAAAATTATATTTAAATTCGGCAAACAAAACCCGAACGAACTGACAATATAAAAGGAAGCAATTACATAGTGATGCACATCCTTGCCAATTCTCCCTGTTCTCATTTTCTGGTTGAAGACATCGCCGTCTATTCTTTTGTGCTTTAACAAACAATTTAGGCAATTTGGAAGGAATTTGTACCGACAACATTTAAATAAGATTTTTGGCGTAAACTTATTACATCCGCAATAAAAACAGCATCATCAAAGCGAAAAAGTACAAGAAAAGGAAAGCAACAAACAAAAAAAAATTGTTGCAAAGTACTTTCGAATTGTTTGCCTAAAGGATATAAAAGTCTTATTACATCTAAGTATGTGTATGTGTAAGCAAGGATGTGGTGATGTTTATGCATTTGGGAGATAGATAGTGGTGGAAGAGATGAAAAGGAAACTAGTACACATTTACAAATATTTGCTAATATATATAATTCTTCTTCTTAATACTATTTATACATTTTGTTGTTGTTGGCATTTCCCTTGCTCTCTTTGAATGTCAAGTATATTTTTTTCAACGCAAAAGAATTTGAGCTTTAAAAATTCCATTTAATTATGTAGGGGCCAGTCATCAACATTTTAGCAATAAAAACAATTTCAATTTGTTTCATTTTTACTTGAAACTGATTGTCTGTGAGCAACAAGACGAACACACTTTCCAACTGAAATACAAACGCCCTTGTATTTACCATAATAATGTCACATGAAGTTAAGCATTTCATGGCAATTCCTTTGGCTTCTCTGTCAAAGGGAAAGAAATCTTTACCAAGTTTTAAATCCTTTTTCTGTGAAGATTCGACAAAAATAAAATCTCAACGACTAAAATGAAATTGTGTCAAAGTTTGTTTGAAAAAATTCTTATTTTAATTGTTAAATTTTCCGAAATAGAAAAATTCATTTTGCTCAAAAGAATTGTGGGAACTATAACTTCGTCTAACTTGTGGGTAAATTGAAGTTGTCTGGGCACGCAGTGAATGCAGGAAAGGAATGTATGCGGATGACCATATGACACTTGTTGTAGTATTACCCTCCTCTTCCACACACACAAACTCTCACCCACTCACCCGTTATTATTAAAGTTTTATTTTCTTCATAAACTTTTATTTAAAGAAGTGAATAACAATAGCCACAAATTTTGATTACTCAAGTGAAATTGTCGATGGTCCATTATTAGAAAAAGTTGGGCTTTCTTCTCGTATCGTATGCATTTCATGATTCCTAAAATCTTTATGTTGTTGCAGCCTGCGCACAGAGGTGGTGCAATCGTAGTGAGTGTGCATCCAAGGAACTTGTGTAGATCCTGGTGAATATTCAGAAATTATGGGAAAATGGGATGTTTGTTCAAAGTGCGTTTTAGGAGAAAATCTCTTATTGGCAACTGCTCCCTCTAGATTATTTTATTATCCGACGGAGCCACCTTGAACAATAGGACTACTCAAGAAGGGGTTTGCATATACTCCACATACTATATGTATGCGAATTTTTATTGGATGCCGGTAGAATGGCTGGGGTTGGACTACCTCTGCTAAATTTATCTACTCTGCATTTTCTAACGATGGAAAATATATATGTATATACTACACAAAACGGAATTTCGGATAAATTTAAGCGTCCTGGTTTAATAATTCAATTATCGAAGTCATGTAAAGTCCAAAATATCCAAGATTAACTTTATGTCAATTTCATAATATGGATTCGTTGCTACCATTTAATGTTGAGAAACAGATTGTTTTTGGTATTATATTGTCTGCAATTTTACATGAGTTGGTAGTGAATTCTGGAGCCTTTGATTATACATTAAGGAAAGTCGGGTTAATTTTCAATAGAGTTATTAAATATATCCCTTGATGAATTTATAAAATTTAGGAGTCTGCTACACTTTAGCGAAAGATAATTGGTTGAATTATCAGAGATTGATTTCGCTCTTTCAAGCGATTTTATCATGCTCCTGTAGCAAGGACCCATAGTGGACTGCATAATTTCTTCTTCGCTATCAAAACTTCTTTTCCTAATAACGTTTTCGCATCTTAAGTCTTTGTTAGATCTCAACAACAAATGTATATCCAGTATGATTTTGTAAATAAATAACGAATATATTATGCAACTTTTGTGTCCTTGCTGATGCTGCTATCTTCCCAACAGCTTTTACTGGTACAGAGTATTTTCCTTTTACTTTTATCAAGGGTGTTTATTTTACGTTTTCATAATACGAATTTGTTATTACACTAAACACATTTATGGACTAGATTATTGAAAAGAATAATATAAATAAATAAAAAATATTCATTGAGCAGCTGAGCTGCCATAGGGGAGCCACATAAGCGAGAAGAACCTGTCCAGTGCCTGAACTGCCAAGAATATGATCACATTAAGTTTTATGGCAAATTATCTTTCGCTTGTGCTGTATGTGCACTGCTACACTGTGGCGGAAAATGCGATAAGCCTAAAGATAATTCGAAAAGTAAGAAATGAAATAGCGAATGAAACCATATTACCAGGTTTTCCTAATTACGTGCACGTTAAAAGCTCTTTGGTTAAAATTTTTTAATTTATCCTATTAACTAGCCTGACACTAACATTTACCAATTAAACCTTTAGCTGCAAGCCAGCCTTCAAACGCTAATTTTTTAAATCCTAATCAGACCACAGCACAAACTCATTCTTCCAGGCAGATTTTATGTCGGAATGTACTAGAGTCTAATCAGACAACAACGCAAAACGAACCGTAAGTAAATAAAAGTTCAAGTTTAGTCACATTGAAGCTTAATTAAGAGAGTAAACTTTGTTACAGAAAACATGCTCAGTACAAAAGAGGGCATATGGAATATGTATTGTTGCAAGGATACGCCAATTTATAAACGTACTTGAATACCTACTAATGATGATCTTTAAGACTTATCTGGGATCTAGAAGTTTCTTAAAAATCAGTGGATATACGATTCTAAAGAACCTCCAAGTTAGAGCTTGTAGTGGGTCGGTTACACTAATGAAGTTGTGACTAAAGCATTATTTATTGGGTGAACTTGAAATTTTTCATCAAAAACAGCTGATCTCATTAATTTATTCACTCGCCAGATTTTCAATTGCAGAAATTCAATACAGTGCATTTTGAAAATTACTTGGACCTGTAACTCGACAGGTTATATGTAATATAATTCACTACGAAGGCATAGAAAACCGCAAACTGAAAGTGGAAGATCAAAAAGAGAATGGGAGCATTGCAGATCCCATCAACTGCATGAGTATCATGAGTCTTATTTTTTTCGAGAGTGGAACTATTTTTCTTTTTTAATAATTTATTTCGAATTAAAATGAGCCCTACGATTTCCCTTTACGAATGAAAAAGCTCTGAACGAAAAAATCGATTTAAGAAATCTTTTGAAAACATTTCTGAGAACAATTCATTCAATATGGAAAACGAAGATGGAACTTGAACACAACATTTGGCCATTTATTAGATACGAGTACTCTTGAACAACTTGTACAATTGTTCTAAAGTTTAGAATTTGGAAGCTCTCGTCTTACAGAGACGAATTACAAAAGCAATATCTATATGCACATGGTTATTTTTAAATCTACAAATGCATAAAAAAACATTAAAGTTTCAGATTTATCAAGAAAACTTTCTCTTTGATGTTGAAAAAAGCAAAAAAAAAAAACAATAAAAACTAAATTAAATAAATAAAGAATAGATCGCTTTACAGGCAGGCGTCCAGACAAACTTTTTCATCCAATAAACACTTTTCTTTAGTGGTGTCGAGCATAACGAGTGCTTGTTGCTTTTTGTGTCTTTCTGTGGCATTTTGCAACAGATACGTGTACATTCCGTACTCGCAGCTCTTGTGTGAGTGTGCGTGTTCAAAAGTAGTCCTATGAGCAGTGATATAGAATAAGTAAGTTTTATTATTTTGTAACAGATTGCCAACGTCTTACAGCAGAAGATTTAGAAACGAAATAGAATTACTTTTATGCGCACATGTTTTAGGCATGTTGCACCAACTACTATGCCCTGTCCACATCCTTAATGCCAAGCTGCATTCCTATTCACAAGTGCTTTCATGTTACTTACACATTTGTATCGCATTGCAGAACTCCTTTCTATATAAATAGAGGCAGTAGAAGTTGCAAGTACAATCATTCTTGTCTTACACATTTTATTACGTTTAAGAAGTTTTGTCTGCGTTTGTTTTATTTTTTGTTTTGTATTTTGTATTTTTTTTTTTTATTTTAAGGAGAACATCTCAAGATCTGTTGCAACTTAAGGCCTGAATATAAATACACACATATATTTTGTTATTGTTGCTGTTGTGCTGTAATAGTCTTAGTAGTACTATTAGTAGTTGCTGTTGTAGTATGTAGGGCTCGTAGTAGTTGGTTCTAGTACTTTTTTATTGTTTCTGTTTAAAGTACTTTTTAAACAACAAAGTGCACTACATTTATGTTGTAAAGTTGCTGTCGCAACAGACACAAATTGAGTTGAATTGTGTTTACCCTTCTAAGTTGGAAAAGTTTTAAAAACAATACAAATTATATTTCCATTTAATTTAGTCTAATGGAACTTGTTCATGAAAATCGTCTTATGTACTTCTTATAAGCGAGCAAATGCTTTATTTTTCCTTTTCTTCTCTTTGGCTGTTTCTTTATATTTATATTTATTTTTATTTTTAAAGAAGAAAAAGCTGATTTTAGGAAGAAACAGAAAAGAATTATGAAAAAAAACACACAACAACTACTCTAAGCAACTACAAAGAAAACGAACATAAATTTTATAAATAGGGGACTAATACTATGAAAAAACTGCACAGTACTGCAATCATTTTCTCAAAATATTAATACTACCGCAGGTAGCAAATGTTTGAGCCATGCACTTGAAATTAATCATAAGTTCTTTAAGGATGAGTAAAGTCCTTGAATGCGAGCTGACTATTTTCTCTCTCAAGTGCATATATCCACACATCTTTCTCAAATAATAAATACTGGTAAACTGCTGGCACTTGAAAATGTTTATATGCTCTTTCTTTGTACGGCTACGTAATTTGAATATGATTAGAAGTTCATAGAAATAATGGAAAACCATTTTCTTCGTAAAATGAGTCCATTATTCTGGCTTCAGATTTAATAAATATCCATAGAAAAATCAGATTTTTGCAACAGAAAGCCATTAGATATCTACTAAATTTGGATTTAGTTCCCTGCATTTTATTGACTTCCTCGGAAATTCGTTTTTACCGAAATTGTGTTCAATAAAATAATATTATTGTTGCAATAATTCTTCCTTCAATCTGAACAATTTTTTTCCAAATAAATACATTTAAGAACATAAAGCCGCTGTAGTAACAAGTATGAAGTTTATTCAATTATAGATGGATTTGTCGTTAGAAAAATTATACTTTGGAAACATAATTCCCGCTTTTGAATATTTTTTTTCTATTTATATATTGAGAAAATTGTATAGCTGTAGGATTTTAAAACTTTGTAATTAATATGATTTTAATATAAAAATATAACTGCCTCAAAAAAGTATTTAAAAGAATAATTTAAACACTAGACCTTAAGATATTCGAAAATTAAAACCAAAAACTATGATTTCGTTAGAACTTTTAATTCATTGCAACGAAATACAAATACAACGAAGTACGAAATACAATGTCATTTAAATGACCGCCTCTAGATTGGTTGCAGTAGTGGATCCTTTTTGTAGTTTTCGAGCACCTCTTCGCACATTTTGGGCGGTGTCGCGGCGATAACTTCACGAATGTTGGTTTTCAAATGCTATAACGTCAGGGGACTATTTTTGATTAAGACTAAAAATCATTCTGTTAATTTCGCCTAATATCATACTTTATATAACGGCCGCTGTGTCAAAAAGTAAGATTACCACACTGAGGGATCGAAAAATAAACACGCCATTGTTGAAAGGCCAATACATACACAGAGAGTGACAGTTTGGTGTTGACTCCGGAGTTGTACCGTCATTGGCCCATTTTTTCGAAATATTTGATGGAAACGTTCACGTAATTTTTAAAGGATACTAGTCTTTGGACCGGCCCACAGAGGAGTATTTGACCCAAAAAGTTGGCCAAAATTATTAAGCGTGTTTTTTGTTTTAAAAGTTTAATTTTTTTGATAGTTTTAACTTTAGTTTGATACAAAAAATTTATTGGCAGGGTATTGTTGGGTTAGTGTTATTTTTGACACCCACCACGCACCACCCACCGACCAACCTCCCACCCACCTTTTATAACTTTGTTAGATTTTTTTCTTTTTGAAGAGAATTTAATTTTATATATACTTATATTAATTTATTATCCGTACACGGTATGCCGCGCTACACGATTGTTGTGTATTTTTAGAAAAATTATTTATTATTACGTATGCCGGTCTCCCCCTCGCATTCTGCCAAAATTTGGTTTGCAACTGTACTGTATTCTAATAGCAACTCAAATTAAATTTAGATAGTCGAACTACTGTAGTTGTGTAGATACAGGGAAATAAAACATAGCTTTTTATGGATGTTACAATGTCCCCCTTGTCAAAATTATAATTTATCCAATATTAAATATTAAAAACATTGGTCTCGTAGCTTGGCTTCCTATAAGGGATAAACAACCAAATAAACAAAAACATATTCACTTTTAATATTTATTTTATAATATTAAATACTCATCACATAAAAAAATTAAACTAATTAAAAAGTTCAAATTATGATCGTGTCATACGTATTTCATCATGGGCGGCATCATCCATATCAGGAAGAAGTAAGTTAATAGTATCTGATGAAAAAGGCATTTTTATCTTTAGTGTTTTTTGTGTAGTGCAGCTTAAAAAAGGGTCACTGCTCAAAAAAAAACCTATTTAGAACACCATTTCCATGTTATCTCTCAAAGTTGCAAAACTCTTATAATAAGAATTCTGCGCAATAAGCCACATATGTGTATTTTCCAAAGTGCATTTCCCCTCACTTAGTTAACAACCTGATACTTGGGTGCATTTTTTATATACCTATACCGTTTTTAAATGTAATTTTGATTTGTAACGCTTTTAAATTAGGTATGTAGTACATATCTAAAGTGTCCTGGAGACGGTCAAGTCTTATATAGACCGCAGGTATACAAAAGCAGTTTAATAGGTATGTATGCGTGTGGTTGACTTATAATTATTCCTGATAAGACAGTTAGTAAATTTGGTTTTATGAACTAAGAACTGAATTTTAAGAAATTCCTTTTTTAAGGGCGGATAATCCATCACATTGGTATTTGTTAAAAGTGATTTAAATAATATTTCACATCAATAATTCGAAAAACACAAAAGTTTATGACGACAATAAAGTATAAGAAAAAGTGCCTTATGAGAAAAATAGAAAAAAAGATAAAATTTTCCAAAAATTACCAAAAATAATGGCGAAAACTTGCGCAAACTTTTTTTCTTTTTTCTTAAATTAGAGATCTCATATTTTATTGTGGTATATAACATTATTTGTAGAACGGCTAACCTCACCTTCAAAAAACTTTTCCTTTTTTTTGGTAAGAATTTATATACATATATGTATGTATAATTTTTTTTATAATTAATATTTTTAAAATAAATATTTGAGATAATTTTTTCTTTTTGAATAATAAAAATAGCTGCTGATGGAATCTTTCAGGTGAAAAAAATCAATGTAATACCTCTATTCGTTTAGCCACAAAAAATATCATATAAATATCTTGAAATCGAAAAAATTCAATAAAAACGCAATTTGCAATTTTTTCACTTTCCTGATTTTAACAGTGTCCCACAACTACAACTCTTAACTTACAATCTTTCAAATGCACGATATGATGTAAAATGTTTTCTGTCGATCTGCGTAATTACTTCTTAGGATTTCATCAAATTAATTTTTGCCTTTTTGGCCAGCTTTTTGGGTCAAATACTCCTCTGTGCGGCCCGCATATCCGGATTCTTCGAATATTTTCATTGGATTCTTGTAAGTTGCCTCTAGTATAAATATAAAAATATTTTCAATAATTTCAATATCAAAATCATATATTTTTTGGCTGATCACATTTTAAGATCTCAGATTTAGTAGAAACAAATGAAACGCTGCATCACGAGTTAATAGTGCTTAAGACAGTATTTTCCTGTTGGGAATAAAATGTTCTAAGTATATTTTCTTTTAACTTAAATGAGCGGAATTTTTTTTTTTAATTGCAAAACTGCTGAAGCTTGGGAAACAGCCAGTCTGACTTTATGATTGCCAGTGCAGTAAAGAGGTCAGCTTTAAGTGATTTTTAAAATTTACTATTTAGATGTCGGTGAGTTTTATTTTGGATATTCATAAATCATGAGAATATTCATACCACATACTTGAGCATTAGGGACTTAAACAAGACACAGTGGCAGTGAAATGAAAAAAATATACAAAATTGCCTTAAGAAAGATTTGCTTAAAGCCATCTCATATTATAATAAAAGTATTTTGATTTCCGTTGAAATTTGTAACATAAATTAAATCGCTAAAACTGTCAGAAAATATTTCGTTTTAATACTGACAATATGAGTTGAAAATAATAAAAACGTTATTAATTATATTAAAAAATCATATCGGATTGTTTTTTTTTTTAATTTTGTGTCCTTTAATTGCTTTTGTAAAAATGAAAAACCAATATGTTTAGAAAGATTTTTAAAAATTACTTTGTTTAATGGGATGTTTTTTAACGCATTTTTTGACATTTACTTGTACATAACACTATCACACTTTGAATTTTAGAGAAGACTTAATACTCAGAGTTATAGTCTGAAAACAGTTTCAGAAACAGGAACCATAATTTTTTGGGATCTTTCAAGCTCAAATAAAATTAAAAATTTATTAGGCATTATAAAAGTTTGCTCTCAAAGTTTTGTCACTTCTATATTGAAACGCAAAAGTTGGGCGAGTTCACATAATAGTTGTAATAATAGGGTGCTGCTGGCTGAAGTAGTTTTTCTGATCTACTTATTGTGGAGTTGTGTTAATTGTTGTGTTGGACTGTTGTTTAAGTGATGAAGGCATAACACTGGTCACTCAATAATAACAGTATCAGCAATTTCATACTCTCTATTACTACGTTTATACGCACGTCTTATTTGCAAATAAAAAAGAAGAATGTTGCCGTATAACTTTTTTATTGTAACTTATTAACTCACTTAGACAAGTCGTGAATAACGACACTATTTACAAATAAAAAGTAAGACGTTGCCACTTCATGAACGTTTTTTGTGTTTTACTTACCAAACAATCATATTTTCGTCACATGGCATCACTAATGATACCACAAGTTCTGTATGCAATTTCCCGTATAAACAGTGAATTAGTTATTTGCAAACAGTTCTATTTGCAAATAAGACGTGCGTATAAACGTAGTAATAGATAACATTTGTTAAGATTCTTCGATTCAGCAAATTTCACTATGAATTTTTATAAGAAAAGTTTGACGTTCAGTGCAAAATATGTTCATTGCAATAGTGTTTAATGAAATTCATTGGATTGTTTTTACATATGAGAGTTTGCTAGAGATATTATTATCATTTCTTTGAAATGATAAAAATGAAAAGTCCAAATATGACGAATGATAAAAAAACCTGTTGAGTAAAAATGCAAAGAAGTTAAAAACGGAATAAGTCCTCGAAATTTGTTAAGTTTCATTATTAAATAGATTTAAGGATTCAGCAAATATAATTGCGTAAATACTAATTATTTACTACATATTCATATACATATACATATACTTACATATGTATGTATATATATCACATACCACGTTTATACGCACGTCTTATTTGCAAATGGAACTATTTGCAAATAACTAATTCACTGTTTATACGGGAAATTGCATACAGAACTTATGTTATTATTAGTGATGCCATGTGACGAAAATATGATTGTTTGGTAAGAAATACACAAAAAACGTTCATGAAGTGGCAACGTCTTACTTTTTATTTGCAAATAGTGTCGTTATTCACGACTTGTTAAGTGAGTTAATAAGTTACAATAAAAAAGTTATACGGCAACATTCTTCTTTTTTATTTGCAAATAAGACGTGCGTACAAACCTAGTAACATATAAGCTTTAAGCTTAATTGTTTACAGATATTAATTTAACTTAAATATTTTTTTTATAATCACTAAAAATTTAAGCAAATCGAAGTTCGGAAGTTAGAAAGAGGGGGAAAGAACTTGCGCCTTACAGAACGGCGCTCGAAGGCGAATTTGGGGTTGGACATATCCTTTTTGCTATGAGAAATAAACGAAAGTGAAATAACTGTTAAATAATATGAAATCAGTGCCAAAATTTCCGAGGAAATACCGCAAAATTTTTGTTATTTTATTTCATTTCAATAATATTCATAAAAAGAAATAAATCTGAACGAAATATATAATTATTCCTCAAAAAATTAATTAAACCATTTTTTATTGCAGATCGAATCATGTTCGACATGAATCATTTCTAGAAAAGATCAATTGACAAATTGGTGTTCGGTAACCCCTGTGACATACTGCATTGGCCGTAAAATTTTAATTAAATATTTTAAACATCAAAAACGTCAAAAGCGGCTGTAAATCAACTGACAAAGCGGTTCTGTTCATACAAGTACTTTTTCTTCACAATTGGAAGAAACATATGAACAGAATAAAGTCTTTTAGCAAAAATTTTTTTCTTAGATTGGACTTCCACATGAATTTTTTAATGAAATTTGTTGCATCCATTTTATTTTATTCATTTATACTCAGAATAATGTAATAGCGAAATTAACTATATTTCGTATAACATTTTTTTAACCCAACTGTTTCACTGTACCTTCTATTGGACTTTTCAGTTTTAATCGCTTTCCGGTCGGGTTTGTTTTTTCGGTTTTAAACAAGTAAAATTTGCTTATGGGGGAAACCAAATGTGTTTTAGAAACGTCGGCACAGGTCCAAAGTGTTTCAAACAATTTGGCGATCTTCTACGATTCAATAATACCACAAATGGATGAAATTTTTTGGAAATTATTTTTAATATTGAAATTTATTATTTGGGTTATTCTCACCATCCAATCGTTCAAACAATTAGTATTTCAAAAAGTTATTGTTTGTTGTGGCGAAAGCTGTTCATATGCCAAAATTTTATTGGTCGGTGTTTGTATAAAAACATTCTAAGCACCACTATTATAATGCATTTTGTAGTAATCATTTGATTTATTGGGCACAGCGACCAATGAAATAGCGACATATGAAAAGTTAAAGTTGCAGAAAACAATACATTTTTATATTAAAATGTTTGGGAATTATTTAATTTTTTAATATTTTGATAGATAGAGTAGACAAAAAACTAGGTTAGGTTAGGTTAGGTTGATTGGAGGGGTGTGATAGCCCATGTCATACGACATTCACTTAAGCCAGTGAAGGCTTTTTGTGGGCTCCCTTTAATTATCAGACACAAACTGCCAGAGTTCTGCGGCAGGATTCGAATCTGGGACCTTTGCACTATGAGTCTAGTACACTACCTACTAGTCTACGAAGGTTAGTCAGACAAAAAACTAACTTTCTAAAATAAATTGAGTTTTGGATTATTAGAAAAATGTTTTTTTTTTTTTCAAAAAACGTAGTTTCGATTACAATTTGCCAAAAAGCCGTTTATTTGGTTTTAAAAAATACAGGCATTTGGGCTTTATTCTTAATAATTTTATTTAAACAAGGAACGAATAAATAATAAAAAAAAACAAATATATGTAAGGGATCTATCGTTGAGGAGTTCCTGCTCATACATATAAATGAATTAATTAAAGTGTGTGTAAGATATCTTCTACAATTTATTTTTATGACATCAGTACAAATAACTTACGCGGCTTCGCCGGCTGGCGATCATTTGAAATATCCAATTCCTTATGCTGAATTTGATCGATGGCGTGAATTATGTTGGCTGAAGTTTATATTTTAATAGCATAGACCTACGACTTAAGAAGCCCCCAAGAAATTGTCTCAGGGTGTCAAATCAGGCGATCCCGGTGGCCAGTTCACAACACCTCTTGGCGAGATGTGGGGCAAGTGGCACAGTTCTGTTGAAACTACATACCGTTGGTATCCATATTATCCAACTCAGGCCAGAAGTTGGTAATCATCGACATATAGCGTTCGCCGTTGACAGTGATAGCGTGGCCAACATCATCCTCAAAGATATCTGGACCGATGACAATGCCACCCCAAAAGCTTCAAAGAAAATCACTTTTAGGAATTCATTGAACGCTCTTGGATTTCATGTTGATTGGTATCGTCCCAAGTTCGACAACTGTGTTTGTTGATGTACCAATTCATTCAGAAATGGACCTCGTCGTTGAAGATGATTTTTTTTAAGGAAAAATGGAATCGAACAAAACATCCACTTTGGTAAAGTGATTTCATCATTTTTACGTGTTGTTGAACGATATATCAATCCACGTAAAAGATTTAATAAATGACAGCCAATTGGACAGACAACAATATGCCATTTATCAAGTATATATAAACAATGAAATAAAAATGAATAGTACATTAACAGTAGACATGTATGTACAAGTGAACGTACATTTTTACATTTATGAATGTACATTTTTAAAATAATTGCTTTCTGAATAAGGCATATAAAAATGGTGTTTGTGTTTTTATATGGAATTTGATAACACTGTGTGTAATTTTTTAAGTCGTTGCAAAATACCGGTTTAAAAAATCATAAAGACCGGCAGACCGATTTTATCGAAAATATAAATATTCGGAACAGAACTATTTTTAGAAAAGCAAAAAACCGGTTTTCGGTTCTGGCTTTTGCATACTCTAATGTGTATGTATGTATGTGATATTGAATGGGAAACGTACTGACGTAAATGTGGAGAAAGTACGATTTCATCAATTGACTTTAATTCTCTGTTGATTTGACTAATTCCCTTATTAAAATACGAGGGCGCTCGCAAAGTTAGCTGATCTGAATTTGAAAATATGGATATATAATTCAATACTTTCATTTGAAAGGTGTCAGTCCAACCAATATTAAGTCCGCGATATATGGTTTGCCACTATAAAATATCAGCTGACATATATTTTAACGAGGCCGTATGATCTTCCATAATGAACACCGTAATGATCGACCGATTGAGATGTCCATACAATAAGAAAATACACAATATCGATTTGTAACCGCGAATGACATATCAGGACTTCACACCTGAGATAAAAGAACAGTCACAGCAATGCACTGGAGTGGAAGAAGAATCATGTCCTAAGAAGACGAAGACTGTTTCATCTGCAGGCAAGGTTATGGCTCCTGTTCCCTTTTTTTAGTGATCGTGGGATAACTTTTATTAATTATCTCCAACAAGGAAAAACAATCACAGCGTTTATTATGCAGCGTTTTAGTAATGAAATTACTTAAAAAATACCGCATTTGGCGTAACCGAAAGTGTTGCTTCACCGAGACATACACCAACCATTTCAATCAATCTATGAACTAGAGTTCCAGCAATGAAGAGGTGGAGTCTGCTGTTTTAGAGAGAAAGACAGTTGTTACTATAAACAGGGTATCGAAGGCATTAAATATCACTGGAGAATTTTTTCCCAAATTTGTTTTTTTGTTAGGTCGAATAATTTTGGGACATCCCTCGTATACCATGCCATTCATTAAATCTTTAGATTGTATGCGTGATGAAAAAAGTATGGATTTGGAACGATTTTCCGTCATCCCACGTCAAATTTGGTTTATGAACAGACCGGTTTCGGCTTTGTGCCATCTTCAGTGTTCTCGAATACTGAGTATTCGAGAACACTGAAGATGGCACAAAGCCGAAACCGGTCTGTTCATAAACCAAATTTGACGTGGGATGACGGAAAATCGTTCCAAATTCAAACAAACCCCGTCGGAAGAATATCACAAAAATCAAAAAAGTATGGATTTATAAGAATGGCAAATTGCAAGTCCACATTTAATTTTTCTTAGCAAAATCGGTGTGATTTTTCTTTTTTTTTATTTCAAAACTGCAGTTGCTTCCACTGAAATGATGGAACTCCAAAAAAATAGTACTGCAAATTTGTGTTTGAGACTCTCAATCGGATGAAAATGTTTGAAGGTGGCCGTACATATGGAAATCTTAAATTTGGGTTAAAGGGTACAGTTACTTAAATGATCTCCGAATTCAAATGCGTTATTTAGTTCGAACCAGTGGCATATCCTAATCAATGGTTAAAATTATCCAAATCAAAATATATTAATGGGATTTTGGCATGATTCCTGATGCATTTACTTTATAACCGAGAATAAAGGTTCTTGTATTCCTGGCCCTCTGTTTGAGTTTTCTGAAAACTTACGAAGTTGTAAAAGTTAATTTCACTTCAATCGATCTGTTAGGCCTTCATGTAATCTCTTTTCAAAGACATAGCAAAACGTGACCACAAAAGATTAAAATTTTTTTGATGCAAGATTTCGTTTAAGGAAATTTAACCACATTAAAAGAGATAGTTTCGACCAAGTCCATTTCGAAACACTGTGATAGAGTTTGTTGATGTGGAAACAAAAAATATCAACCACCATTCTGTACATAATTTTTCAAGTTTAATTCTTGTTGCATATTTTATTGAATGTGTGTACGAGTACATACACGAGTATCATTTATACAAATGTATACAAAAACGAAATTTTTTAACATAAAAAATCTTTCTTTCTTAGTCAAACTTAATAAGTAGTTTTTATTTTTTTCCTGCTTTTGTTCAAAGAATTTGTATAAAACAATGCAATTTATGTAAAATAGAGGAACAACAACAGCATGACAAGAGTCTGTTGTAGTATTTACAATTTGTTTGTATTCAAAATGTCCTTATGGCAGACAAATTTTCAACACAAAAAACAAATACGATAAAACGATTCAACTTGACTATTGTTGAATTACAGACACGCATACATACACATTTAAGTAAAAATATGTGTGTATTTTTGTATGTATATCTGCTTTTGCAGGATATTTTATGTGTTGCTGTGTGTGAACGAAAATTCATAAGTCAAATAGTTCTTTATTTATGCGTTTCGATGCAACTTCAAGAATTCATGAAAATGATGTGTATTTGTATCTCTTCTAATTGAGTTGAATTGTTTACTCTTTCATTGTTTATTTTTTGTGTTGTTGCTGTTGATTTGAACATTTCAATAAAACTTGTAAACTCAGGGTCAGATATCTGTACAAGTTGCATTATTAATATTGTTTGGATGTGTGTGTAGGAAATGAAATTTCGTTTGCATGGACGAAGGGGAGGCCAGATCAACTTGCAAATGTGCTTAACATCTGTTTTTAGTGTTGTCCGCTTGTGTCATTTTTCACACTTGCCAATGCCATCTGTCAGTTTTTGATATTTTTATTAACCTTTAAAGGGAACATCGAATGTGGCAAATTAATTATTGTTGTTTTGCTATGAGGCAGATAATTGTGGACAAATGGAAATGTGTGAACAAAATTTACGATATTTCCCATTAAAGACGGAGCGTAACTTGTATTATTTTTTATTTATTAATTATTCTATGTCTGGGGAAGTAGAATATGTGACTCGAAAAAATGATAACTTGAGCTGTTAATTTTTTATGATTCCTTTCGTTCCGAATCATAATGAAAGGAATAATCATAGAAATAAAATTAAATAAAATTAGTTATTTTATTTTAGTTTTTACAGGCGCCTGTTTAAATTACGTGATACTATTTGTTGCCCATGTTTTGGTCAGAATTGTAATTACGCAAAATAAAAATTTATTTCCCAGACAGAATAATATTCAATACTTAGTATTCATTCTAATCAATTGAACTTGTGAAAAAATAATGTGATGCAACGGCAGGTCATTTCATTCTGCATGAGAATGAACGATTTCCGGTCCTCGATGAACATTCATTTATTTACGAGTACAATTTTTTATATCTCTGCTATTTTGAATTATATTTTATTACAACTACATTTAGTTCATTTTGCTTTTGGTGTATTAATTTGTGTCTTATTTTTGGTAGAAATAATTTTGATTTTTTTATAAAAATTATCAGAAAAGATCAATGCATCGAGGAGTGTAGATGTTTTGATTCCATTTAATTGCTGGAAGTTAATCATAATATCTTTGTGCCATACTTGGATAGTTATAAAATAATATCTTATTATATAATATCCTGGTTAATTGCTAGACCATTATTCGCATTAAACAAGTCAAAAGAACGTATGCGTTAACATGTGCATTTCAGTAAGAGTTTGATATCCTATATTGCCTTATTGTAGGCCGGCGGACATCACTTACCCGAAATATTTATAATTTTTTCTCTAATTGGAGAACCACAATAACGACCCTCTCTAAATTTGATGTACATTACTATTGGATCAATGTCGGGACTATTTCCAAATTTTACTTAAGTTTTTTTCTCTTTTTTAATTGTCTTTGTTTCACACGGAGCAATTAAGTTAATCAAGACCATAGTATCATGGTCCGAAAACTTCAGCTGTTCATCCACGGATGGTAGATAGTATATAGAGGGGTATATTATATGTATATTAAAAATAAGAGGTCAAGTTTGGAGAAACTTTGGAATCATCGGAAACAAAAAATAAATCAAGTAGTGTGCAGGAAAGGGGAGAGAATTGCGTTGGAGTACTTATGTTTGTAGATTTCATGTTTTCTGTTAAATCAGATAGAATATTGCAATTATAGTCACCAGATATAATCACGTCCGAATAAAGTGGTGTCGAATTTTCTACAATTTCATATAACGGGCGTAAGCGCCACCAATTAAAAGTTTATGAGTACTTTCATCACAAAGTACTTCCAAAAATATGTGTTGAAACTTATCGTCTATGCTCTCGTTACTAGTGTTTTTTATTTTGCGAGCACGTTCACGTTTAATGTACATATATTGCTACACCGCCATAACCGTAGTCTCTATCATTTCTGCAAAGTTTGTAACACTTCAATTAGACCATGACATCAGTAATTGAATCGCGAAACTACGTTTCGGAGGGACATACTTATAATATAAAAGCCGGAGTTTTCAAATATATGTCGGAACTCGTCAATTTTGCTGAACAGACTTTGGGCATTTATATGAAATATTTTAAGCTCCTTTAAGCTTGTAGTATTAAAAATTATTCTTGTTTTTATTCTTTTTACAATGTGTAATTTAAAATTTTAATAACATAATTTGAAAATATAATAATTGTTAATGCACGAGCATTATTATTTAAGTTCAATAAACTTCAGTACTTTAAATTATTTAAGTTTAATAAAACGTTAGCACTTTTTAAGTTTAATAAACTTCAGCACACTTTTAATTATTTAAGTTTAATAAACTTTAGCACACTAAATTATTTAAGTAAACGTCAGCACACTTGTTCTAAATTAAAACATTTTTTTTATTACAATTTATTTTAATTTTTTATTCTTTTCTTTCACTATTGTAATTTAATATGGCACACGTTTAACACATTTATTATTGCAATTTAATTTGTTGTGCAAAGTAATCATATTTCTTTCATAAAATTAGTATATAAGACTAAGAAATTTCTGAATAAACCAACTCTTACTTTGAAACTAAAAGAAAACTGTCTTTTTCAATTAAGAGCTAGCAACACGGTTCAAGTGCTGTTGTTGCGCCAATTAAATCAATTCACTTCCAGGTTAAAGTGCTTGAGAAGTTATATAAAAAATCATTGTTCAAAACCCTTGAAGTAATCTTCCCATTTCTTTGAGCTACAAGTGCTTGGAAGAAAGCCCAAGGCGAAGATTCTTAACATTTTGGTGACCCCGACGTGATCCTGTTATAAGTGCAGGACGTCTAAAATTCATTGAGGCCGCAGTACTCATCATATCATCAGTCGATCAACGCACTATTCGAGTGGAAATACTAGCAGCAGTGATAGCCAGCTAAATATCATCCACAATAGTGTCATTCGAAGAATTGATCCAAAATCAAAAGATTCTTGGGGAGAACATTGAAACGATTATCAAAAACTACAAGAAGGATTCCCAAGCCCGAAAGGAGTCGGTGAGCTACTTTCAAGAGAGACTACGTAGACTAGATGAAGAATGGATGGCGTTTGAGACAAATGACAACCAGATTCGGCTACTTGGCGACAAATCTCTAGATCACCGCTATTTCACGGAAAATTATTATGCCGCAATACAGAAGATTGTAGAACAATATAAAGATATATTTGAAAAATCTATGATGAAGGTAAAGTCAACTTCAGGCAAAGTTCCACCAAGAGAGAGCTGTGATGTGTTACCAGCTGAGACGAATGAGTTCTTAAGGCTCAAACGTCGACAAGCGGTAATGAAGTCTTCTTTAGAACGATTACTTAATGACGAATCTACTCATCAGAATCGAAACATCGCATTAAACATATGGCAAGGCATTGAAGCCATACATTTCCAAATATTTGAACTCTATGACAACCCAGAGTAACTAGGCTACGACTCCGTGGGCTTTATACAACTCGAGACTAAGCTGCGAAAGGTAATCAATACAGTTAGCACGATTGAGCAGTCTCAGCAGAACATCAGTGATCCAGAATCCTTGCCTATGCCAAAGGTCGCATTACCAAAATTCGACGGAAATCACCTCAAGTGGCAAGAATTCTATGACATATTCCTATCTCTGGTGATAAGGCGATCAATGCCCAAAATTCAAAAGATGTGGTATCTAAAAACACAGCTAATAGGAGAAGCAGCAAATTTAATAAAACACTTCGCTGCCACTGAAGAAAATTTTGACGCTGCATGGACCATGGTTGTGGAGCGGTATAACAACAAAAGATTACTGGTCAACAAGCTTGTGCAAGAGCTAGTAGATACCCCAATTAAAGGCTATACCGACAACTACAAGTCGCTCCATGACAGAACCAAGGAGTGTCTTTTAGCGTTTCAAAATCTTCAGGTGGATACGAAATCGTGGGATCCAATATTATGCTACCTACTACTAAAGAAATTGGACCAAGCAACGCGTCTCCGATATGAGCAAACCCTGAAAAATCCTCGGGAGGTTCCGACAATCACAGAGTTCCTGGAATTCTTGGAAAGAAATTTCCAATCAATGGAGGTGTTCTCTGAAAAAACGCCGCACTCAAAATCAAGGGTGTGTACTTCCATCACCACAAAGCAAGTCAACAATTCATGTGTTATGTGCAAAAATGGAAATCATCCGTTATTCGCATGTACCAAGTTTCGTCAGTTATCCACATCAGCAAGACTACAATTCATTCAAAAGCAAAAATACTGTGTGAACTGTTTAAAGCCCGGTCACAACTCTAAAACCTGTATGTCAAGGGGTTGCAAGGAATGCAGCAAAAAGCACAATACATTGCTGCACTTGGAGAGCTCGAATCAAGGCAATAATCCAGCAACATCATCAACGCCAGCAACAAATATTTCAAACAACAAAGATCTACAAGGCGATCACTCATCATCTAGAAATCAAGACGCCATATCACTTACAACGTACAACCAATCCAAAAGTCCCAGCTACGTTCTTCTGAGCACAGCAATGATAAAAATACGAGCTAATGAGAAGGAGATACAATGTAGAGCACTTCTCGATTCAGGATCCCAACTGAATTTTGTCAGCGAACGTCTAGTTAAACGTCTCGGAATTTCAACTAAACCAACATCAATCTCCATTAGTGTCATCGCTTCTAGTGACACTAGGGTAACACGCCGGGTAAACGTAGCATTACATTCAAGAATCAATAATTATACCGCACGGCTTGAAGCAGCGGTCCTTCCGCACATAATTTCATCTCAACCATCACAAGTTATCAATATAGATCATTGGCCAATTCCAAAGAACATTATGCTAGCAGACCCACAATTCAACCGTCCTGACAAAATAGATGTTCTACTTGGGGCAGAATTTCATCACCAACTACTGTCAGGTGGGCAGATTCAACTTGGTAACGATTTGCCCATTTTAAATAACACTTTACTTGGCTGGGTAATTTCTGGTAGAATTGGAGAACATGAATCATCAACTGCAGCATGCGGAATATGTACTGAAGACGAAGTTAATTTGGAAGAAGCTATTGCTCGGCTCTGGGAACTGGAAACTATCAGCACATCTGACAAATGTCTTTCGGTGGCTGAAAGACAATGTGAAAACTATTTTTCGCAGACTCACACCATTGACAAAAATGGAAGATTTGTGGTCAAAATTCCATTCTGCACTAGCTCAAACGCTCTTGGCGAATCCCATGGAATAGCTTTCAACAGATTTCTATCATTAGAAAGGCGATTATCAAAGTCTCCAGAACTCAAAGCTCAATATGTAAATTTCATGAAAGAATATGAAGAATTAGGGCACATGGCCCAAATAGACATAAACTCTATACAAACACCAAATTACTTCATTCCTCACCACTGTGTACTTAGACCAGAGAGTCTAACAACAAAATTACGAGTAGTTTTTGATGCCTCCACTAAAACTACTAACGGAGCTTCGCTGAATGACATAATGTACACAGGACCCATAGTACAGAGTGAATTGTTTTCTATTCTACTACGTTTTCGGTGTCCACGATTTGTCTTCACAACCGACATAAAAAAAATGTACCGCCAAATAATAATGCACCCAGATGATAGAAACTTTCAAATAATTATTTGGAGAGAAAATCCCACCAAACCAATAAGGTATTATAAACTAAATACAGTCACATATGGAACGAGATCTGCACCTTATTTAGCTACAAAATGCTTAGAACAAATCGCTAAGACAAACATGATATGATACCCATATGGAGCCCAATTTTTACTCGAAAACTTCTATGTAGATGACGGTATTGGCGGAGGTGATGACTTGCCCACTGTGCTAGCAATTCAGTCAGAACTACAACACATACTGCACCAGCATGGTCTTGAATTACAAAAATGGGCAGCAAATCATCCAAAACTACTTCGAAACATCGCCGAGGAACAACAAGAGGTTAATTTTGACTTCGATAGTGAGAACAATAATATCGTGAAAACTTTGGGCTTAACATGGATGCCACAACATGACAAACTGTGTGTGAAAATATGCCTAAGGGAGATTAACCACGTAACCAAACGCACAATTAGCTCAGATTTAGCTAGTTTGTTCGATCCTTTGGGACTACTATCGCCAATTGTAGTTACTGCAAAAATATTTATCCAAGAACTATGGCAAAAAAAGTTAGACTGGGATGAGGCTCTGCCAGAAAATCTTCATTCAACTTGGGTAACATTCAGACAAGAGTTAGAACACATAAAGGATCTAAGAATCACGCGACATATCTTCGAAGGACATGTGACATCCAACATACAAATTCATGCCTTTGCAGATGCATCAGAAAAGGCATACGGCGCAGCAGTCTACATTAGATCAACAACGAAAAATAATCAGATTATTGTGAGATTATTATGCTCAAAGTCCCGAGTAGCACTTTTAAAGCGTCAAACCTTACCCCGTCTCGAACTCTGTGCAGCACTATTAAGCGCTCAGCTCACATCAAGAGTAAAGAAAGACTTAAAATACAAGGATGTTCCTACTTATTTATGGACAGATTCAGAGATCGTCTTGGCCTGGATCAATTCACAATCATCATTATATCAAACATTTGTAGCTAACAGAATAGCTGCAATACAAGAATTGTCAATAGCAGAACAGTGGCGACATGTCAGCTCAAAAGATAATCCTGCAGATATTTTGTCGCGTGGCATCTCTCCAAGAAAACTCGCATCAAACAATTTGTGGTTCTACGGCCCCATATTTCTACATGAACAACAAGAGATATGGCCAAAAGAATTCTCCAAAGCAAATATCATCGATCAGAATTTTGATGCAGAGCGAAAAAAGGTAGCAGCAGCAACATCAGAGAGTGATCCTGCAGATAGTGTGATCTACAACATTAAACATGATGGCTTCATTCGAGTAGTTGATGTCAAAACATCAAAAGGAGTTTGCAGAAGACCAATTTCTAGGCTGGCACTATTACCAATAAGTAACTCTGAAGATGACGATCCTTCCACCTTTGACGAAATCCCTCAACAAGATGACTCGATGAGCACAAGCATTCATCAGAACGAAAAGCCTGAATGTGACAAAAAACGGAGAAGAGTGTCGATGGGCCAAAGCATCTTCACTATTATGATGGCGATCATATTAATGCCGCTAGTATTAGGGGCACAAATACATAACAAAAGGTTCGAAAATCGTCTGGGCATACATTTTGAAGGAATTGGATCTGCCACAATTTCAACTACAGAATGGCAATTATTAGTTTACTATGACTTAAAAGAATTTTGGACTGAAGCGGCAACCTTTTCACAAGGAACACAAACCTTAAACAATCTATGCAAGCAAATGCAGGACAAAACTACATGCACAAGCCTGGTCAAGCATTTTGAACACACAGAAGCGGAATTAAAATCAGACAGCACTCAAAAAAAAGAGCAGCAATCGATCTAGTTGGAAATATCGCCCATTCACTTTTTGGTGTATTGGACTCCGAATACGCCAAAGATATGGCTGATACAATTTCTCAAATTAAGGAAAACGAAGAACATCTGCTCGATCTATTAAAGAATCAAACTTCAATTATTGATGCTACAATAAACATAATGAAATTAGATCAAGAAGCTGTAAAGAAAAAATTCGATCAAATTGATTTCCAAATTGCACAAATACGCAATATGCTAAGTGACGATCGGCAGCAAGAAAGGATTTACCGTATTTTTTTGTCATTGTGCATACAATTAACCATTACAGCAGCGAAGCTCCAACAGACACAATTATCAATACTTGATGGTATTATAAACCCACTACTCTTGACTCCTCATCAATTACAGCAACAAGTAAGGAAAATCAAAATGCATCTTAGCGAATCACTGGAACTGCCGGTAAATCAGGAAAATACGTTACAACTATACAAACTCATGAAGGTTAAAGGAGGGCTCACTGACAATATAGTAGTTTTCAGTATAACATTACCACTAGTTCAACGTGAACGGTATGAAATATTTAATATTATCCCAGTGCCAACGTGGATCAATGACACATTAGTAGCAATACAACCATGTGCACCTCTTTTAATCATTAACACTGCTCTCAATCAATATTTTACCATTAGCAAATCTGAACTCAGCTTATGTTCACTCATCACAGAAAATAGATATCTGTGCTCTAAAGGTCAAATAAGGCATCAAGATGGCTCATCAACATGTGCCTGCGAGCTGAGTTTATTTCACAACAACACCCAATCAGACTGCCCAGTACAGCAAATGAAAAACAAAGAAGTTTGGATCCCCCTTCATCATCAAAACAAGTGGATATATTCAGTTTCAAGTTCATCCCAGGCAACAGCATTATGCAAAACGGAAATCACACAATTCACACTTGAAGGATCTGGCTTGCTTGAATTGGAACCAGAGTGCAACTTTAAATATAAATTCACGACGTTGCGTGGACAAAACCTGATATCCAGCAAGTTTGAAAAATCATATACCAGCTTCTGGGAACTCACGCAACAACGACACGAAGAACGCATCAAACCATTGTTACCAAAAGAAGATGCGAATCAATATATTTCCCAAGTTAAAAATTTAACAGCTCTTCAAAAATCATTAGAAACACAAGAAATATTAAGACTTCCAAACAAACTTGAAGCTCACAATTATCATCACATGACGGTTGGGTATACATCATTAGTGATTGCCTTTAGCATTATCACATATTTACTAGTAAAACAAAGGTGCAAACAACGGTCAACTCCAATTTCAGCACCTCACAAGCAACAACCAGACTCAGACTTCACCGTTCACATATAATAACCAACACAACCTTCAATAATAACCCTACAGCAAGAGATATTTTGAGCTGCACTCAACGGGGGGAGGATGTTAATGCACGAGCATTATTATTTAAGTTCAATAAACTTCAGTACTTTAAATTATTTAAGTTTAATAAAACGTTAGCACTTTTTAAGTTTAATAAACTTCAGCACACTTTTAATTATTTAAGTTTAATAAACTTTAGCACACTAAATTATTTAAGTAAACGTCAGCACACTTGTTATAAATTAAAACATTTTTTTTATTACAATTTATTTTAATTTTTTATTCTTTTCTTTCACTATTGTAATTTAATATGGCACACGTTTAACACATTTATTATTGCAATTTAATTTGTTGTGCAAAGTAATCATATTTCTTTCATAAAATTAGTATATAAGACTAAGAAATTTCTGAATAAACCAACTCTTACTTTGAAACTAAAAGAAAACTGTCTTTTTCAATTAAGAGCTAGCAACACGGTTCAAGTGCTGTTGTTGCGCCAATTAAATCAATTCACTTCCAGGTTAAAGTGCTTGAGAAGTTATATAAAAAATCATTGTTCAAAACCCTTGAAGTAATCTTCCCATTTCTTTGAGCTACAAGTGCTTGGAAGAAAGCCCAAGGCGAAGATTCTTAACAATAATCTTTACAAAAAAATATAAACAAATAGAAATAGTTACAATAAATAAAGAAAGACATTCTAATTACGAAAAAGCTGCAGTTCAATTATGAACACATATAGTTGATTCATTAGTACAGAGTTCCTTCATATAGACAAGACCTCGAAAGATATAAACAGACTTTATACAAACATTTTTCTTAACTTTTAGCGCCTCGCAGAAAATTTTATGGTTATGAGGGGTAAAATTTTCGTTAACATAGATGGATACTTCACTATTAAAACCGGCACGAAATAGTTTTATTACTTCGTTTTTATTTCGCAATTCTTTTTAGTAAAAAGTTCATTTCATATGAATAATGCCTTTTTACGATTACTTTATCATCATTTGGTGCATATGTTTTATTGTCATTGTATGATTTAGTGAGTCTATAAATTCTATAACTTGAGGCATTGCAATACTTGACATTTTGAAAATTTCACTCAAAATGCCAATCGAGTTTTCATTGTCATACCACGTATTCACACGCTACCAGACACAACAGAATTTTTCTATTTATTTCTCTCTTTAATTCAATAATTTTATTTTTCATGTTTTTAAACTCAGAGGTTTCTGCTCTTATTTGATTCATTTATTGGGGATTTCAAAAAGTGACCACATTTGGCCAACGGTGCACACATGCGCAGTTCCCATAGCAAAGTTCCATGAATCAGGCTACGAATTGATCCCTTATCCGCCTTATTGTCCTGATTTATCTCGAGTGACTATTTTTCGCTTCCAAGACTAAAGAAATCGTTGACTCCCACCCACAGTGTAAATCATCTCACAACATGACCTCGATAAATCTTTTGTTTTTGGAATGCGTACAAAAATTTTAGAAACTTTGGACAAACTGCTCAAAGGATGTTGAAAAATAAAATTATTTTTTATTATAGAGTCTGTGTTTCATTCACAAAGTCATATAGTATTTGTTATCATCTTCTATTTGGTAAAAAAATGTTTATTTTACGACGATGTTTATTTTACCGAAGCACATCGGGTACTACTATACGAGTATACAAATGAAATGGTATGTGTAAGAATATTTCCAAATAAAGTTTTCCAAACTGTTTATTGTATCCTAAATACTACCCGTATGTGAACCAAGAATAAAACATTTAATGGAAATTCATGGACTAAACAAATCGGGCTCAAATTTATTTTCTATGTTTGTTGATTACACAGTACAACACATAATTTCGGTACTCAATTCTGATAATTGTTTATGAAAGTAGCCACAAAAGGAAGAAATTCCGCATCATTCGTTGTATGAACAGATTAAAGGAATTGTAATTCTTAATTTTTTAAAACTGTCCTTCGTAGACTAGTAGGTAGTGTACTAGACTCGTAGTGCAAAGGTCGCAGGTTCGAATCCTGCCGCAGAACTCTGGCAGTTTGTGTGTGATAATTAAAGGGAGCGCACAACAAGCCTTCACTGGCTTAAGTGTATGTCGTATGACATGGGCTATCACACCCCTCCAATCAACCTAAGCTAACCTACCTAACCTAATTTTTTAAAATTTGTTTCGGCTTATTCGGACTAGTGGTTTTCGAGTTATGACAAACAAGAGCGTAAAACGTGACAAATTCCCCTATACGATACTTACTAACTTCAAATTTATTATTAAATTATTATTTGATGTACCAGGACCAAACGAATGATGCAGAATTTCTTATTTTTGGGGCTACTTTCATAAACAATTATCAGAATTGAGTCCCGAATCAATCGCCTGAAAAATGTTGTACTGTGTTATATTATGCGTTAGTAGTAGAGATATTGCACCATGATTGAGTTCCATAATCTGGTGTTTGGAAATACTTATCTTGCAGTAATTAGCAATTTAAAATCACTGTGTCTTATAATCTTTCAATATCAATTATAGAAAACTTTCGTCTGCGTGGTGTATTCACTTGACACATAATTGTCATAATGTTCTTATGTGCAATAGCGAAAAAAATATCAAAAATGGTAAAAAGTCCGCAACTTTTATACCACTCAACCTGTTTAAAATGAAATTGTTTGCGATCTGTATAAGAAGTTACAGACTTTTTTAGTATAAAATTTTTAGGCGGCCTGTTTGGCGTCGTAGTGCCAATAAGTGCCAAGATATTTAAGTTAAAATTTCGGATGCGAAAATTTATTTTGAGGTATTTTATACTGTCTAACATCTCCTTTTCTGGCTTCCGTGCTTTATCTGTTCATTTTCCTAAGGATATAATTTTATTTTTTACTACTTCTATTTTATGAGTAAATCTTTGTGTACGATACACGTTAGTGGTCTCCATTCTTCTTTTCGCTGTTTGTGGCCATCAGTATTATTTCCAAACGCCTTAGGTAAAGGACACGCAATAAGCGTCAGAACCGCATGGCTATCAGCAGCTGTCAATGAAGTTTGAGCGGCAAGTGGGTTATTACTAAGCGATATTTCTGATCGGCTAGTTTTTAAAAGCAATTTGTAATATCTAATTTTGGATTTCTTCTCGAATTTAAAATCTTGTGAATTTATCAATATTTTCTATAGATGGTAGTGAACTTTTGATGATTGTGTTTTCTTTCCTCAAGCTCCTTTTCAAATATTTTCATACTTTCCTTTTCCAATTTAAGAAACTCTGCACCAATATTTATTCGCGCACTCTTGCGTTTTTGGAAAAATTATATCATTAACAAATTCCTGCCGCTCAGAAAACAACTAAGAACTGGAACAGGTTTTCTTCTCCAGCGGCACGGCTTAGCCGCTAAAAAATTCTCAGTCGTAGTCAGTTCACTAGTATTTCGTGTATTTTATTTTTCTGCCCTCACTTCTCTGCTGCTCATTAGGCAATAGATGATTCCAGTTTTGTGGAGGTAGTTTTTGGATCATCGAAAAAAAGTACTAAAATGATAGCCATCATTAAAGTTTTCATTACCGAATTAAGGACTGTTGATGATTAATCGCTTTTTCATGAACTTTTTCCAAATTTCCTTATTTTCGTTCATTCTGGATTGTTTTAGTTCCTAAGGTACTCTTAGTATTTATGGGTATACTTATATGAAAACCAATGGGGGGCATGTTGAAGATTTTTGTTTTTATATTATTAACAAGACTTTGAGTATTCTGCTTTATTTGGCGAACTTGAAATGTGCAAAAAAAGCTTTGACCCTACCAAAGTACTTACTGCCATGTCATAGCCATAGCGAAGTCATAGCCTTAATAATGTCATTACAACTGTCAAGAAATCAGAATCGTTTCTACTAGTTTGTCTGTATTTGGGATATCCAGATGATCCATCACATCCCCAGATTCATTTTCACTGTTTGCATTTTCCCAGAGTTTCGGTCATGCATGTGATACATGCAAGTTATTATAAAATGGATATGAATCTGGAGAAATCGACCAAAGACTCAGCAACACATTAACAACACTCAGCGGTTTGTTTTTATAAACACTGGAAATTTCTTTCAATATATATATATATATATATATATATATATATATATATATATATATATATATTTATTAATTTTTTTTTTATACCCTGCTTTATTTTTTTGTATTAAAACTTGTTCTACTTAATTCCTGGACAAACAGCACTATGATGTCTGCAACTCTTCCTCGGTTATAATGATAATAGTTTACAGGGTAAACAGTATAACACCAGTATAACAGGACAGTATAACACCAGTCTCTTGCACGTTATTTACAGTACCAGGTCTTTTAAATAGTGCGGCAAGTACGGAATTTTGGCTTTCCCCTTTTTTCCTTCTATTTATGGTACCTCTACTATCCTTCAGGTGAAAAGTATGCACGAATTTTTACTGGTCAATAACGTTCCCTTCCTCCTTCATTTATTATTTAACAAAAATGGAATCACACTTTACTGTACTCTCTTTGATCCTTTTTTGTTAATTTCTTTTTTTTTATTAAATTTTTTTTGTTTTTTTATTAAATTTTTTCACAAATGATTGACACAGAATGTGTCGCCTTCACGGGCTCTGTCTTCTTATATATATATATATATATATATATATATATATATATATATATATATATATATATATATATATATATATATATAAACGCTAGCCCTTGACCAATCTATGTAAAAAAAAGATGGCTGACCATACACCTTTATGATCAACTGTACTAGCCATCACATCGATCTATTATTTTCACTGTTCCTACCTCATTACTATCCTTTTCCAGCTCCCGCCTCTACAACAAAAATTCACCTCATTGCGAAACTCTCCCGTCATTAACCTTAACTGATCTGGCACCCCTATACCACTCACCTTCTTCTCATTCAAAGAAAGTAGGAATTCTTTAAAAAAATAAATAAAACATGAATAATCTTATTCTTCCAAAAGTAGAAAACGAACAAATTAATAATAAAATAATATTTAAAAGTTGATCTATAGCCTGACTGAATTTTATCGCTTGCTACAGACTATAAAAAATTATTGCCTATGGTTTGCTATTTTGCCATTATCAAGAATCTTGATTGATACTTAGCCCATGGCTTGGTCAAGATCGATGGCGCACCTACGCATGACTGACCCTCCGCAACAAAGTTGGGGCATAACCATAACATTTTTAAAGTAATTGTAGTGGGTACTCCATTTAAAAATATATTTCTACTGCCAATTCACTGAAATTTTTCTTTATCTATATTTGATTTTAGAATATAATCTAACAGAGATTATATCCAATACAAAAATACCATAATTTTCGCATTATTCATTAAAAATTTGAGGAACGTAACAATATCATTCTTTCATATTCCACTGCACCCAGCAAACAAAACGTAATAGATTTGAAGCACGATGGTTGCAATAATATCATATTTAAATATCGCTTTATATATGTAGGAAAATTTTTTAGATTCCAATTTAAAATATAAACTTTTATTTGTTAGAAATATAATGTGGCAAATAGTTGTATTAAATTTATCTAGAAATGTTTGCAATTCCTCTGAGAACTATAATTCTTAATGGTAGTTGTCAAAGTTCACTCTGTAAAATTAATACTTTCCATGTAAACGTATTAAATGGCTGCTTGTCTAAGACCCAGATGATGAAATTTCAATTAAGGTATCCATACATTTGCAATATTATTGTTCAATATTTGATATTACACAATAACATTGCCTGTTTGTACATTATATTAATAGAAAATTTTTTTAATTTGATTTATATTGCGCAAATAACAATATATTGTTGTGCTTTAACAATGTTGTACAATGATAATTTCACGCTGATATAGAAATTTTTTTATTTGTTTAATGTTAAATATTTTATTTGCTTAAGTTTTTATATATCACGCAATATTAATTTTACAATTGGACTAAATATACGTGTGTGTATGCTGTGTTTACCTTTACACATATTGTAAGAAAAGTTGCGCCGTATCTTGTTTACAATTATTGTGTAGTGTGAAACAAATCGGCCTTAACAAAGGCAATAAAATACTCAATAACATTGCGTAGTCTATGGGTACCATTGGTGCATGGTCCATTTTGATGAAAATGCATTTGGGAGCAGCTGTTTTAGCACTTCATTTCAATATCCACTAATAGAGTTTCTTTAGATAATTAAATAATTGCAGTTTTTGCAATAAGAAATATCTGTAAGACTATTGTGCATATTAATGTCAGGCTTTTTAATTTCTATCTCGACCCTAAATCTCTGAGTACCAGGATGAAATATTAAACATTTCTGATTACATACATATCGTTCAAGAATGTTAGTTGGGTACTTGCAACATAAGTGTTGTGTTTGAATGTAAGTGGCATGTGTTGGTGATTATACACATAAAAAGGGATTGAAACAGAATTATAGTTTTTATGTCAATGATATCCTTAGAGACAGTTTTCGTTTACAAACACAGTCATTTTTTCTTCTAAACCGCTGCAGCATCATTGCCAAAAACAACATAAAAACAGATATACTTTTTTCTTTATTAGGACTTTATATTTCTTCTTTAAAATTAATCCGAATTTAATTAAATACTCTTATTTTTTTTAATAATTTGTTGTATCTCTTAAGGAATACAAAACTGTGTGTGTGTGTTTGTGTGTAGAAATATGAGGAAGTTGAAACTTTTTATTTGTTTTTTTTTTCTTTCAATTTATACACTTTCTAAATATCTCACAAAGTTTTCCCATAAAGAATAAATGAAATGACCATTTGTGTTATGCTTGACGACATAAGCAAACTTTAGTTTAATTAAAATTAGCAACAAATACTTGTTTATATATTTGTGTATTAGTTTAAATCTATTTATTTGTGTATTAAGATATGAGGCAGAAACAAGGAATTTGTAAAAGGATTGAGTCTTAACGGGTGTTTTTTTTAGAGAGAAAGATCCCAAAGTTAAAACACAGAGTAACTATAATGCATTCTAGTGTGGGATTTACAAAAAAAGGTAATAGAGGAAACAGGTTTGTTACAAAATATTTTAGATAAGCTCGGAAAAATGGGAGGACAAAATGAGTTCTCGTTCTTAAGTTATAGAATCCGTCTGAAACTATTGATGCCATTTCCATTTGATTTTACTTTTATCTTTATTCTTAGTTTTATTTAGTTTATTCTTCGTTTCTGAACTCTGTAAATAAATGAACTACTGGACTGAATTATGAAATTCACACGCGATTTAATAAAACAGAAAGTGTGGCAAAAAAATTAATTTTAAGTATAAATATAACATTGGTGCTACTTTAACAAATTTGTTCATTGTTCATTTGGTGACTCCAGTCCCTTAAACTCCCGAAAATGTAACTCACTGCTCTCTCACATTTATGATGTAGATATACAGAGAACTAGTTGCCAACAAGCAATGGAAAGGTACACATTTATGCTTCTTTGGCCATGGGGTTTAACATCGTAAGGCGGATACACTCTTTAGTGTGGATGATCGAGGCACCTGCCGCAATATCGTTAAACGTGTTTTTAAGCATAAATTATTCAACCATTATTCGGTATGTGCTCTGTTATACTTTAAAAAGGATAACTTTTTTTTCAGGACATTGTAATAATGGAAAAAATTGAACGTCAGTTTATCGCGCAATTTACGTTTAACTAACGCCAACTTTATTTCCAAGTTGTAATATTAATAATGAGCTTAAATGGTAGAAAAATTTATCATATTAATGTTTCCAAAACAAAGTTCGTAGAAAAAATAGCAACACCCAAGCAAAGTCAATCGTGCACACTTTAAAGGATGTCTTTTCAGAACGTTACTTTTTGGTAAAAGCACGACAGCTAAAATGTTTAAAGAATATATTTAATTGTTAACTGTGGTTACCAAAAGTGTAAAACTTTAACTAGAAACACTGGTAGGTCCCTAAGCAAATTAGAAAAAATTAAACATTGTCACAATCTTTAATTTTATACATATGTTTTAGGCAGTTGCAACAAAAGGAGATGAAAGCTTGCGGCAAATTGTCGATAATAATGTTGAAAAATTAAAAAAAAATATGTTGAACTTCTAAGAAGTTCTACAAGTTTGCCACTACGATTTTGAATTAATTTTGAAAAAATTAATTACTTTAGAATAAGCAAGTCAATTTCGGGTGGGTTTTAATATAAAAAAACATTTGTGTTTCATTAAAAAAATAATGTCGTACAATTTTAGATTTCAATCTGCATCAAACCATTTTTGCCTATTGCATTAAGTCTCTCCATCACACATAAAACACAAGGCATAAATGCCTGCAAAATTTTGTTATTCAAAACAAAGCAATACACAAATTACCGGGTGAAAAGTTTGTAACTGCCCTCGTACTGCCACCTCGTAAGTGTACTTGCATTGCATTGATCGGATTTACGGCGTCTATATTTGCGCGTGAGTACACATTCGCTCGTTCGTCCATTAGTGCAAGGTGATGTCATGGGCAAACTATTACGTCCTAATTAGGATCTTATGATCGTATGAGAGGATTAAGGCGCATAAAAAATTAATAGTAGGGCTTAGGTGGATTAATATAAGATGGTGAACTAATCTCTCGTTCGTCGGACCAATTGCAGAGGCTCTAAAAAATACAGTTATTTGTCTTTATAACGTCACCTAGTGAATTTAATTCGCCTTGAGTAGAGCTTTGGAAAGCCATCATATCTGCTGTTCATTTAAAGACGGTTAATTCGCCTTGTGATGTGTGTGTGTGAGTTTTGTGGAGCACATGCGCGTTCCAAAAATTACGGTTCCACGCATCCGTTGAATTTTTCACACAAACAGAAACTCGTAGTGCGATACAGTTTGTCAAGCCAAAGCCTCAACACTTGCGCGAGCGAGACTCAAAGCTCTCGAAGGACAAACAACAAACACAAGTCTGAAGGCACTTAAAACATAATCACGATTACGCGAGAGCTATTCTCGAGCCGAGAGCTGCTTTACGGCTTTAATTCGGCTTGCGTCTGTGTACGTGCGGCCTTATAACATCATGAGTTCTATTCGTATTATAACTACGTATTTTAACTAGTGAACGTTTGATGCAAGTACAAAATATCGTGCATTTTATTTTGCAATGTAACGACAATGTAAATTATAAAATTTAAAAAAAACAGGCCAATAACCAAAAATCTTTTTATTTTGTATTATTTGACTGATTAGCTTTAAGGGCTGTGTATGAAATTAGTAATTTTTATTTTTTAATTTTTGGTTTTTTAAAAAATTTAACTATGCGGTATGAAAAACCCCAAAAAAGAGCTAAAATTTGTATCGAATTTTAAGGAAGAAAAATAATTTTAAATTTTATTGTTCATTTTTTTCTGTATTTCTTAATAAAATGCTTATCTAAAAAAGATTTTTGTTAATTTTTTTCAAAATGCATTGAAAAAATGTTTGTTGTGGCTTTAGCTCTTCATATGCCGACATTTCATTGGTTGCTAAAACCAAATCGTCAGTGAAGTTTAAGCAGGGGGCAAATCACGGCATTCGATATCGATCGAAATTTCAATACAATTTTGTTTGAAATTTCGATCGATATCGAATGCCGTGATTTGCCCCCAGTTTGATAACATTCAACCTCGTATATTTATGCCACATAAAAAAAATACAATATGAGAATTTCAATATTGCATATGAATTACAACAAATACATAATCGTAGTAGGCTTAGAATGTTGAATGTTATCAAACTGCTCAAACTTCACTGACGATTTGGTTTTAGCAACCAATGAAATGTCGGCATATGAAGAGCTAAAACCACAACAAACATTTTTTCAATGCATTTTGCAAAAAAAAAAAATAATTGTTTCTAACGAATTGTGGGGATATTCTCCCGATTAATAAATTTCAATATTAAGTTAATTTTTTTCTTTAAAAAATCGTTCCGCTATAACTTTTTTTAAATTGTTCGTCGATTCGACGAAGAGTAGCCACAATATACTAAAATGAAGAGTAACCTTCCAGCGTTAAGATTCGGGTTCATATCAGGTTCGATAATCCTCAATCTGATCTGGGTCCTTCTGCAGACAAGTTTCGCAAATACAGCTTCGTTTGTATTTGCTTAAAAATATTCTTTAAAAAGATATAATAGTAAATGCATTTCGAAATGCTTAGTAATTTCCGATCAACCCATTATTTGAAGATTTTTTCTATTATTACACGATTTTAATCGCCGGCGGCGAAATAAAATTCAAAACTTGTAAAATTTTTCAAATTAAAATATCGATTAAAAAAAGTTTTAATAAAACAAAGCTCAATAAATGTGAAATATGTAAGAGACAGTTAAAGGGGGACTTTAAATGCGTTATAGTAGAAAATCCTGCAGAAAAACTTATCAGCTTCAATTTCTTCATTATTTCCCATGGAGAAAGAAATATGTCCAGGCCCGGAACAAGAATCGTTTCTTCTATGGAATGTCCAAAAGTTTTCTCTTGCTTTAGAAAATTGCGTCAGGTTTTGACACACCATAGATGGAAAACAGTTTGCGCTAGGCCCAAGGCTTTCAGTGCAGAAATGCTTTGGAAAGCGGCGTATGAAAAAATAATAGATTGAGAAAAACAATAATAAAATGAAATAAGTCCCAAATAAGATCAAAAATCGGCTTTATATAACTTCTGGTATTTTCATAAAATGATATGAATAGTTTCAAAAATAAAATGAAGATATTTCCAAAAATTTAAATAAATTCCAAGAAACTTGAGCTTTATTTTCATTTTAGGGTTTTTTTCGAACACTATTTCATAAAGCTAAATTTCATATGAAATAAAGTCCCAAAAAATTAAATAAAACCCCAAAAATCGTTGCTCTCGTGTTCTGTACCTTCCTTTGGGATCTTATTTAGTATAGTGATAAGCAATGAACTATTGTTATGGTCCACTGGCTGCCATCTGGTATTCAAATATAAATTAGTTTACTTGTGCCTCAATTGATCGCTTTGTGTAGCCTGAAGAGGTATAAAAGCAACAAAGTCTTGGCACACCGCTCAGTTTCGAAGTTAGTGAATCCTCTGTCGGCATAAATAAGTTTATCTCTTGACTAACAAACCAACATATTTTTTCGATATTAGGAAATATAAAGATAGTTCTATCTTAATTGAGGGTGCTACGCAAGAGAAGCTGCTCAAGAGTTTTCTTCTTCTAATAATTTTAAAATCTTCTTCAGCCACATCGGACCGGGTCAGCATAAACATCTGGTAAATGAGCTTGCTGAATTATCTGCCCTGGTCGGTTCCATAAAATTCACTCTAAATGTTCATCTTTAAAAACTGTAATGGGACACAAAACAACTGATACGTAGGCAGCAAAAATGGATTTTTGAGCAGCTTTACTATCACCATAATCGAATGTCCTTGCTATTTCCTATTGTACCTAGTGTACCTCATCAGGATTTCTACCCTTTCATATTCGATACTTTGGCTTGTAGTACAACCAACGGATCCCATAACTTAAAATTAATTTTTTGTTGAATCATACATTTCAAAATAAAATTTACAGAATTCGCAAACATCGTGGGAAAGAATTGCTGAGTACCGAAATTATTACGTACTATTAGTCCATTATCACTACACTTGTTTCGAACCGTTCTTTTTGAACTAGTGGAGCCCATTTTCGAATCGAACTACATATTATAATTTGTATATTAATGTTATTGCTTTCACATGTGTCCAACAGCACATCGAATATCTGTTGGACACAAGACCTGTTGCAACAGATAGCGTTCTTGTCAAATACCCGTTCTCCATGTCTAAAAAAAACACACAGTATTTATATACAATAAACTTCTGTGTCAATTTCGACCCAAAAAGCCCAAATATTGTTTAAAAAATATTTAATGTTGAATTAAATAATTCTTAAATTTTATTTTAAGGAATTTATATCATCTTAAGCGCTTATGAGCGCACAAAATGTATTTCAATGCAGTGCATTCATTAACATTTTTCAAACAGACATTCAGTTTAGTTCTACAAAAAAAAATAACAGTCTCCTCTTTTAAGGACGTAAACCATAAAATAAATAATTTCACTCTGAAACTTGGTTAACTTACGGTGTTGCATACGAAGACACAAATACCAACATCAACCCAAAAGAACCTGCATCAATAGAGTTCTTTCTCATCCTCGCCCGAGGCAGCGGCAGTACTCGTAAATAGAAGCATTAGCGCACAGGGTCCCATGAGTTGGCAGCAAATGAAAGTGTCTGTGTGTAAGTTTGTTCATCGCAAGCATTTTACACAGTTAAACAGTTTCTTTGAGTTTTCACAAAAGTACAAAATAACAATAACAAAATTAAAAAAGCACATTTCTTTAGAATTTATGGACAATTATATACAGAAGTTCCTCCTCATCGTACACTAAAACGAAAAACAAACGGACACGACGAAATGGCAACGGAAAACGTTAAAATGAAATTGTCGTAAGTTTAAAAGTGACTCATTAAATGTATTTTTTAATGGATCTTACAGTTAGTAAACTTTTGGCGAAAATTAAAATTTCATTTGCCCCAACAACAGCAATAGAAGCAGCAGCGAAATACCAAATGTTGGGCGAGGGAGCACAATTTTTAACCCTTCTCTTCATTTAATAAACACACATACATTCATACTATGTATATCATTCACTTAAATTCATAGACAAGAATTTCTGTTCGAGTTCGAGTGTGGACGTGTATGTGCAACATTTTTGTATTCAGTCATATTTAGGCAAAAAATAATTACAAAAAAAAAAACAAAAACAATGAAGTGTAACTGCTTCGACAATTATACAATAACAATTGCTAAACTTTTGATATTTTTGTGAAAAATAATTAAAACAAATTTAATAACGATTAAGTAACGCTCATAAATTGAATGAGAAACTTTTAAGTACAACGCAAAGTGTGTGCAAGTGGCTGTGGGTGTGGGTGTGGACCGAAGGTGGAGAGTACAATCGCTGCGATGAAATATTTTGTGTTAAAGAATACCACATACAATTTAATACAACTTCTTAACAAATATTCGTAAAATAAAATAGAAACATCCTGTTAATATCTCATCTAACAATCATATACTGTTGTGAACCGCGAAAAAAATTTAAAACCATAATTTATTAAATCTACCTGAAAATATACGAATTGGCCGTTATTAAACAAAATTGCCAATACACATTGGAGTTCTTTCGCAACATGCAGCAGATACAGGGGCTGTAGTGAATTTTCGTTTATGTCGCAGAATTTTACCGATTCCAAATGTATATAGAAACTATTACGGGTATAAAGAATTTCGCTTCTAATCATCTAATATAATTATTTAGCACTATTTGACAAAAATATATGATATATAAAATATGTTAATAGTACTCAAATGAAAAATACCAGTCACTGTAACTTCTAAATAGATGATATTTATTTCTTAAAGAGTCTCCTTATTGTCGTAAATTAAGGAGCTTTTTCCCCTACAAGCACAAGTCACATGTTTCTTACCTGCCATTAGTGAAGTTTTGACTTGACATCCATTGATGAAGGGGTGTCAAGAACAGATGCAAAATTTTCGTTTGTCACCATCAGATTGCCATTCCATTTTCACATATTCCAAGCAATATTTAATATATGTATTTGCAACATGAGGAAGAGCTATATTTATTTTTTATCTTCTAACAGGGGAGAGAATTATAGGAAAAAGTATTGCCAAGTGTAATTTCTGTGATATATTATTGTCGGAACTCTAAGACGAATGCGAGATAAAATATAAGGTGGTGCAAGACTGATGTCAATTGAATTGGCTAATATTTTCGCAGATGGAGCCAAATGTCATTGTACTTTGACATTTATGATGCAGATGTACAAAGACTTAGTTGACAACAATCCATGAACGGAAATACACCTCATGAACGTGGAATTATTGTTAATGCTCATTTGACAGATGTTCAGTATTTGTTTTAACACAGCGTGCACTTCGTCCTCATTTCCCTCGTCCTCGTGTTCTATGTGCTCCAACAATTGAGTGTTTGACTGAGTCCCTCGCGAAACTAGGTACAGTACAGATACCGCTAAAAGTGGACGGCACCGTTGTTGTTGCCGATGGCATCATAAGGAATTCCCAGGCATTAGCAGACCTTCGTTGCAACAAATTTTTGTGAAAGATTTGAAAATGTTTTCCTATAAAGTGCAAATTGTTCTCGAATGATTGCCTACTGGCCCTCGGACAAGGTTAACTTACTGCCACACTCTATGCAAGACGAGGATGATTTTGTATAAAAAATCAGAAAATCGTTTCTGGGGCATAGATAGTCCACATAAAATCAATGAAATTCCTGAAGAGCCATTGTATCGCCTCAAAGTGAGTGTTTTGCGCTGCACTTTTGGTGACAAAGTGATTTGAACTGACCGTACTGATTGCCAGGTCTAACAACACCAGACTACCTTTTTGTTATTAACAAAATGGTACTTTGTATATGCGAAAGTGTTGTCTCATGTTAATTAAGGCACACGGTTGTACCCATCCAACTCACCTGTAGAGATTGCAGCCAACTTTTCATAGAATGGACGTTACCCTTACCCAAATTAGAAACTTTTTGCGTTTCTGGAAGAGGTGTTTAATGAATATATTCGCAACTAACACAGGTAACTGCAAATTCGAGAGCCGCGCCAGTGTAATAGGTCTTACATAACACGACTTCTTGTGAAGTTGTTTTAGCAAAGCGGAAAAGGAGAAAATCTTCTACTTTTTCTACACATGCCCCCCACCTATGAATGCAGCGGCAGATGCAGTTAGGTCGCCAATTATAAAAAATGTTGACTCTAAAATTAGCAATTTGAAGAATATGGATGGTTTTGGACAAGAACTTCAGAACTTTTCCTTCTCTTCACTTGTATCTTCTTTTCTTCACTTTATTGCCTGCCTTTATCTTCCTGTACCTATTCGATCGTTCTATATCCTATTCCATAGGTATTACAATGAGGCCAAAATATGGACCCACGTTAACGAAAGCTGCCGGCTAAACTCTTTGTATATTAATTTTTAAATAATCAGATTCATGCTTGTATGTTAGCGAAACTAATGTTGCAAATGAAATGGCAAGAAACAGAGAAAAGATGTGACTCATTATTTTGTTTTTTTTTTAATTTCAAAATTAGTTTTCAGAAAGTTTTTCATAAATTTCTGTAAATTTCTTGGCTATATTTTCTCACTGTCTGTTTTGCACTTCGAAATACAATAATTTCAGAAAGTTATAAAAACTATTTTCAAATTGGTTGGGTTAAATGAAAGAGTTTTTTTTTTTACATGGAACGCTTCACAAGCTGGAGTACTTAAAATTATTATAAGAACCAGGTGATCACCATGAAAAAGTTGTGGTAAAGCACTTGGAGACAAGCACGTCTACACACACGTGTATTTTTTCTAATAAACGGGTTTTTATTCGACGAATTTCAATAAAAAATCTTTATAGAAAAAAAGGAAAAAAGTGTTATTCATCTACTTATGGGTAACAGTGGGGTCATATGACAAGTATTTATGTATAATTAAATCATTATCGTTATTTAAAATCTGGGGGGTTATTATGTATTTCTATTCGAATCGAAAAGGCTTTCGAAATGAATTTCCGAATCGAAAGGTAAATGGTATTATGTAGTACGTTCAAAAGGCCTTTTAAGGGAAATTTTAAGTAATGGCAGTTTCTATATGTTAAAACTTGGCAGCACTTTGCATTGTTTTATAGAAACGTCAAATTTGTTTTAAAAAAGTTCAAACTGCAAACTAAAAAATTCACAAGTGACTAAAATGGATAGAGTTTTATTGTGGAAAAGTGATGAAGATGATTGTATTCCAGAGAGAGTTCAAAGAAAATTTATAAGAGATACATCAAACATTATGAATCTCAGTGAAAATTCGTGACTAATATATTTTTATAAATGATTCGTATACATATATGATTGAATTTAACGTAAAAATATTTCTTAGATTTATAAAAAATTTTCGCCTTAATAAAGATGCATTTCTGTACGTGTTAAACTCTATTCATAATGACTTAAAGCACCGCAAAGATCCAGCGCCATCCCTCCTATGTTGAAATTGGCATCCACATTGAAATTTTTAGGGCAAGGTGGTTATCAACATCAGATTGGCCAATACCGCCTGTTGGGAATGTCGCAGTCATATATTTCTATTTGTTTGTCGGAGGTATTTGAATCAATAGAAAAAAATCTTTGTCCTAAACACATTGTTTTCGGAATGAGTGAAGAGAAAAAAATGGAGGCAAAAGGATTTTTTTACAGCAAATGTACAATACCTGGAGTTATTGGAGCAGTGGATGGAACTCACATACAAATAATAAGGCCAAATAAGAATGAGCATTTATATTTTAACTGAAAACTTAAGCACATTATAAATGCTATGGCGGTAGGGCTTAATAATGAAAATAAATGTATGTATATGCCAAATTATTATACAACGTAAATTTTTTTTATTAGATTTGCGATCATGTAATGTATATTAGGGCCATCAATGGACGCTTTGGAGGCGCTTGTCACGATTCTCACATTTGGAATTTGTCAGAAGAAAGCCAATATTTGAAAAGAAAGTTTAAAGATGGAGATACTGGCACTAGAATTCTTGGTAAAATATTTATGTATATAAACTCTAACAATAGCTTACAAAACAAGTCAACATAATTTTGCAGGTGATTCTGGTTATCCCTTGGAACCATGGATTTTGACACCATTCAGAAATGCTATTGAGAGTTCCCATGAAGCATTTTTTTATGATCAACATTCCAGAGGAAGATCAATTATAAAAAGAACTTTCGGAGTACTGAAGGCAAGAGATTTCGTTTCCTTTTGGCAGCGAGAGAACTGCATTACTCCCCACAAAAGGCAGCCCAAATTCTAAACGTATGTTGTGCACTACACAATATTTGTTTGATGTACAAAATACAAAGTGACAGTTTGGAAACTAAAGAAGATGCATCTTTATCTTTACCTTACAGCAATTCAGAAAGTAATTTGGAGACAAATTTACTAAATATAGCAAAAAGTATTCGAAATGAAATAAAAAATAATATGAGATGAAACTGAATAAAATAATTAAATCGCAACTTAAATCAAATATGAATATATGTAAATAAAAATATTTAATTGAAACTTGAATAAAAATTTTAATTCTACTTAATATTTATATTTGTAATTACATACATATTAAAAACATAAAAAGAAAAATAATTCTTAACAGTATATTAAAAAATAAACAAACAAACATAACACAAAATAATTCATAATAGTATTGTAAAAAAAAACTTAAAAAGAAAGTAAGGAAATCTCAATATTTACATCTATTAAATTTTCTTGTTATTTAATTCAAAGATTTTTCTCTTCTAATTTTGCAATTTTACATTTCGTTGTTTCTAATTGATTTTTCTTTAAAAATTATAATTTCTCCTTTTTCAGATCCAACGAAAGTTCCTCACGTGCTTTTTTTCCATTTCATTTTTCTTGAAAAATTCAAACTTTTCTTTTTTTGGTGTGTACATACGCTCCATTGTGTCACTGCTCCGTTTTAAGTATTTATTGGCAGTTGAGATATTTTCATTTATTTTAACGTAGAATACGTTATACGGTAAGGTAGGGGTGTTGATCTTGAGCACAAAATTTTGAGAAAATGTTTGTCAACTTTCACCCACTTTTACTTATATGTATATTAAAACATATTTTAGCAATTTTTATATGTTACTCAGTTTTGGTAATATGTTTTGTTTCGAATTACATTAAAAAAATTTTATGTCTATAGATAAAAGTTTTATGTAGTTAAGGAAATAAATATTTTAGAGCATGATATTTTAGACTTTTTTTGTACATGCCGCTGTTGTTGTTGGTTTGCAAATGCCGCTGTTGTTTTTGTTGTTGTTGTGAAATCAAATGATTTTGGCTTTGCTGTGCTTTGTTTATTTTTCGAGCAGCGTGTAAATGTGTGTGTGTGTACATTTCGTTTTGTTGGATCGGTCAGTTGGTTGTTCGTTTGGAGGGGCATATAAAATGAAGGGAGGGGAGCGTGGACTCTTGTGTGTGCTTGAAAGTTTACAGATCTTTGCTGTCGTTTGTTTACTTCTGCGAGCAGCGTGTAAATGTGTATGTACATTAATACAAAGGATTGGCGATGTATACGCTCACTATATCAATGGCGTTTTTCCTAAACACATTTTTGTGAATACATTGGGAAGTAGTTGGAAACCAGCTAATCTATTGTGCTGCCATATCATAAAATTTATTGATAGATTTAAATCATTTATCAAAAATTATATTTAATTCATATATTTTAATTGCAAAATGACTAACGTATTCTACGTCTGACCTATGCGCCCGTGTTATCAAACACAGGCTTGTATTTTTTTTTTCTAATTCTGTTAATATTTTTTTAGTTTTCATAGCGGTTTTTTAAAAGTTGTATCGAATTTTCTTAATATTTTATTTGATTGTCTACTTGTTTTTGTAATAAATTCTGCTATGTGTACTTAAGGTTGTCTCACTGTTGTTTAGTTCTAAGTTATTGCAAGGTAGTGTAATTTCTACATTTGCGTCATCATCTCTAATACTTGTGGTAGTAGAATATTTATTTGTGCTCCATATCTACATGTACCACTCATTCCTTCAATATGGTCATTAATTGCAAGCAGTTCAGCAACTTTTTGGTCCAGCGGTGAAAGGGAACAGTATTTACTTGGTCCAACTCCAGTTCCTGAAATACTATTTTTGTTACGGCGAGACTTTACTTCTATGTGTTGCTTATAATCCGTCCATACCTTGGAATGCATGTGTAAAAAGGTTATATTGTAATTTAATGTACTCATGTTTATGTATGTGCATGCATATTTCAAATACCTTTTCCCACTTTTCTACCTCATGTGAAGGTGGACCTGCAGCATTCAAATCTTGCGATAGTCTCTGCCATAACTCCCTGCATTTACTTTTGGCATTAGAAACATTTAGGTGTCCTTTTGCCAAATCTGCATGCAATGTCATGAATTCCACCATTATCTCATATTGTCTTGGCTTCGTACATATATAAATTCTTTTTAGACGTTTCCCTTTAAATAATTTTAAAATCAAAGCATTTAACAAACTTTTTTATTAATTAAATATTAAAGGTATATACTTACATTTTCAAATATGTATTGTTAATTTCTTTTATATATGTATGTAAAAAATAACTATAAACTTTCCGCAATCAAAATGGCATTCGAAAAATGTCTATACGTTAATAACACATTTGACATTTGCTTTCGTACTACATATGTAGTTGCAATTTCAAAGGGTATTTTTGGGTTTCCGAATGGGATTAAAAAAATTCCCTTAATTTACGAACGTTCGGAAATAAATTTCCGAAAATCGCACTACGTAATCCCATTTTTACGAATTCGTAAATTTTCCGATTCGAATAGAAATACATAATAACCCCCTGTAATTATTTAAAATATGCAAACGCCATTTTGTAAATCAAACATTGCTTTTTTACAAAAAATGTTTGTTCTGAAATTTCAGATTTCAAGCTTCAAAATTTGTACACAAACTATTTTTATGTTTTGTTTTTGTTCTGTCAAAAATATTGTTATCATTTATTCAGTATTTTGAAAGTCTTTTGTATATTGTATATAAAACAAAATTTACTTATTATGCGATAAAAAGGACAAAATCTTCTGAAGAGGAAGGAGGGGGTTCGAAAGAACTAAGAATTTAAACTAACACCATCAGAGAAATTTTTGTCTCTGTTATCTGCCCCTTAAGAAAAATTTTTAATACAAATTTGTTTGTGGAAATATTGAGAACCGCAAATATTGTTCCAAGAGTTCTAGGAACATTAAATAATGAAAAGTATATTTTAAATGAAGAGCTTCAACTAGTTAAAGCCTGTATTCGAAACATTGCATGAGTTGAACTCCTTTCCCGACAGTTGCCAAAAAATTTTGAATAAAAATTATATCAAATAATAAATCGAATTAATGTGCTTTTCCGAAATTTTTAAAAAATAAGGCAAACATATTTCAAACCACTTGCATAAAATCATTTTATTGTGAAGCCACAAAAACGAATAACTTCCTATAATCATCATCTTATTGTCCTTAGCGGAAAATGTAATTTATGCAATGCCTCCGATATAACTTTTAAGTCTAAACCACTTAAGGACTTGTTTTTTAGATACTCTTGGTGCCTTAGTGCTGCCTGGAATAGGTTCTCATGGAATGAAATTTGCTGTTCAACTTTTGTTGCATTAGAAAGTTTTTATTTGGTTTAGTTAAGCAATTGGGAACTTTAATTTTATGGCCTTATTGTACTTTATTACATATCTGGGACATTAATTTGTTCAAAAGTTTAACAAAATTTAAGGAACTAAATTATGTGACATAAATTGATAATGTTTGTGGAAAACGTCGTTAGAATCACAGAATTAAAATTTTAAATGCCGCAATCACCGTGCCTTAGGTACGCAGCATTGGCTGTATCTCGATGAATTTTAGTCTGGTCCCTGGTTTGTTTTTTATGATCTTCAACCGGATCTTTGACAGCTGTTTCAATGCATTTTTTTCATTCACTCGTGTTTGGAAAATATTGAAATGGAAAAGTATTATGATAACAGGGTGCACGCTAATGTAACCAAAAAAATTTTTTAGAATTGGGTCTCATGTTTTGATATTAATAGTCTTCGCTAATAAATTTGGTGACAAACATGAAATACACGTGACCACTGGGGAGGACATGAAGGGTCCTCCATGCTATTGCATGGATTTGAAGTTGAATTTTCTTTTTCTATCTTTTACCTCTTATTTAGTTGTTTCTTAATCAAAAATGTTAAGAGCACTCGTCCATTAAAAAAATAATTAAACGAAAACTCGAAAAAAATCGAAATCGTCCGTAAAATCTAAGTTTTCAAATCTTATCTTTCCTTACAAATTGAACAGTGTATCAACATAATTTATCATAAAAGTATGTACAATGAATTAATGATATTATTCGACCTTTCTTAATTAATTGTGTTAATTTATCGAGTTTGAGGTCTAAAAATTTAAAAATTTTTCCTGAAGAAGACACGCACAGGTTGTCGAAATATTGAAAAATAAAAAATAAATATATTGTTTTTAGACCTCAAACTCGATAAATTAACACAATTAGTATGTACAATGTTTAATTACAATACCAGCAGTCACAACAACTTAGGGAGCCGGCTAGAATGCTCTAAATTTTGGACCTCATTTAAAAACCATCTTCCGTAGGTCATTTGATAAAAGACGGTTAGTCCATCTTTTGGTTTCTTTATAATCTTTAGCAAAAAGGTTGGTGGAATAACGAATAACATCGATAGTTTTTGTTGAGCTCAGAAGAATCCTAAAAAGGAAATTGTCAATAATTTCACGACCATAAAACTTAAATTTTATAAATAAAACCTGAAATTTTTCTTACTCTTCTCCGCACATGCACTAGGAACTTATTTTCAAGGAATTTTGTTTATTTTTCAATGTCTGTTTATAAAAGAAAATAATTGAATTTTATTATTCGGTCATTAGAAATACAAATGTTGTGTTCGCTGCTTGTAAGACTTAATTTCACTTTGCTTCCTTGGAAATTAATTAATAGACCATAAGGAGTATTTATGTTCAAAGTATTTAATAGGAAATATTTTGTAAATTGTTTTAACGCAAGGGAATGACCCAAGTTTGAATTAAAATTTATTGACCCCAAGTCAGAATAAAGTTTTAATTGTCTTTCAACATTTTCTTTCAACGTAATAAATGTATGTTTTACATGTTCTAAAGCAAGTCCTTATTTCGCTGTAAAACAAGCTCTAATTGATTTTCTTTTAAATGAGGGGTTTTAGAAAATTCTGGCTATCGGGAATCATATATGTAAGTATGTGTATGCGTCCTGGAGATCGTTATTTTTCATGTATATGAACTCGCATGGTGACTGCGCCAATATCAATTATTTGAATTGATTCGAAATAATCGTAGATTCCTGGCAATCACAGAAGGGTCGAATGTCTCACAATTAGTTTGAAATGTTTACATAAAGTTTCCTCGCCAGTCGCAGTTTGTTGTCCACCCTATAGCTTGACATGACCAGAAGATTCTGGCAAGATATAATACGCTAGATAATTGCGTGCCCCTTGCGTTACGGTCGTTACTGCAGCAACTGATCTAATCAAGATCTTTATGGAAGTCATATTTTGTGGGTGTCATTTTGTTTAGACACGTCAATCCCCAGCTCTGCCAGTTTTATTATGGCATTATCTGATCATTCAGAATTGTGTTATAGAGATCTATATGACCATTTTAGAGTTCCTACTCTAATATATTCAAGTTTGAAAAGACATCAGTTTCGCAAATTTGAGTAAACATTTTCAAAACGTCTAATAGGCAGTTGAAAAGATTATAAAGATGAACTTAATGGCAACTTTTCAGTGTTTCACTTATCGGACAAACCCCCTAATTTTTTTTTATATAAGTGTCCTACCTTCATCGTGAATAAATTGCGAACATATTTTTCTCTTGAACTATTTTCCGTGAAAATGGGAAATGGTGGGGGAAATTCAATAAAGTAGTTTACAAGCACAACAACATTATAAAATTGCCGATTAAATTTTTTGAAAGGAGAATGTATTTAACGTAAAACTTTTTTTGCGATATGTCCTTATATACCGAGTGTAGTGATTATTTTAATAATATTTATTTATTATTTCGATTTAATTATGTATGTCTTTTCTATTCAAGGAATATTTTTATAATAATTTTAAACAACAAAAAACAAAAAACATTTTTTAAAACATGAAAACAATTCCAGAAAATAATATGATAAAATATATTAAAATAATACAAAGTGTTTAACTATAAATACCCTACATATACTCCCCCTTCAGTAAAGAAATTATGTTTTTTTTATTAAGTTACTAATGTCAAAAGTGACCTTTTTAAAGGGTTTAGTATTGGTCGAAGTGTCATCATCATTTCTTCCAGTATCAACAAAAGCAGGTTTGAGATTATCAATAGATACCGATATAATCGAATTACCTTTTTGAATTTTAAAATATTTATCATTCCTTTCTATAACTTTATACGGTCCCTCAAAAGGTGGGTGTAAACCCAATTTTTGATGGACCATCATAAAGACGTATTTACAATCCATCATATTTGGAGGAATATAACTTTTACTATTACCATGATTATAAATATAATTTCGTACTTGTGAAAAATGTTCTCTTAATTTTTGAAGAACGAAATTATAATTATTTTCAAAATGTTTTGAGGGTATAACAAGCTCTCCAGGAATTTTAAGAGTTTGACCAAAGACCATTTCTGCTGCTGAGCAACCAAGATCTTCTTTCACAGAATTCCTCAAACCAAGAAGTATAATTGGTAGTTTATCTGACCAGTGAGATAGATCATTTGATGCAGTAATTGACGTCTTAAGTTGACGATGAAACCGTTCTACCATACCATTTGATTGAGGGTGGTATGTTGAAGTATGAATTTTCTGAATTCCAAGTTTCTTTGACAATTCTGAAAACAAACTTGAAGTGAATTGTGTACCTCGATCGACTGTAATTTTAAGTGGAACTCCAAAACGAGAAATATAATTTTGAACAAATGATTTAACTATTATTTCAGTGGTAATGTTTCGTAAAGGGTAAACTTCTGGCCATCTCGTCGTTCTATCTATTATAGTCAATAAATATCTATATCCATTTGAAACAGGTAGCGGACCAACAATATCCATATGTATGTGTTCAAATCTACATTTCGGTACCTCAATTTCATATTTTGGAGATTTCGTATATACTGCGACTTTCGATTTCTGACAGTTAATACACTCTTTCACCCACAATTTAATATTTTTATCCATCAATGGCCAAAAATATCTCCTTTGTATAAGTTTCTTTGTAGCACGGTATCCCGGATGAGCCAACGAGTGTAATTTATTGAAAACTATTTTCCTCAAATTTAGCGGAACATAAGGTCTTGGATTAGTTCCTGTCATTTCACAAAGAATTTTAAACTCTTTCTCTGGTACCTGAATTTCCTTTATATTATATTTTTTCCTAAATGCAGAATCTACTACAGAATCTCTAATTTCAACGTCTTGTTCTTTTCTAAAACATTCAAAACTAATAACATTCTGAGATATTAAATCTATCTCCGGTAGCCATGATAAGGTATCAGCAACTACATTATCTTTACCGCTAATATACCTTATATCATTAGTAAACTGAGCTATATATTCCATTTGCCTAGTTTGACGTGGAGATCTTTCCGTTTTTGACTGGAGTACATAAGTTAAAGGTTTATGATCAGTAAATATCGTAAATGTACGTCCTTCTAAGAAATATTTAAAGTGTTTAACTGATAGATAAATGCCTAGGAGTTCCCGATCGAAAGTAGAATAATTCTTTTCCGCAATACTTAATTTTCTAGAAAAATATGCTAATGGTTCCCACCTCTGATTCTCGAATTGTTGTAATACTGAACCAACAGCTAAATTTGAAGCGTCTACAGCTAACGATATTTTAGCATTCTTGTTGAAATGGTTCAACAGCGTCTTTTCAGTGAGTTTTCGTTTGACTACTTCAAACGCATCTCCAGCCTCATCTGTCCATTTGATATTATTAACTTTGTTCCTAATACCCTCCGTTACTATATGATGTAAAGGGATAAGATCCTTTGCTAAATTTGGCACACATCTGTGGTAATAATTTATCATTCCTAAAAATTTTTGAAGTTTCTTAACAGTTAGAGGTCTCTCAAAATTATAAATTGCTTCAACTCGAGTTTTAGAAGGCTGTATACCATCCTTTGAAATTTGATAACTTAAAAAATCAATAACTTCTTTGCCAAAAATGCATTTTGCTGGTTTTATCCTTAAGCCATATTTCGTTAGCTGCTTAAATACCCTTTCCAGATGTTCCAAATGTTCCTCCTCATTTGAGCTTGAAATTAAAATGTCATCTATGTACGTAAAAACAAAATCAAATTCAAAAAATACTTCGTTGATAAACCTCTGGAAAATTTGAGCACTATTTCTTAACCCAAATGGCATTCTAGCAAATTCAAACATTCCAAATGGGGTTGTTATGGCAGTTTTATTAACGTCCTCAGGTGCAACTGGAATTTGATGATAAGCCCTAACTAAATCAATTTTCGAAAAAAATCTCTTGCCATAAATATTAAAATTAAAATCCTGTATATTGGGCAGAGGATACCTATCTGGAACTGTAACACAATTTAACCGACGATAATCACCGCATGGCCTCCAGTCATTGGCATCCTTTTTGGGTACTAAATGAAGCGGAGAAGCAACATGTGACATTGAAGCCCGACAAACCCCAATTTTTAACAGGTACTCAAATTCTTTTTTTGCCACACTTAACTTAACAGGATCTAAACGTCTAGGTTTTGAGAAAGGAAGAACTCCATTGGTTATAATTCTGTGCACAGTGTTGTGAGTTATATCCTCTGTATAATTCGGTTCTGATGTAATTTCTGGATACTTATCCAATAAGGCTATAAATTTATATTCGGAATTGAAAACCTTCAAACTGAAAATATCACTATATCCTGATAAGCCACAGGTTTTTAACTTGGTTAATGAATCTTCGAGTTGTTTATTTTTCATGTCGACTAAAATACCAAAATTCTCAAGAAAATTTGCACCTATAATAGGCGTACTTACATCTGCTAAAATAAATGGAAACTTAAAATTCCTTCCCAATCCTATATCTAAGTTAAAAATTTTATTGCCAAAGGTGTTAATTTTGGAACCGTTCGCAGCAGAAAGAACCAATTCAGAATACTGCTTAACCTTTCTAAATTTAGAAACAGGAGCTACAGATACACATGCCCCTGTATCAATTAAAAAATTTAGTTTACTAATTCGGTCCTTGATAAATAGGCGACGAGATGGTGTAAAGTTTGTTCTATTATCTGTCACCGTGATAATAGAACTTTTTAATTTAAATTATTTGAATTTACGTTATTTTTTTGAAAATTGCAAGGTGGAACGCATTTATGAGCATTAGAACCAAATTTGAAATGATACAAGCATTTATCAAATTTTCTTTGAGAATTGCTTCTAGAAATTTGTCGGTAATTTGAAAAATTCCTATCCCTTGATCTAGAGTTCCTAAGCTCAGAAACTTCAAGGCTAAGATTCTCCAATTGCCGACAAATTTCAGTATTAATTTTCGAAATTTGATGAAGTATATCCAGATTATTATTGAAATTGTTATTTGAAGAAATTTGAAATACTTGCTCTTGCTTATTATTCGAAACATCCCAAATTTTGTCAGCAAGAGCCAGTTTATCTTCCAAATTTTCTAAATTAGATGATGATAAATGAATTTGAAGTTCATTTGAGAGTTTACGTAGCCACAACTTATAAAGGAGCTCATTGCCTATGATGGAAACTGTACCCGAAATATTGGACAGTTCCCTATAAAACTCAGAGGGTTTCCGGTCACCGATATGTTTATCAGAAAATAATTTTTCAAGACGTTTTTCTTCGCTAAGAGAAAATCTTTCACACAATTGTTTTTTAAGAAATTCGTACTTATTTGTCGAAGGCGGTTTTCGCAAAATATCTAAAACCTGCATGATAACCTCTTGTGGAAGAGCAACAATAATATGTTGATATTTCTCAGCATCATCATTTATTTGTTTAATGATAAACTGAATTTCAGTTTGGATAAACCACGCTTCTGGACAAGATGTCCAGAAGGAAGGTAATTTAAGAGAATTATTATAATTAGTAGGAAAAGTAAAAACTTGGTTATTCATATTCGATAAATCTTGATTGTGTATTGTATTTGTGTTTTCCGTACTCGCTCTAGGAGTACTTTCTGATAGTGGATTTACTATCGAAGAATTTAGTTCTGTTGTTGTGTCTGATTGTGATGGATTCAAAAGTATATTATTATTTCGTGCAAATGATCTAGTAAGTACCATATTTAAAAACGCGTACTTGAAGGGGAAATATGTACATACATACACATGTAATTTAATTTAACAACAAAGATTTAAATACGCAATAATAAAATATGAAAATATGAAGTGAACGTATGTAAATGCACAATTTCGTAATTAAATTTAATAAATCAAATTAATTTAAAAATCAAACCTTCTGTGTTCAAGATAATACTTATATAATAAGGTTGTAGCCAGGCCCAAAATTAGGTTGAAAAGTTCCAAAAGCCTTCTTGAGTGTCTTGTTGACTGTTTGTAGTATTTAGTATCTTGATGTAATAATTCCAGTTTTGTCTGCACTGAACACCAAAAATGCTTATTAGTAGATTTAATTGATTACCGTCAAATAGTTGTATTTGAATTGTTGAATATTTGAAAGTTTTCACCAAATTTATTTAATTGGACGCAGCCAAATAGATGTATTTAAATTGTCAAATATTTTAAATTATTATTAATTATTTGCAGGATCGCCAATTTGTAGTGATTATTTTAATAATATTTATTTATTATTTCGATTTAATTATATATGTCTTTTCTATTCAAGGAATATTTTTATAATAATTTTAAACAACAAAAAACAAAAAATATTTTTTAAAACATGAAAACAATTCCAGAAAATAATATGATAAAATATATTAAAATAATACAAAGTGTTTAACTATAAATACCCTACACCGAGACTATTGCGGAAATGCATTTGCCAACTTTTTAAAGTAAAGATATGGTCTCTAATTTTTCTTATTTAGTGTAGGATCGTAATCAACATAATATTTTGAAGCTTTGAAAATAGAGATTTTGATAAAAAAGTTTTTACGGAATTTTTTTCCATTACTGATGTTACAATAAATTGCTGCAAAGCCAATGAATTTGCATGGGTACATATGCTAATCATGCTGTAGCGATTTCGTGAGTGGCATTAGCTGGTCAGTAGTAAAAACATCGACTTGTTTAATGTGGAGAATCCGTCCAGCTGAAAAAATTTTAATATGAGGAGTTCAGGTCTTTACTCGACCCAGACTAGCGAACGCAAAGGGATTGCAGGATCTATTGTAGTTAATCAGTCTACGACTTTTGTGTTTTTAAAAGCTCTTGAATTTAATTAATTAACACTATTTTTTTAATATATTTAATATATATATTTTAATAAACGTGCGTTAAGTCTTTTTTATATAAAAAATAATTTATTCAGATCAAGGAACCCGAGTTGAACATTAATTAAAATGCTTCTTTAATTTAACAAGGCAAAGTCGTTTCTGCATTAAACTCTTACTAGCGATACAAAAATGATCACAGATGACCTGCACTAAACGCACCTGAACCATTTGAAGAGGGTGTTAATTGAATTACCAGAATATTCGACCAGAAACGACTCCATAATCTTTCATCACACATTGCGCAAATATTTAAAAACTGAGAATGGTGTATGGGAAATTTCCTCATCCCCCATCCATTAGTCCGTCCGCACATTTAACTTTCTAATTTCTACTTGCTCCGCTCAATGCAGAACGCCCTCTGCTTTAATTGCGAATCAGGCATAAAAATTGTCTTGGCACCTGTCTCGTTAGAAAATGTGAAATGAGGTCATTAAATGAATTAATAGTTATAAGTTTTCAAAATATATTTTACCATTATTTTGAAAAAATCAAAAATTTTTCACAACTAATTATGGCAACACAAGTATATCAGGCCTTGGACTGGATCAACTGAAAGTTTTTTCATGTAGTGTGGCCCGCTAGACTTAGATCTGCATTCGTTTAATACTTTTAAATTGATTCTAGTTTTCGAGATATACCATTATATAAAAGGGAAGCAGTTGCATACATAATAGAAGCATAACTAGATAAGGTATTGCGCTACTCAGTAAAATAAAAATTTCGAAATTCGACAATAATTGCCGTGAAATCTGTTCATTAGTTTTAGCGATATCGCGGAACTTGTATAAACTTTTGCTTTGTAATAATTTGTATTTTTTATTCAGAAAAAATTAAAGATTAAAAAACGAAAATTACAGCGATGCACAGTGGCTGAAAATCGTTTTTCATTGGCCAAAAGTCAAATTTTTTTTTGTCACCGATTTTTAAAATTCTTACACCATTTTGGAGCTAATATATCCATATTAAGGTAGCCAAAAAATTAGGTTAAACTATTGATAATTGTGGGCGTGGCATGCTGTCAAACTCAACTGTTTTTTGTTATTTCAGTAAAAGGTGTTTTTTTATCAGTTTTTTGTCAAAAATAAATGGTCACTACTCGCAAGCTATCATCGATAATAACCTGCGGTCTTTTTTATAATATTGGTAGGATTATAGTCTTTAGTTGTTGTAAGTGGTTACCGCTCTAGCGTTTAATATTAGAGGTGTTATGAAATATTTATGAAACTACTATATTTTTCTAAAATTTAAACTTTAGTGGAATAGAACTTCTAGGGAACAAAAGGGAACAAGAAACGTATACCACCCGAAGAAAGGCGAAGGTGTCTTCTTTCACCCCATATATACTTTTGCACCCGCCACGACCCGCCGGTAGAACACTTTTTTAATTTTAATGAAATTACTCCAAAAAAATCAAATTACTCTAATATAAACAGCCCTATAATTACTCGTATACAATGGTGTATTAAATTTTCACTTTTTTGCCTGAAGGTTTATGTTTTTTACTTTAGACTACCTAAAACTAAAATAATTAAATATAATACCTGCGAAAGGGTTTTATGGCTTTGTTTTGATCAGCAAAAAATCAGTAATAAAAATATCACAATAGGTTCTACAGTAAACATATGATCTCTTTCTAATATAACTGTTAGGGTCAGCCAAAGTCATAAACAATTTTATAATAATAATCGCGACATTAAACGACTAAAGATAAAAAGAACCCCATATTGGCGAGATACTAATTAGTTTTACCTGATATTAAGGTCTGGATAAGAAGTGCAGTTTTGTTCAATTTAAGTACCACCTGCTATGAAATTGAAGATCAATGTGTGAATAACATGTATCTAAAAATATATAAAACTACGGATTCAATAAGGGATTACTCAATAATAAGTTAATCCTTTACGTGTACGTACATATATTTGCAAGTGATAAATCATAACAGAAAAATATGGAGATCTTCGGTTATAAAGAACTGGCCGAAGAGTATTTTAGAAATAAAAAACAGGAAGATGTTCTTACTTACGTTAAAATAAAATTAAACTTAAATTCGTGTAGCACCGGAATACAAGAGCAATTATCTAATTTTGTAAAAGTACTAAAAAAGACGCTACAAAGAAGTTAGCTACAGTAAACAAAAGTTTTATATAAAAAGTGAAAAGTGGTTAGAAGGCCAACTTACTGTCGCTGCAGAAACAGCAAAGCAAGATAAGGTTGGAAGACCACGCAAATCATTGGACAACTGCAGCGATAGATCTAAGAGGCGGAAACTTAAAAATGTTAACGATGCAATTGGTTGTACAAATATAAAAGAATCTTTCCTACATCAATTACGATCACAGAACCAATTAACAAAAGTGGATATCATTGAAAAAGTTATTAAAGCTAGTCCAGTGAGAACAAAACGAATTCTTAAAAGTATACCAACTCCGAGCGATGCAAAACAGTGCACAAATGAGGAGGCATTAGCCTTATTTCTGGATTTGAAATTAACAAAACAGCAATATATTAAGCTCAGATTGCGTGCGATTGAAATGGCTCAAATATCTATCCAGCATATCATCACATAACTGCTACTAAAATGGACTGTTTTCCATCAAAGGATACTAACCAAACACACCAATTTAGGCAGAGGTACAACTACAATCTCTACTTGATCACACAGCCGAACGCTTGCTACAATCAATACCAGGAAATGCGTTAAAGAAATATGGAAACACAAAGCTAATTCTTTTTTGCAAGTGGGGATGTGATGGTTCTTCGGGACATAACCAATACACACAAGTTGTATGTGAAAATATTTCGGACTCGGATATGTTCATGGTATCAATTGTACCATTGCGATTGAAAAAGATTTTGGAAGATTCAGAGCCTTCGACTAGTACAATGCAAACAATGGATATTTGGAAAAATGAGACACCATCTTCTACGAAATACTGCAGGCCAATCAAATTTGAATTCAAAGAAGAAACTCGTGATGCCATTAACAAAGAAATTAGTGATATCAAGGCCCAAATTGCAACACTACCATTAGCCATTACAATTACAGTTAGATGGGCAGCAAATTGAAGTAAGCTACCAATTAGTCCTTACAATGATAAATGGGAATGTAGGTCAGGCTTTGACTAACACGAAGGCTGCATCCAGCTGCATTATATGCCAAGCAGCATAAACCCAATTAAACCAATTTCCGACAAAATCATTAGATAATACCGATGCATATGAATTTAGATTATCACCACTACATGCAAGAATACGACTTATGGAACATATACTAAAAATCAATTATGATTTATATTTCGGGTCTTCAGGATCCATAAGAAACAATAAAACCAACAAAGAATTAAGAAGTTCAAAAAAGAAACATGTTCAAGATGAATATCGCAAAATTGGATTGATTATAGATCAGCCAAAACAAGGGTCAGGCAATACAAATGATGGCAATACCGCACGAAGATTCTTTTCAGATCCAGAAACAGCATCTGAAAGAACAGGAGTGGATTTAAACCTTGTTTCCAGTTAATTTTAAAATTTTTTTTGAGTGTAAAAATTTTTTTGAGTGTAAAAAATTTTTTTCAGTGTAAAAAATTTTTTTGAGTGTAACATTAAAAAAATTCCATTATCACAAAAAATAATTATAATTATTATTAAGATCAAAATATAAAATTTTTTAATATGCAAATAAAAAAAATAAACCCATATTTCACTCCAAAAGTTAAACAAAAATCAAAAGTTCAACTTTGACCTAGAAGTCCTTAAGAAGTACTCAATCAATTTCAATGTAATTAAAACTGAGTCAAGCTGAATTAAATATCTATCCATTAAAAAAAGAATTACTTCAATATTTTGATCGGTTCAAAAGTTACAGAATTTTGGCCAATGAAAAACGCTTTTCAGCCACTGTGCGGTGTTTCTACAGTTTCGAAGGACATAAATTAAAGCGAAGTTAGAAATTCGATTTGTGTCGTTGCAATTTCAAGTTGCGTCGGTCCGAGTTGCGTCATTTTGACCCCGATTTGCGTCGGTTCGATTTACATCGGTTTGATTTCGATTTGCGTGATTTTGATTTCGATTTGCGTCGCTGCGTGAAATAAGTGGAATTCCATTTTCTTTGTTATATAACTGGTGCTTAAGAACAACTTTCTGGTTATGGTATGACGTATGTACTTTAAAAACGTAAAAAATGAGTCAAAGTAAGAGAAAAGTAATTAAAATTGGACGTAACAAAACGTTTTAAATCAGGAGAAACGACTGTTAACATGGGAAGAGCTTTTGGACTAGAACCTACAACAGTAAGATCAATTTCCGACAGAGACGGTGATAAAATACATCAATTCGCTGAAATTGTCACACCACTCCAATCTAAACAAGATAAGAAATCCCTTATTTGTTAAGAAGAATACTTAAGAAGAATACTGCATCTAGTAGTAACGGAAATTCTGTTGATTTCGAAGCCAGCAACGGTTGGTTTAACCGCATTAAAACACAACAAATTTACCTAATGTGTAGTTCAGTAGTTTCAGAAAAGTTTAAGCTTGAGCTGAAAGGCATAATTGAAAAAGGAGTGTATTTTGCTAAGCAGATTTTGAATGCCGACGAAACAGGTTTTCAAAAAATGAGAAAGCATGTTCTGGATATAAAGCCGCGAATAATCGGCTAAAACTTCTTTTGAGCGGAAACGCATCCATCCAATTTTTTCAGACGACTTATCGGAGCATGTAAAAGTTGTTTTTATGCCGAAGATACAGTTCTGCGTTGCTCCAGTACAATAGATGTAAACTTGTGTGATTAATACACATACCAAGTGGGAGTGGAATTTCATTAATATTGTTATTCCTAATCCTAATTTGATTCTATCAAAATTCTATTTCAAAATACTTATGTATTTCGCTTAAAGTTGGATGTAATAATTTACTTCACATATTCAAATTTAAGAAAACTGAAATTTCGGCACACATGGAAAGATTTTTTTCCACACGTTTCAGCAATTGCCTTCAATAATTTCGCTGTATTACTATCGCAAACGACTCCTACACGAAACAGATGAAAGCTAAAAAAACCTCCCTCATTAATTGCAAGACTATTTACTAGTCCTTTAAATATTCGATTAATATTAATAATGTGTACATGTATGTATGTGTGTGCACAATGAGTCTTTTGACATCCTGAAATCTTTTTAATGAATACATAAATAGTCGAATGAGCTTCGCGTCTGTACTTATGTTACATTAGCATTAATAGTATGGGCCACACACACATACACACATACGTAAACTGAAAGTGTATTAAGTACATGAAGCGAATATGATGAGCTTATTTGTACGAATAATAAATGAAAAATCGTTAACAATAATTCTTCAAGAATAAAACGTAATAGAAGTGAAGTGGTATTAATAGGAATTAAAAACAATACATAATCTTGAGTTTGACAATGAACCAACCAATCCCTTTCACGCCAACGAGAAGGCAGTATGAGAAGGTTGTTGAAAATAATTTCAAAGCAATTGGTAACCAAACAACTTTACAATACAAGGGATACATTTATTATAAAATTGTGAGTAGTGATCGCTTTAGTATTCATATAAAGTAAATACTAATAAAAAAAATCATCAATCTTTGCACACGCACGAGTATTTTGCAGAAATATAATAAATGGGTGTGGCACAACTATTATGAAGGCATTCGATAGTTGGAAATAAAATCACACAATGACACAAAATTTTTACTAATATTTTGTGTAAGAATTTTTAATACTCTTTTATACAGATAAACAGAAAAAAGGATTGATTACATTAGTGCACCCATCAGTGGTCATGCAATGTACATATTTATTCATTTCAGTACATTTAAAGGACAACATTAGCTGAGGTATTAAAAACTCGTATGTTCATAACAAACAAAACAATGGTTGGTACAATCATACTTGAAAGCTATCAATAACGTTTGTCCTAATGATTCTATGAAACATGTTATTATGTTCAATACAAATGTGTAATATATCCTCATAAACATTTTGTGGTGTTTGTCAGAACGATGTTACTTTTTTCACTGGAAAAATATTTAAAAAATATTAACTTCTGTTTATTTTTATTTAAAATACATTTGTATATGTACATACCGATATACTATATACAATATACACGTGCTATACATACCTCATATGTATATATTTGAATATGTTCCTTTCATAATTTTTTATTTGATTCCTTGGTACTTGTTTATTTTATTTTAAATTTTAATTTAAATAATAGGTTTGTTCCACAAGATCTCGGACAAGTTCGGACTATTGAGAGCAAAATGAAAAATACTCTCTAAATTTGCCAAAGTTACCCAAAATAGCTGGAACGCAAAAAACCATTTTTGTAGTTCCTGAAATACTAATGCTGCTTACTTTTTAAACTAAAATCTATTTAAGTGCTTTTAGACGCTTAAAAGCCTTCAAATTATAAAAACAAAACATTTGCATCATTGTCAACAATTGTAAAATAATTAAAAAACAAAAAAATTCTTCATACACGTAGCTATAAAAACATTTTAAATATTAAATAAAAAAGAAAATGTTTATGCACCAACGTATTTACCACTTAAATTTTTTCATTGAAACTCTCCATTTTGCTTTTTAATATATTTATTTATAAAAACTAAACATTTTCTTTTGCTTGCAAATTTTCTGATAATCTATCAGTTTCATATGTAAACAAAAAACAGCTGATTGTTAAATTCTTGTCCGAACTTACCCAAAGAAAAAGTTCGTGCAAATTTGTACAGGAAATGAAAAAAATTACTCTCTCAATTTCTCTCTTTTTTGCACAAAAATTGTTATGTGGAACGGTTTTGGGTAACTTTGGGCTAGTTCGGACTGTTTCGTTATGCATGTGGAACAGAGCTAGTATTTTATATTAAGGTTTTTCACACTCCGTTGTACGAAAATTTTAATTTTTTATAACATTGTTGAAATAATCATGTTAAACATTATTGTGGTAATGATAATATTTATTTTTAACTTTAAATAAGCTGTGATCACATGATTATGAGCTGTGTAACATGGTTTACCATCTTGCTAAAACTAAAAATTATAAAAGTTAATATCTTCCATTTTAGGCCTTAAAACATCAGTAATCATGGCTCTGTAGTGATCGCCATTGAATAAAATGGCGTTTCCGACATTTTTGAAAAAAATGCGTCACGCCAAACTTTTGCTCTCTCTGAATGCATTGGCCTCTCGAAATTGTGTGAAATTTTGGTGATATGGATATTTTATATCCTTTTGATATGGCAGTTCAAATGTCGTACAATTTTATTTGGGGAAAAAATTCTGACATAAATCCACGAATACACCGAATCTCCAAACTCACTTTGATCGCTGGAAAAATGTTAAAATTTAAAATGGTTTTAAGGATTAATTTCATACTAATTCACAATTGGTTCTAAAACGTTCCACAAAACTGGGTTTTAAGGCTTAAATTTGCGTGAGAAAAATGTATTACGTGTAATTTTACTGCAAGCCACCATGCAAAAGAAAACTGTAGACTTCATATTTATGACTGAACACTGGAGAACACATGTATTTAGTAATATTTTCGAGTCCAATTTTGTGCGACATTTCAATTTATTTCAAATGTTGATTTTTTTATTTTTGACCTTCAAATTAAATCTTACGCTTTGGTGTGTTCGCCCCTTTTCACGAAAGGCGAGCAAAATTACATACGGCGCTAAGAATTAGAGGATAAAAAGTTTCACGCTTTGTAACTAAAATATAAGAGTTTCTACGCCGATTCACTATGACAATGTACAAAAGGGACAATATTTAAATTTCCCTAAAATGAAGGTTTAAGAGACAGAGTGTAAGATTTCAAAATTCGTCAGTTGCAGAATGTAATCATTGAACTATTGACATTGGCATGTTAATGTGTCTGAATCAGATCAATTTAATAAAAGCCAAACCATCTTATTCCAGTGGCTGATGTGTTTATTTATGCAAGCCATGTGTCGAGCTGAAGGCAACCGGACGGGTCACAGGTTGCGGAATGATATAAACGTTGGCTGCGAATAAGTTTTTCTTTCACAGATAAGTTACGGACAGTCAGCGCAGTGTCTGTTTAGCTAATTGGTGTGGCTCCAAGTGAACGTCTGTATTTATATTAAGTGGTTCGACACACAAACACGAAATCGTTTGCTCATGTGAGAGGGCATGATTAACGAAACCTCAAATAACGCAAACGGAGGTCCTGTGTTCCTTATAGGATCAGTGGGAAAAACATTTTATTGATCAGTTTGTAAACAAAAATCTATTTGTTATATTTTACTCCACTGTAGAGCTGCATGGTCTTTTCTAATAAGCGCTTATTTAAAAACAATCAACTCCCTTTTTCCTCTTTGAAAGAAGTTTTACATGTTTTTTTTATAAATGAAAACGCCGTAAGAAATTCCGATACTTATGTATTTACATCTGAAAAGAATGGAATATGGCAGTTGAAAAGCTTTTATATGAGAGTATGTATATGTAATTTTAATGATGCTTTATGGCTTTTGCGCTAAAAAATCAGTATATTTCAGACCTTTTATAAATATTCGAATATTTAATGATTTTTCATTGAACTACTGAATAGATTGCCTCCGTATATCTGTATAATAAGATAAGAACTAAACGAAAAAGTCTCTGAAACATTTTAAACCAGTTAATGGAAAAAAGCTAAGCGAATGCTAGTATTTAAGTATTTATAAATAGCAATTTGTTCGAAAATGAGATTAAATAAAAAATGTTTGTTACGCAGAATAAGTATCAGTATTTGTTTGTGACATTTAATTCAACATATGTACAGTGTGTCGAGTAAATATTTTCCAAAGCAAAACTGTCGAAATTTTATTATTAAGGAATCAAATATATTTAAAATAAATATTATCTCTTTTCGTCTCCAATCGTTTTCTTAAAACATTTCCAATAAACGGAGGCAGTTAGTAATGCAAATCTATGCGATCGAACCATTACTGGAAGCCAAATAGTCAGAAAATAAAGAGTTTCAGTTAATGTGCAAATAAAAAGCATGATTGGTACAATCACAGTTGCAAAGTTTGGTATGTGTCCTGATGATTCTATCAAACTTTTGACTATGTTCAACAGATCTATATAAAACGATGTATGAATGATTTTTGCCTAATTTGAGTAACTATGTATGATTATCTTGCAAATTGAGGCATATATCCTTAAAATAAAATATTATCAAATCGTATGAAATAAGAACTAGAAAATTTATTGGAACCATCAAATGCATGTTTCATTGTGCAAACATTGATTCGACAAACTGTATAGAGAAGTATGCATACGTTTTGAGCAACATATTTTTGTTGGTTTGCTCGGTTTTGGTGGCAGACTGACGGGTTTGATTGTTTGGTTGTTGGTGTTCTTTATAAAGATTTTGTTTTGCTTTAGAATGCCAACTAATCTTTGTGATTTTAACTAATTCTACACAATCACTTCAGTTAATCTGAAAGTGTTTTTTGAGCTTTATTATTTAATGCGATTGAATTATCCTTGTAGCCATTGTTTGCTTCTTTATTAACTTTTGCTTTTGCCTCATTTTATTATTCATTGTACTTCCTCGATGTTGCGATTACTCCTTGACGTTTTCACCGCTGTCTACATTGGCAGCAACATTACATCTACAGTACATCTTCATTGCCATTATCTGCTTAAGGAGATTTACTTGTACTTAAACAATGTTTGGGCACATCCCCCATGTATTCTCATCTTTGTACGAAAATTTTGCAAATATTTATCCTAGCGACAAGACAGACTAGAAATAGATAACGTGTACACATTGTTCTCAAGACAAATCCTTTGTATTTCGGTGTCTTTAATAACTGTTCAACTGAATTCAAGCTTAAATGTAAAAAATTTCTCGTTTTTAGTTTTTAAAAGGAATCACTTTGTGCCACGATTTGTTGCCCCAATGGAAAATATCAAAATGTTGTAAAGGCTTTTAAAATATAAAACGTGTTAATACTTAATTGGGTCTTCTTTAGTGAGCAGCTTTCAGCGATAACGCAATTTTCGACAAAACACCCAAAATAAAAAAGCCAAAGTTCTCCAAGTTTCTCTAAAGTCCATGAGCACATCCTTCGTACCTCGTAGCCATTAGGAGAAGATATTGACTGCGTTCCAGAAAATCACTTTTCTAAGTGGAAGAATTGCAGTCTTAGAATTTTTCAAATATTTCAATAAATATTCTTTTAAAACATATAAAATATATAAATCCTTAAGTATTTAGACTGAATCATCTCTGATTTCATCAGAAAAATTTAAACATTATCTTGCGGCTTAATTAATAACTTTCTTTACGAGAGCACAAGAATTTTCATCGGATGTTCTTCAAATGTTATAACGACACCAAATCGAAAAAAACTTTTGGCACAATGGGAAAAATTAAATTAATTATAATAAAATATTGGTGAGAGATATTTTGCAAGGCACTTGCAAAAGTAAATAAATTTAAATTATAAAAAGCGCAGCACACTCCACTAGAAACATCGCAACCTCCTTATAAGTACAATTACGAAGTTCAGTGAGGCACGAATGTAGTCTATCAGAGTGTTTCGTAATGGAAGAAAATATCTGTTCAATACTTCGTAAGGGGAATTGGTTTGAAACGTTATCAACGTGAGAAAATGTTAGACTTGGGGTTTCCTTGTTGGCACAGATATATTAATTATATAACGGGTCTTTTATTATTGTCTTAATGTCTTCAAATACAAAAACAAACAAATTATGTGTGTGAGACGTTAATTTGAAAGCCCTATTGATGTCATTATGTATGAAATATGACATATTGTGCAAATGTTCGGTGCGGCTTGGCTAAGTGGTGTGCCTTGGGAATGCCATGACTCTGGGGGATAAATCAGGTGTCACTTGACCTTGGGCTTGAGGGTACCACAAGAAAAAGTCTAACGGCATCAAATGGCATGATCCCAAAGGCCAGTTCACATCACCACTACGTGAGATGACCACGTCTTCAAATCGCTAATGCATAATGTCCAATGTGGCATAAGCCATGTGGCACGTTTCGGTTTCCCGTTGAAATCACATGCCATTGGTGTCAAAGAAACTGGTAATCATGGCCTATAACACTCGTCGTTGGCAGTGATGGCCCGGCAATCGTCATTCTCAATGAAATATGGCCCGATGACGCCACCAGCTCAAAATCCCCACCAAACAGCGTAATCCGTTGTGTTGAAGCGACTTCAACAATTTATAGTCATTAAATAAAAAAATATATATGTACATATATAGAAATTTTTTTGTGTGTATTGAAAATCTGTATAATTTTTTTTTTTTTACCATTAATATTTTTATTCTCTCTCTTTAAGTTCAAATAACGTTTTCTTGTACTAAAACTGGAATTTTTTTTTTTAACTAACCTTCAACTGTCTTAAATTTAAGTTTCATTTTTTGTATTGATTTAACTCTCGTCTGAGACACAGCAGCAAGAAGCTGACAACCATTAATACCAAAAAAAAAAAAATAAAATAAATGTGCTTTTGAATTGAATTTGGCGACTTTTCTTCTAAAGGAAATACAAATAGAAAAGGAAAGCTACCAAATCGACAGATGGTCCTTCGAAAAGTCCTAGAGGAACTAGGGCTGGATAGAATTAGTGGAATTTGTCCATTAATTAAGGGTTGTTCTCCCGCAACAACATTACAAAAAAAGTCTGTGCAAGACAGACCGAAGGTCTTCAGTTAGCATCCCTCTCTACTGAAGAAGGAATCCACTGTGTGCAATAGTACACAAGAAACCAAAAAACCAACAAGTCAATAAATCCAGCAGGAAAGTTGCTCCTTGACAAAAAGTGGTGAGCTTAATCAGCACAAAGGAAGGGAAAGGTTAACGGGTATGTACAGTGTTTAGATTACTTTTAGCGCAATTGAATACAAAAAATTTGATTTGTATAACAAAAAACAAGCATTAAATCTTCGAATGAATAAACCCTTCATACAATTTGCCATAACCTCACATTTCGAGAAAAATCCCACTTGGTGTCATTATCGAATAATTTTGCCCCTAAGTGCCAACACTGATGTTGTGTGAAACACACAGATACTTAACTTTTTGCAAAAGATAGCCTGTCACACTCTTCATGCAATTTATGATTCATTTAGCGACAACTACTTTTGTTTAATTTCAAACGCACCTACATTTACATATAAAAGACAAAGACAACATTCATATTCTAAAGCAAAAGCAGAGTAGAACAAAATCATTGCAGATCAACATATTGCAAAAGTAATTCTATGCTTGACATATAGTGAACGGCAAAAATTTAAAAGTGTGTAAAAAGAAAAAACCAACATATCGAAAAACAATATTGAAAAACGAAAAAAAAAATAGAGGAAATAAACAAAATAAACTTATTATTAAAAAAAAAAAACAAAAACAATTAAAGTGTTAGACAGTTCTACTTGAAGATAAAAATAAATAAGATGGCAGGCATGAGAAGAAAACTGAATTACGACTTCAGCGAAAAGAAAACGGTGAGTGAAGAGCTTATTAATATATTTCAAAGTTAAGGTAAAAATTGTGAGGTAATAAACAAATGTGGCAATTTCTTTTAGAAAAAGAAAAAGAGGAATAAAAATAAAAATAAAAAAACCCATAAAAAGAGAGTGGTGTTATAGTTTTTTTTTGGCGTAAGAAGTTACATGGCCATTGGCAAAACATTAGGGATGTTCAAATCAAAAAAAAAAAATATAATAATAATAAAAATAATAAAAATTGAATAAGGGAAGCGATTATTCTGCTTGAATTCTTTAATATTTTATTGTGAAATTTAAAGTCAAAATGACATCCAAAAGAAGGTGCAAATACGACATTCAGCAACTCGTGGCATTTTGCAAAAATTTTGAAAATATCCCAGCAGGTTCTTTAACAACTTCTTTGCTAGAAGTAAAGCAAGCCGAGTTGGAAAGAAGATGGTCCAAAATGGTAGCGACTTACGAGGAATTCATGATAAGTGATGAAAAGTTAAAGGAAGAAGAAAACACTAAAGATGATGTTTCCCCGAAATACGAAGATGCTAGCGAGCAGTATCAAGTACTAAAAGCAAGGATTTTAGATATAATCAAGGCTGAAGCTCCTAGTAAAAATACACCAGTCACACGTCAAACCTCACTTAAATTACCAGCAGTAGAAATTCAAAACTTTGAAGGGGGATTTGATAAATGGCCAGCATTTCGGGATATGTTTATGGCAGTAGTAGGTAATGAGCAGTCAGTAGCTCCAGCTCACAAATTATATTACCTGCACAGCAAGACAAGGGGGGAGGCCAACCAACTCATAACAGATTATGAGTTAGTAGATGCTAATTTTGAGCTAGCATGGCAAGCTTTAAAAACTCGCTACGAAAATAAAAGAATTTTAATAAACAATCAAATCAAGAAGATTTATAACATCCAATCGCCCCCAAGTGAAAATTTGAAATTTTTGAAATTGCTTAAGAACACAGTTAGTGATGGGTTGTCCATCATACAGTCGTTTCAAATAAATGTAGAGGAAAATGACCCCTTCCTTATGCACATTTGTACTTCGAAGCTGCCCGAAGAAACATCGCGCGCATGGGAAGAGTCCTTGACGGATCACAAGGAACTGCCCACTTGGCAACAATTAAGCAATTTTCTGTCTAGAAGAATTGAAACTTTGGAAACGTTTAGCAATTTAAGAAAACCGTCAGGAAGGGATAATAATAATATTTCAAAATCGCAATCGTTTCATGCTCAGAATGAACTCGACAAAAACAAATTTAACTGCAAGAAGTGCAAGCAGAACCATCCCTTAAAATATTGCAAATATTTCAAGTCGCTGTCAGTCCAAGATAGATTAAAATTTGTATACGCAAACAAATATTGTGCAAACTGTTTCTCCACTACTCACTACAAAACGAACTGCCCAAGTATAAGCAACTGCGCTCGGTGCAATCAAAGGCATCATACCATGCTTCACATTGATAGTGATGGTAAGTCGAACAAGGGTCTTGATGTGAAGTCCCCGCCTTACCAATCTCGGCAGAGCGACGAAAGACCGCCTACGTCAGGAAGTCAGAACAAATCCAATTTACAATCCAACCGAATCAGTAGCGCCCATGATGAAGAATTTGTGCCTATTCAAACGCATTTTTCCCAACATCAGGGGGAAACTATCTTACCCACAGCATTAGTTCATGTGGAACATTATGCGAAAAGTTCACCATCCGAGCATTGTTAGACGCGGGGTCAGAATCGAGCTTTATATCAAAACGGATTCAACAAAATCTCGCTTTGCCCTTAGAGGCCCATAGCTCCCAAGTATCAGGACTCGGTGGCACAGTTGTTAGCCTTTCCAAAGGCAGATGTATCGTCTCCGTTAAATCACAAAAATCTGATTTTACCATTCAAATCAAAGCGATTGTGGTACCGAAGTTGACACACTTTTTGCCCTCTAGACCAATTCGAATTCATAATATTACCCAGATCAAAGACTTAAGTCTAGCTGACCCCTATTTTTACAAGCCAGCTGCGGTAGACATGATTATTGGTAGCGATTATTTGCCATTCATAAACTTAGCAGGAGTAAGGTCCAATATTGCAAACTGTCTAGAAGCAAGAGAGTCTCACTTTGGGTGGTATTTATTAGGGCCAGAGCCAAATAACGAGTATAAATCGTTCCACACGACTGTTTCAATGTCCGAGAATTCGCTTCTTCACGAAGAACTGAGAAAATTTTGGGAACTAGAAGAGGCGGAAAAAAGCGTATCAGAGTCTGAAACCGATATTTTGTGCGAGACCTTTTTTCAAAAAACTGTCAGCCGGCAACAAGATGGTCGTTATGTAGTACGACTTCCATTTAAAGAAAATTATCCAGACGAAATATATTTGGGTCCCTCCCGACATATAGCCCTCGGACAATACCATAGAATGGAAAAAACATTAGCCAAAACCCCAGAGTTAAAAACTGAGTACAATAAAGTTCTCCAGGAATATTTAAATCTGGGACACATGGAACCAGTTGAACATTACGAGCCCAAAGGTAAAAAATATTCTTCATTTTTTCTCCCGCACCACGCAGTTATTAAGCCCGAGAGCCACTCGACTAAGGTACGCGTTGTGTTTAATGCTTCAAAAAAGACGGGGAGTGGTTTCTCCCTGAACGATGTTTTATACCAAGGCCCCACCCTCCAAGCCGATTTGTTGCAAATTATCTTGCGCTGGCGATTTTATAAATACGTATTTACCGGCGATATAGAAAAGATGTACCGCCAAATTCTCATCCATGAAGCTGATCGTCCATATCAACGAATTTTGTTTCGCAACGAAACTGAAGGGTATGTCAACTCTTTTCAACTAAAAACTGTAACGTTTGGTGTAAACTGCGCCCCCTTTTTGGCGATACGAACTCTCCGTGAGCTGAGTAAGGATTGCGAAAAATTTTACCCTATGGCGTCAGCTATTTTAAAAAATGAAGTTTATGTAGATGATATCCTATCCGGCGGGCATACTCTTGGAGAGGTCAGACTCAAACACAGCGAACTTACAAGAGCGTTAAAATCCGCTGGGTTCCCTTTAAAGAAGATGACAACAAACGACGCGTCTTTACTAGAAAGTTTTGCCCGGGAGGATCTTCTAGATGAAGATTTCTTAAAGTTTGATGACTGCAGTACAACAAAAACTTTAGGAATCCGCTGGAATGCGCTCTCAGATTCATTTTGTTATACTGTCGAACCAATTGAAATTAGCTCATCGACCACCAAAAGAAAAATTTTGTCAGTCATAGCAAGGCTGTTTGACCCACTAGGTTGGCTAGGGCCAACTATAATTATAGCAAAATTACTAATGCAAGAATTGTGGGAGGAAAAATCGGATTGGGATGAAGGCATGACCCCACTTATTCTGACAAAATGGAATTCGTTTGTAGACAATTTGCCATCCATCGCTCAGATAAGAATACCGAGGTGGGTAGACTTTTCCCCAAAGCATCAGGTTCAGATACATGGGTTTTGCGATGCTTCAGAAAAGGCATATTGTGGCGCCATATATATCAGAACAGAAGACACCGAAGGCAATATTTACAGCCATCTTCTCATTGCCAAAACTAAAGTAGCCCCCATCAAGCGGACTACGGTTCCCAAACTCGAATTATGCGGAGCATTATTACTTTCCAAGCTTGTCAAAAGCCTAGTAACGAACTGGCAGATAACGTACGAATTATTTTTATGGACGGATTCGTCAATTGTGCTGGGCTGGTTACAGAAACCCCCACATACCTTGAAAACGTTTGTTGCAAACCGTGTATCACAAATCAACGACGTCGTCCGTACTCATCACTTGAAATATATAAAAACTGAAGAAAACCCGGCAGACGTGGGGACACGTGGTAGCTTCCCAAAAGAACTGGCAGGTAACAACTTATGGTGGCAAGGACCCACCTGGCTAAAACTTCCACAGGCTCTCTGGCCAACCCCACGAACTTTTGACCCAACCGACTTGGAAACAAAAAGGACTACGAATTGTCATTTAGAGGTGCGATGTACTGATATTCTTGAAGAATTTTCCTCCTTGGAACGAGCGTTACGAGTCCTTTGTTATCGAATTCGATTTATAAACCGTATCCTAAAGAGACCTTTTTCAACCGAAAGGTTTATCACATCAGATGAAATAAATTGTATGAAAATTCGACTAATTTCTATTGTGCAAAAAATGTATTTTGAGCGAGAATACTTGTGCCTGAAAGATAAAAAGCCTCTGAGTCGAAAAAGCAGACTTTTAACCCTTAATCCCTTCATCGACAAGGATGATCTCCTACGAGTTGGTGGCAGACTTAACAACTCGGGACTGAGTTATGCAGAGCGTCACCCAATCATCATTCCCGAAAAATCTCAACTCGCAAAACTCTTGGTAAATTTTACACATCGTATTTTATTGCACTCAGAGCATCACATCATGTTACGAGCAATCAGACAAGGATTTTATATTCCAAGATTAAAGAACTTAGTGAGAAAATGTATTCGAGAATGTAAGGCATGTACAATCTATAAACACAAGTTCCATCAGCAAATCATGGCCGCACTCCCCCCAGAACGAGTGACATTTTCACTTCCATTCACTTACACAGGAGTAGATTTTGCTGGTCCCTTCAGTATCAAATCCTCTCATCTCAGAAACGCTAAAATCCTAAAAGGTTATGCAGCTGTGTTTGTTTGTTTTTCTACTCGTGCTGTACATCTAGAAAGCTGTTCAGAGCTTTCTACCGATGCCTTCTTAGCTTGTTTTGATAGATTCATAGGGAGACGAGGTCTTCCTAAGACGATGTTTTCCGACAACGGTCGAAATTTCCTCGGCGCTAGCTATGCGCTCCTAAAATCCCATGAAAAATTCATTAAGTCTGCTGAAAGAACTTTGGTCGAAAAATATACCACTCTTGGATTCACTTGGTCATTCATCCCACCTTACGCACCTCATATGGGAGGCCTCTGGGAGGCTGCAGTGAAAAGTATGAAGTCTCATCTAAAAAAAATTGCTACTAACTTATCTTTTACCTATGAGGAGTTCTCTACACTGCTCGTGCGGATCGAAGCAGTATTGAATTCAAGACCACTGTCATCGATAAATGAAAACCCGGACGAGATTTTACCGCTCACACCAGGCCATTTTTTACGTGGCGCCCCGATCATTGCTCGGCCTGAAGCTCCAGCCGATCCTTCTATAGAAAATGTGTCATATTTGGAACGCTGGGAAAGACTTAAAGCACTCCAACACATATTCGCACGAAGATGGAAATCAGAATACATAAGCGAACTTCAACGCCGTTTTAAATGGAAAAAGGAACGAGATAACTTGAAAGTAAATGACATTGTTATAGTCAAAGAAGACATGCTACCACCTACGGAATGGCTCCTCGGTCGTGTCACCAAAGTCATATATGGGCGTGACAGCAAAATACGCGTGGCTGAAATAAGAACTAAAAACGGCACTATATTGCGTCCCGTTGTCAAATTATGTTTGTTGCCAACAAATACCCACACACAATCTGAAGTTCCATCTACAACCACTAAATAAACCACATAAATTCCGTACACTAAAAACCTATCAAGTTCAATTGCACTAGAAGTTTTCTATTACTGTATGTATTTCTTTTTTTCCTTTCTTTTTTGCTTCATATAGACGACCGGAAAACCCAAATGCCATCTTTGCAGCCGCAATCATCCACTTAAATATTGCCAGCAGTTTAAGAGCTGGAGCTTACCCATACGGCGATTGACGATCCTCAATAAAGGGTATTGCCTGAATTGCTTGGCGTTTGATCACACGTGTCATTGGTGCCCATCCCGCAATCGGTGCCAGTATGAATATGGGCCCAACAAGTTGTGCAATGCCAGACACCACACAATTCTCCACCGAGAAAAACAAGACCCCTTGTCTTCTAGCTTCGAAGACGAATATGTAGAAGTTCCGAACACTTCGGACCAAAGTGATGATGAGCCAAGCGAGATCGCCCTCCTGAGCCCCAGCAAGCAATTGTGTAACTCAACCACTAACGATGATAGCGATGATGACATGAGGCTTATCGACAGCAACCAACGTCTTCTCGCTACTGAAGAGGAAATGCGATTAACCGGAATTTCCCATTTTTTTCCTGTGGTTTTGCGTAAGCCTTCGACCAACTAGAATCCTTCTCCAAGAAGTACCAACCTACCTTAAGTTGGCCCGGGAGTATGTTGAAGCGACTTCAACAATTTATAGTCATTAAATAAAAAAATATATATGTACATATATAGAAATTTTTTTGTGTGTATTGAAAATCTGTATAATTTTTTTTTTTACCATTAATATTTTTATTCTCTCTCTTTAAGTTCAAATAACGTTTTCTTGTACTAAAACTGGAATTTTTTTTAACTAACCTTCAACTGTCTTAAATTTAAGTTTCATTTTTTGTATTGATTTAACTCTCGTCTGAGACACAGCAGCAAGAAGCTGACAACCATTAATACCAAAAAAAAAAATAAAATAAATGTGCTTTTGAATTGAATTTGGCGACTTTTCTTCTAAAGGAAATACAAATAGAAAAGGAAAGCTACCAAATCGACACGTTGGATCTCATGTAGATTGGTATTGTTCCGAACTAGACAAGAGCGTAGAAAATTGCTCGAATAGATAAATCAATTTTACTATTTACACTTGTAGCTGAACGCACTGATTTGGTAAACAGAACGTTTGTTTGTTTGTTTGTTTCTTTATTTAGTCTATGGATTAATAAGATCCTTACAGACAACAATATTTAAGAAGAAAAGTTACATGTAATTATATAAAACTAAAATAGTTATTTAAATATAAAAATTAAATTAAAAAATATAAAACTAAACTAATTATTTAAATATAAAATTAAATTACGTTTAATCACATTTATGTTAGAAGACATATCAATAACATTATACAATTCATTGAAGCTACAACAAATTTTACGGAAAGGATAAGCATTAGCATAGTTTTGGCGAAAATATTGCAGTGCCAGAGGATGATATTGACGTAGGGATCGTTGCGGTACGTTAAACGTCAGCTCATTTACCAGAAATTCGGAACAGATGTCACCATTTATAAGTTTAATAACAAATATTGCATTTAAAACTTTTCTGCGGCTCTTCAATGTAGGCAATTTAACTTGTTTTAATCTGAATTCATATGATGGAAGATTTGACGAACGGTTAGGGTATGTATTACGCAATATAAAAAGTAGAAACTGCTTCTGTACGGACTCTAAACGATCAATGTGGATGTTATAGTGAGGGTCCCAGATGACAGAACAATATTCAAGAATAGGCCTCACCAAGGAAGTATATAGTTGCCTCGTTACTGCTGGATCATTAAATTCTTTGGCCCAGCGTTTAATAAATGCAAATACACCACGTATCCTTAACAATATGGCCGCTATCAACTGTTAAAGTTCGAAAGTCCCTATTAGTAGACCCGTTATATAAAAAAATTAAGCTGCTGAAGAACTGTCAAACGGAATAATAAAAAGGGTGCTGGAGGGACAAATTTCGCCCACGACTTAGTAATATAAACCTACACAAGTTCGCTCGGAGCTGAATTGTGGTCACTTAAAAATTTTAATATAAAAAATATATTATTAAATTTTATGAATTACTAGCTGACCCCGTCCGCGTTGCTGGTCCTAAGCAAACATTAGTGTTGTATTACCACACGATTTAAATTGAGCATTTAACGAAACTTACGAAAGTTTTCAAATTTTGATATTGAATCATTATTAACATAGGTTTTTTGTAAATATCTTCGGAACTACATAACCGATTTAAGAGTTCGTTATCTTGTTTTGAAAAATATGACAACGGCTTTAAAAAAAGTAAAATAAAATAAAAAAAAACACAAAAAATAAATATATGTGTATGTCATTGGTGGTGCAAGGTCTTCTTTTTTTTTAAATATATATATTTTTATTTTTTTTATTTTTCAATATTTCAACACCCTGTAGGTGTCTTCTTCAGGAAAAAATATTTTATACAATTTGAAACAAAAACAAAAGAAAAAAAGTTTAAATATTTTCAATGCAAAATATTGACAATTGAGGAAATGAAAATATTTAAACTTTTTCTTTTGTTTTTTTTTCAAATTTTATAAAATATTTTTTCCTGAAGAAGACACCTACACGCTGTTGAAATATTGAAAAATCCAAAAAAATATATATGTATATATTTTTTTTAAAGAAGACCTCAAACTGAATAAAATAATTCAATTAATTTAAAATAAAAAAGGTCGAATAATATCATCAATTTATATAAATTACTAGCGGACCCGTTGCCTGCTTCGCACGGCAAAACAAAATAAGAAAAGAAACACACTTGTTTTTAATAAAGTTGGTTTTGTTCCCAAAAACACACTCACTTCACATACGCACCGCACACACATGCATTATCGGATTTTAACCAAACTTCATATAAACCATATATGGGCCACTGCCTACGTAGTGTATAAGTTTGGTTGAAATCGCTCGACGCGTTTATGATTAGTTCGGCGACGTACATATACGGACTTATTTTTATATATATAGATTATATTATAAATAACGTTTATATATTTTTATTCAAATATTGATTGTTGCTCTAAGAAATTTTGATAGAAAAGTAATAATGTTGATTGGAACGATTAAAAAATGTGTGGAAGAAAAATATTTTTATTCCAAAACTTTAATGTTCACAATAATATATTTACTTATATAAGAGTTTTTAATTAAACACTAAATTTTTGATAAGCTGGTCTATATGTGTGTAACTTGAAACACTCTAATTAAGTCAGTCTACTAATAGATGTAAAAATTGATTGGCTGACATGTAGTTTCAACAAGACCGTGCCATATGCCACACAGCATGCGAAACAATGGTTGAGTTGAAAGGCGAGTTCAGTTAACCGTTTATTTCACGTTTGGGGCCGGTTAATTGGCCGCCTAGATCGTGCGATTCACGCCTTTAGACTATTTTTTGTCATGTCTATAAGGACAAGCCCGTAATGGTTGACGCACTGGAAGCCAATATTGAAGAATTTATTCGTGAGTTACCAGACGATATATTGAAAAAAGTTTGCCAAAATTTGTACCCAGCGTACAGAGTTGTAAATGAATCATTCTTTTTTGATTTCAATTCATTACGAATTAGCTAAATTTTGAATTAATTCTTTTCGCCAAAAAATGAATTGAATGAAATTTGAATCAATTCATTTGAATTTAGCAAACATGAATTGCAATTCATTTGCAATTCAAATGAATTGGGCAAAATGAATTGCAATTCATTTTTAATTCAAATGAATTGGTAAAATGAATTGCAATTCATTTCCAATTCATTTGAATTGAATTGACTTTGAATTAATTCAAATGAGTTAGAAGAAATGAATTGCAATTCATTTCCAATTCATTTGAATTGATTTTAAATTAATTCAAATGAGTTAGACAATTGAATTGCAATTCATTTCCAATTCATTTGAATTAATTCAAATGAACTCGAAAAATGAATTTGTTATTCATTTCCAATTTATTTGAATTGAATTGATTTTGAAAAAAAGACTACTGTAAGAAGTAATATGTAATATTTATTTAACAAAATGTAATTATATTTTACAAATAAACATGAAATTACCAAAAATTAAAATATAGTAGCATATACAGGCATCAACTAATTTTGCTATTATTTTAATTATAAAATAAATGCTAATTACATTGAATTAGAATGCATCGTTCACATTCAGCAATAATAATTTTTCAAAATTATCATCCAATAGATTTCCACGTTTAGGCATATTTAGAATATACGCGTACGAAAATAATCTTTCAACAGCAGCTGACGATGGTAACGGTACATTAAACTTTAAGAAAGCCTTCTTAACGGTCGGATAATTATGCAGCATACTTAAAGATTTTGAAGAATCTGCTAAGTATGCTGTGAATTCTGCTTCTGAAGGATTATTGACGCACAATGTATTTTCTGGAGTTTCTATAATAATATTATAATATTATTGTTAACGGTGTTTAAAATTATTTTGCAAAGTGACTAGATAATTACCACAAATAGAAAAATCGAAGTAATTTAAAACGTTACTCTCTGAAATGACTGACGTTGTAATGTGTTCGTCAGACATTTGTTGAACAGCATCCTTTGCCATTTGAATAACGTCTGCTTCGGTGGCAATATCAAAATTCGGGTTCAAAGCTTTTAACCACAAACACTTAATTGGTGGGCAAAGAATAGATGCCACAATTGCAGTTTTAGCAGTTGCTTTTAAGGTATAAAAATTACTAAATCTTTTTTCCGTCGCCTCCATTAATTTTGCAGCCATAGTTTTCAGGTATTCGCTTCCATCTTTCAATTGTATTTTGGCAAATTTTGTTTTAATTGTGGCTAAAGCTGGCAACAGATAACCAAAGAACATGCCGTCTTTTTGGAGAAAGTCTATGGCTCCTGCTATTGGTGGCAGAAGCTGCAAGTACTCTTCTAAAAATTCAAAATCACTGTCTAGAAAAGTCTCAATATTCAACTTATGAATTAATGCTCCCTACTATTTCAAGTCATATTCCGCCGTTACCATTTTTTCGAGTTCATTTGAATTAATTAAAATGAATTGGAAATGAATTGCAATTCAATTGTCTAACTCATTTGAATTAATTCAAAATCAATTCAAATGAATTGGAAATGAATTGCAATTCATTTCTTCTAACTCATTTGAATTAATTCAAAGTCAATTCAATTCAAATGAATTGGAAATGAATTGCAATTCATTTTACCAATTCATTTGAATTAAAAATGAATTGCAATTCATTTTGCCCAATTCATTTGAATTGCAAATGAATTGCAATTCATGTTTGCTAAATTCAAATGAATTGATTCAAATTTCATTCAATTCGTTTTTTGACGAAAAGAATTAATTCAAAATTTTACCAATTCAGTGCATGAATGATTCGCGAATTAATTCAAAAATGAATGATTCGTTTACAACTCTGCCAGCGTATGAACCATTTTAGACGTGGCCGCAGTCAACATTTACATGCGATCATCTCTAAACATTGAATTATACAGATCGTTCTATCAACTCAAATAAAGATTTTATACATTTTTTAAATGTTTTTTAAATCAAATCCGAAAGATCTAAAAAAATCACCCTTACCAAAAAACCTTAATGAATCATTGTCTGTTTTTTTAGTTTTAATTTTTTTAAGCATTTTTGTTTTCAGTTCTTCTTCAAACAATAATAAATGAATGAACAATAAATTAACAATAAACAAACACTATTCTTTAATAAAGTCTTATCAAATTTGAGCTCGATCCGATGAAGAGAGATAACGATCATTTGGTTAAAATGCAAATAGTTCAACTAAAATACACTCAAAAAAAAATTTAATTGAATCACTGAAAGTTATTAATTCTAAATATAATTTCTCTGTAGTTTTTTACTTACTATTTTATATGCATGTACGACTATATACACATTACTATTTCAAAAAGCCCATAATATCCAAACACGTGCCTTTAGTTTTTGTTTTATCACATCTTGAACATTCCAGGCTCCCAGCAATCCTGCTTTACTCATTTAAAGATACTCAATATATTTTTTCAACTGCCACTTTTTTCTATAATTATAACTTTGTAATTTATTATTGTTTCCTGGCAAAGAGAATTATCAAAAATCCTCTTGCTTTTGTAATCCTCATCTCAAAGAGGTATCAGCAATTATTATTAAATACTCATACACCACTCACGTCCTACTAATAATGCCTGCAACAACTGTGCACCCATTTTGTCAATATGAAGCTCGCAAGCTTTTGGTAACGAGTACCTTGATGTATTAATTTTATCAAATAGCTTTTAGGTTTTGTATGGCAATTGTTCTATTAGAAATATTATTTTGTAAAGCAATTCAAACTTAAGCCGGATTAAATATTTTCTACGCAAAACTACTTTTGTCTGTATGTGTATGTCGATATAATAATGACACACCTGCCAAATGTTGTCAATAAAGCAATTCAGAAGTGGCAAAAATGTTACAAACTACTAGAATTACAATTTTAATTTTAGTCTTCAAAAACGACTGAAAACCCGTCTTAATTGTGAGACTCTCCATTTAATGAACTACAATCTATGACAACGCAACGGCAGTACAGTGGGCATTCTTTTTTACTAACTACTCATCCAGGTTAGATACGAGGCAAAAAATAAAACAAAAACAATGCGGCACGAATTACGTGTGGTACGATTTGATAAATCGATTTTCGTTATTTTCAAGGCGTACTTTGTGCCCGCAGCCAAAACTATCATCTAGTTCATCCAGTGAGCACAATTGTCAGAAAAGGCAGCGCATCTTAGTGACATGATTCCAAAATTATGCATAAAATATATATATTTATCATTCTGGCGGAATCGAAGATGTATAGGTACTACTTGCAGTGTGTTTTGTATCTGTTGCACCTTTAGTTCAATTACGTTTAAAAATTAACACGTAAATATTTAAATGACATTCAATAATGTGTCCATTTTATCCATTTCAGTTCGTCAATTAAATGTGAAAACAAACATCTTGTGTGCAATTTACTGAAACTTTATTATATTCTATGATAAAAAATCCTCAGCTCATAAGTTACATATATTTATATACATTTACGCAAAGTTCTACGTAACGTATACACCAATGGTTACAAACTTTTCCGCCAAATTCAATGTCAGAAATCGTAAGATTTTTTTATTTTTTACAAATGATATATATTTGGAATTATAGAAACATTTTTCAATATCCAGAAAATTTTATTTTAGTCCTAATGGCTAAAATTAGCGATATATAGAAGAAATAATCGCCAAAAAATATAATTTCTTGTCTTAAGACAGAGTAAATATGATCAGTGAAGACAAAATATGTATAAATAATAAAAATAAATAATTTTTATGGTTTTTAAAAATCAATTTAAATGTACATGGCTACAGATTCATCACATATCTAAATCGCTATACACATAATCCTCAAGAAAATCTCCGTTGCCCTGTTTTTTGGAATAGTTTGTAAGGGAATCAAAATTACTCCTCATTTCTTTGGGAGGTTCAAAAGATGTGCAACGAGCGCTATTCATATTCATATAATTTGTGTCTCAAAATACTCTGTCAAGAAGTTTATCTAGAATGCAATATGAACTTCTTTCAGTTCATATAGAATGTAATATGAACTAATTTAGTTACCAGCATATGAAATATAGCAAAACCAAGTTCTTTAAAATAGTACGAACCCACCGCATCCTTATAATTATAAACTTTTGGCAAAAGCTGATATAAATACATGTAAATTAGATGGAATATTATCGTTAAAACAATTGATGGAATATAAAGGGTGTCTAAAAAAGAATGCGCTTTTTAAATTTAAATCTATTTTTTGTCAAGTGGCAGCTCTATAACTTGGAAGCTATCACATTTATTTATTCCAATTATTAACAATTATTTATTCCAATTATTAACAATAAAAAATCTTATAAAGATATTTTTTCATACATTAGTTCGTAAATTATATTAAATATTTCTATAGAGCAAATTTATATTAAACATTGCCCTCTTTAATGCTAAATACCTGAAAAAACAACCTTTTGTATGCAGGTAAATTTTTATTCTAATAAAATACAAACCAAAATGTTCAAAATTGAATTTAATTTTTTATTTTATTAAATTTCCTTTTTCTAAATGTGCTGCTGCCTTCAAACTCCACATTAAGTTTTCGAATTTTAAAAAACATTCGAGCTCTAAAAAATAGCTTTTTCATCACATTTAATATGATGAGTCTGTTTATATAAATCACTTACACATTTCGTCAGTCTACTCCCAGATACATGATCAACCCGCGAATATATTGGTGCTCCTAATTGTGCTACTTTTATTTTTTTAAGGGCAGAATTCTCTCCGAGAGGTAAGTAATAAGAACAATCAAGTCAAAGGTCAACTCTATTTCCTTGTTATTATTTTTATAAAGGTTTTCATTTCGCCTTTCACAAATTCTTCATATTCTAGCTTTTGTTCTATAATAACTTTACTTTCTGCTGCACTTTTTATATCTAGAAATACAATTGTCATGATATGTGATTCCATCAGATATTGAAGCTTTAATTTTTTCCTTTGAAAATGGGTTCTCCACATTGTTCTTCAATAAGCATTTCAACAAGCTTTTAGATTCGAATGGGTCGTTCCTTATAAACCTCTTAGTTCGTAGAAGATGCTTTATGGATAGTGGGCACAGCCCCGCACTTCAAGAATCTGCTTTTAGTAAAACCTTATGATGGATTCGCAAAAATTTTACTTTTAATTTTCGAAAATATTTAAAAATAAATTTACCCATTTCATATTGCAAATTGTTTTCACAATCATGCGGCTTAAAATGTTCCAGGCAGACATGCAACGTCTTCACATTGAATTTTGCCTTGCGATCACAAAAATGTGTCCACTGCTTTAAAGGGCCAGGATGCAAGGGAAAGTTGAAAAAGCTTATTTTACACGCTTTTGAATTGTTTTCATTATTACATTTATTTACTGCACACTTCATTTTTACTTTTGATTAATTTTTGTACGTTTTTAACTTTAATCCCGATGCAATTTCCATACATAAATGTACTTTGTTTACAACACAAATTCTATGTCTACGTCACACAAATAGCTGGTCGCTTCAAAACCAAGCAATGCCCAATCTTGTTTTCCTGATTCATAGAAAGCAATTGATGCTGCTAAGTTTTCGATTTCCTTTGCTACATAATTTCGATATTTTAATAAATGTCAATCTTACTTGTACCTACTCGTGTAAATGGACACAAATAAAATTATGCGCATGCGCACAAGTTTGACTTACATTGGTTGCTTTTATTTACAGGGTTGGGAAATTAAGAGTTAGAAATTCTAGGAAATTGTTTCTCAGTATATAACATTTAAGGTATTTATGCGAGAGCTATCTTGCCGTAGGATTTTGTTAGAAAAAGAGTATAACGACGAAAATTAGAACAGTGGAGCAAATAAGCGTGAATGCGGTTGCTCTTATTGCTTTGAACATAAAATAAAGTTTAAAATATATAGATACTGCCATAATTTGAAATAAATATTAATCGAAATATGCGGATTTAAAAAAAAAATATTATTATGAAATGATCTGTCTTCAATGTCTCTATCACGATAGTATAGTCTCTATCATCATGGCACTGAAATAAAATTATCAAATACATACTTGTAATGAATCAAGAACTCACGAGAATGTATTCGAATGAAGAGAATATTTGAATATAAATTTTTTTTATAAAAAGATATTTGGTTTGAATATGCGCATGTTCATCACTTATATATATTTATATATCCATTTATTCCATTTCGACTTTAATCGATTTTATTCTATTTAATTTTGATTCTTGTAACACTTAAGATGTATAAATAATGTACTTTGATGAAATATAAAAAATGCGTGTTGACCTTTTAATGGTCAAAGAAAAATTTTATTTATTTTATTAATTTTCGGCTAGAACGAGGGATAGGCGTATATTTCCAATCAAGTAAAAGAAAGCTAGAAGAGCTAAGATTTCTAGATTAATTTTAAAGTACAATAATAGTCATTCGTTACTGCATTTATTGTCATATTTTAAATACATAATGGGATTTTGAAAATGTCTACTTAAAGAAGCTTTACGCCTGCCGTGAACGTAACGATTATGTAACGTAATTTTTAAAAATGATGACGCAAGTAAGTTGCTGCTTTCAATTCGATTTTTTTTAATTGTCTCTTTTATGGTGCGAATATGTACCGTAATTTTAAACGAATTATTGTATGTTTTGTATGCACAAATATATTGCAAGGTGGCTAATGCGCCTACGTTAACTTCGAGAGTATCAACTGAACCGTCACTGTCACATGAAGAGTAATTTTTCTTTGCGGGAATTAAATACTTTGGACCAACGCCAAACACGTCGCATCCGAAAAATATTCGGCGGTCGGTACTTTTTACTTCCAAAAGGTCGAGGAAAAACACGCTCTATCACCAAATTTGGTGAACATTATGCAAAAATAATGTATTTTTCTCGTAATAAGTTTCCTTTAAGTATTTAAAAATAAAATAAAAGTATCCTCCAAAAATTTTTTTCATTCGAAAAATTTCCGCTTTTAACCCACTGTGAGTATAATAAACGCTAATGAATCTAAGTCCTTTTGTCGTTTATTATTGATAATGCTTTTTTTGTTTCCCATTGCTAAATTTGAATAGACCCTTTGATTTGAAATTCTCAGTTTCCAGATGGTTCCACTCTAGTGTGAACAGGCCTGCAAGTAGTCCTACACATTTCACACTTCTTACACACAAGTTGACTATTTTAACGTCAAACTAATAAGTCCTTAAATAAGAATGTATACATGTGTGTAGGTGCACTTATTTTCATAAAAAAAAATTTCAATAAATCCTAATGAAAAACTTCATTGAATAAATTGGACCACAGAAACAAAATTTATGAAATTCTTTTAAATGTTTTGCTTTTTTACTCTACTTTTTTCCCCATGAAAAAAACTTTTAGTCCCCATAAAATTAAATTATGTTTTTATTTGTATATACTTCCATATCTTTTTCTATACTTCTTTTTTTAGTTAAATTGAATCTTTGCAACAACCAGCTGAACTTTCTTCGTATGTATTAAGAAAATAAAATTCTTTGCGTTAGTTTGTCGTAGAGATTTAAGTGAAATGAAAAAATGGTAGTTGTTGGATTTGTATGCCTTCATTATATCGTATTTTTATGTCAGAAAAAAACTGAAAAAAATAACAACCAGAACAGAAATACTTTATGATTAGTATCATTTTGTTTCTTGTCTTGTTTTTTCGCCTTTGTATGTTTTTTGCTGCTCTTGAAGCACTGAATTAAAAACTTTGGTTACAACTTGCAAACAAAATAAAAACTCTAATACTTGAGATATAAAAATATAAAAAGAAAAGTTGAATTGAAAAGAAAAGCCACAAAAGTGAACCCATATGGGTAATTGGTGTGTGTTACTTGGCCAGTTGTCTCTAGTCGGCTATACGACTGATTTATTCCCTCATACATACAATATATATTTATATAAAGTAAATGCTACTAGAGTACAAGTGACTGAATCCAAAACATAATCATAATTTAGTGTCACGTATTTTGTTAACATAACATCTAATTTACACGGTTTATTTTATATCCTCTGCAACCCATAATACACGTTGCACGTACACACACATACACGCACACGAGTTCTCATATTCTCATAGTAGTGTGTGAATATTACGGTACCTAAAACGAAAAATGACCCGAAATCAGTCTCTAATACATACTTATACCTTAAGGATACAGACACACTCGTCTACGACATGATTCCAATGAACCGAATAATAAAAGTAGTTTTTTCAACAGCAGAAAGGAAATTTTGTTTGAAAAAAGTAATAAGAAACGAAAAGGAATTTAGGAATCCTTTCTTTAATACTTCCTTTTTTGAAAATATATTACAATAAATATACTTGTTATACCAAAACCTTACCGCGGATGATAAATCCTTCGCTCTTCAAGTTTTTCGCACAAACTAATCAAAATGAAGCGCTAAATTTAAAAAATACCAAAGGAAGCTGTCACAATAGCTTTCTGCATATTGAGGACTCTTTTTGTAACGCCTGTCAACAAAACGAAAGCCTGTATGTAATTGTTGCTGCCAAGGTCCGAAGAAAAAACCCCCTTCATTGCTCTCGCATCTGCTACTAGAAAGAGAAAAATACTTTTTAGCAAAATAATTTCATTTTTGGTTAAATTTAAGGCCATATTCCAAAGGGAACAATTAAAACTTAACCTCTTAATTCCACCATTCATGAAAGAAAGTAACAATGTTGTTTTCAGAGCCCCTTTCGGTGATAATGTGTATTCCACATATTAAACCACTATTTGGGTTACGATGGTTGTTTGTGAATGAAACTCGTACAGATTGCATGTGAGGAAGGAATTTGGAAATATTTGTTATTCTGATCCTTTCCAGTAAAGTAAAGAAGTTCCAAATAAATCAATAAGATCCAGGAGTCGTAAGACCGAAACAGTAAAAATCAGATAATTTCTAACGATTTTATGACTATCTTGTAATTGCAAGATGTTCTGTTTTTAAATTCCTATTCGTTGGAAATGGAGTCATGTTCGCAATGAATTTTTTTTTGAGAAGTAGTTCAAACGCTATTCATCCTAGACTATATTATATATCGTAATGCATTTGATTTGCATCATTATTATGTTAATTGCTTCATTGATGTTTATTTCATCATAATTTGCTTAGAAAAAGTAGAAGTTTTTGGAAGAAATAGAATTTTTTCTATACTGCAATAATCTATTACATGTAACAAATAAAAAAATAGAATGGTTACCAACATGGTACCAACAGACACAAGTTGGTTTTAATGAAAATTTAAATTTTTATAAAACTTTTTTAAAAAACTAAAAACTGCTCATGTTTAGGAAATAGTTTTGGTTTTTACCCAGGATTTTGTAATTTTAACTTCGAAAAATGCACTTGTGGATATTTTGGTAGCAGACAAAAGCCATTTCTTAAAAATGGCTTTTTTAACTAAAATATGTATTTCATTTGCACATTTGTTTAAATCAATCGGAAGTGATTTTAGCCCAAATCCAAATTATAGTAGCCAAATCACAAATTGAGGCAAAAGGAAATTAAATTCTGCTAAATGATAAATTTTTTTAATTTAAGTGGAAATCAAACGATGGTTTTCACAACCAATGAAATTATGACCTCAACTACAGTTGGCACAACCGGTGGCAATAATGTTTGCAACTTTTGATCCTGGTTCACTTCTCCTAATTCTTGCCCAGCATGTGGTGTAACCTATAGGACCCAGAATGAGCAAGTAAGTGTTGAATATCGAAGAGTATTTAATTCTTTCTAAAATTATGGAATTCTGTCAAGGCATTTTCTTTTTCGTGTTTTTCTTCCGACAGGTTTTGCTTCAATTTGAAATGATATTTTGTAATCCCACGTGGAATTTGGTTTGCGAACAGACCGGTTTCGTCAATGTGTCATCTTCAGTGTTTTTTTTCCTTCTTTAAGTTTGTTTACAAGCCAAATTCGACGTGGGATGACGGAGGATCGTTCGGAATATATTGTTCTTTGATAAGCGAAATCTTATAAAGAAAGAGCAACAACCCAACAAGGATGTTAATTTCTGCTTTTGTTTATTAAAGCGATAAGTAAATTTTTTTTTGTTGATCACCAAAATGATACACTTTTTCAGAAAACAAAGAGTTGCAAAAGGTTTTCTGGCAGCCATGATGGCTCGGAGGGTTGCGTTTTGTTTGATATAATCTCTAAGACGGACTTAAATAAAATTTTAACTGAACACCCAACATACTGCCTAACAAATCTACAAAAGGTAAACACCATTTACTGAATGAAACTTATTTCTGATAGAGAGAAAAAAAGTTTCATTCAGTAAATGGTGTTTACCTTTCAAAATAAAACGCTTCAAATATGCAACAAAAATACATTAAAAATTCAAATCTACAAAAGCTTATTAATTATGGAGTAGTGAAGGGGTTGTCCCGAAATTTGATTCAAGTTGACTTCTTTAGATTTATATTTAGACCACTGACCATGGCTATTTGAGCGACGACAACCAGGCGTATTAAATGGTTAACATACAAAAAAATCTGATATTCCACTACATGCAAAACATGCTGTTAAGAACAACCGAGGGTATAGAGAACTCTGTTAAAAACGTGCATCTTCGACCCATCGACAGGTTAGTTATAAACGTGGTGCAGTTTCTCGATGAAAAAAGCAGAGCATGATGGGAGTCGGAATGTTATAGATCACCTCAATTAAAAACGAGTCTAAAGATTAGTTTACGTTCACACCAATCACATCCTCTGATATAATTGAGCTGATGAAACTGCTGCTCCCTTAGGATTAGATATTCGTGTGATTGAAATTCTATTGCTGGTATAAAGCCGAAGAAGGCACTATCCCGCAGAATTGAAAGTTGCAACGATTACTATGATCCCTAAACACGGAAAGGAATAATACAGGCCTATAAGTCTACTATATAACATGCCAAATCTCTTTAAGAAACTACTTGAAAGATGTCCGACCCCAATATTAAATTACAGTGATTGTATTTCATTCTTAGCCGAACGGTAGAAACTTGAAGATGATGACTGCAAAATCTGAAGCAATAATTAAATAATTTCATAACAATAATGAAAACTTCCATGCATATATTAAAGAACATACAATGAAACTTTTTCGTTGTCTCAATGCATGGTTTTTGTTTCAGTGTATGTGTGCCTTCGACATGTCCACAAACAGTGATATTCATGCATCAACCTTTTTTTTTTGTTTCATGGAAAGAATATTTGCTAGGGTACATCCAAGTAAACAGTTTATCATTTATTGTGTATCGCCTGTTCCATATAAAAATAAAAATACCATTTTTTCTATATGGCGTGACTTGTAAGTAAAACTGCAGTATATCTTTTGTTTAATTCAAAAAAAAAAATTGATAAAATTTCAATAAATTGGGTGAAACAGGTTCATGTATTGAAAATTCCATCAGCCTGATTTCGGACTTAAATAATACAACCAATAGCATAAAAATCTCTAGAATCGAATTCGTCATTATATGACGTCACTATTTCTATGGATATGTGCCACAAAAGGATAGAAAAGTTAAAAATGTATTGTGACAATTTGTCCAATTTCAACATTTAGCGAGCATATTTCATATTTTCTTGGAAAAGCCACGATCTTAATTGCATATTATTTGTAATAAAAAATATGCTTAGAGCTTTTTGTATATTTTATCCAATCCATTAAACCGTATCTCTAGGAAAATAATAAAAAAGTTATATTTGAAGAAAATATCATAAAAATACATTCAAACTCAATTTACGTTTCATTATTAATTTATTTATTGGTTTGCTTCCTGTACAAAAAGAATCTTATATTTATAGTACAGGAGCGGAATGCGTTAAAAACAAAAGCATTTGCAATAATTAAAAAGGTAATATGAAATATATATATATATGTATAGTACATAGAAAATTGCTCATAACATAATGAGAAAAAAAATTACCTACAAATTTTTATTTAAAAGAATTCACTACAAATTTTTTGAAACCACTAGCGTTACTGTTGAATTGTTGACATAGTGGAAGATTATTCCAAAGTCTAGCCGCATGTATATAAAATTGCCGATCGGAGACTAGGTATTGATGTCGAGGTATAATAATGTTTCGGTTTCGTGGCGATTGAAAAAAAATTTATATTTTCAAATAAGTATTTGGCAGTTTGATTATGTATTATTTTATGCAAAAAACCAGAGTGCGGATTTTTAATAGATTATGGAAACTGACTCCATAAAGTTTTTTAAATGCAGAGGAATCATGATCAGATCTTCTCAATCCGTACACATACCCTACAATATTGTTTAATAAAACATTAACTTCCTTCGGCTAAGAGAATCGCAGAGAAGGAACCAAATTTGCCTTGGCAAGAAAGATTTTAATTATTATGAGTGTAAAGTATTGTGTACACGCGAGCGCTCGTAATTTAAAATACAACTGACCAACCAGTGAGTTAACATTGTCTGTCCAAGTCTGGTTATTAAAAATTATACCTAGATTTTTCGCTCCATTAACGCTTTCAATTTTCTCACCATTCAAAACGATATCCCCAAAAATTAAAGGAGTCATACTTTTTTTGCAATTTACAATACATTTGGATTTTTTAGGGTTCAACAAGAGTCTATTTGCAATAGCCCAGAGATAAATTTGATTTAATTCGTTATTAATATGTGGGTAATTTTAAATCAAGTTCTTTATTTAGAAAGCTTTAATATATGAAGTACATAATTAAAATATACGTTCACATATAAATATATACATGCCTATTGTTAACACCATATTTATTTTTATTGCATTGTTTATGCAATCACTTGCAATACTCGTAAATATTTTTAATGATAAATGTCTTTGTGCGCATACATATATACGTATATATATATATATATATATATATATATATATATATATATATATATATATATATATATATATATAATATATACTTATATATATATATCTATATATATATATATATATATATATATATATATATATATATATATATATATATATATATATATATATATATATATATATATATATGTATATATATACATATATATATATATATATATATATATATATGTATATATATAAAAAGAATGGTTCTTTTTTTAATAAAATTGAGGACCATTTTAGCAATAAATTATAATACTTTTAATGCATTCGTTTTATAAAAAAAAGGAATTGATATAAAATGCAATTATATAATGAATTAATAAGTCCTGAATGCATTCAACTTACGAAAAAAATTAATTGAATTAAAATTTTAATAAATTCAAATTCTTCATGCATTAATTTTTAAAAACACAATTTTGTATTAAAATTTGAAATAATTTATTATATATAAAGATTTTTTCAATGGCTTTACTTCACGGCAATATTGCAATATTGAATAAAAATTGTAATGAACACATCGTGAACTAAAAGTTCTTGAATGTGTAAAAAATTCAAAACTTCACGCTTGGGTATATGTAATATAATACGTGATTCCACCAACCGCTTAAAGCAAAAGAAATTTAAGCCTTATTTCTTTCCAATTAGAGAGAATACAACGTATGCAAAACAAAATTTTAAGGTTAATAACATCGGCTCCTTGGTACATGAAAAATTCTATTTTACATCGTGATTTAAATATGCCACTTGTGACCGCTGAAATTGCAAAATATGCAGGCAAATATTTAACAAAACTCGAGTCCCATCCGAATCCGCTTGCTCGAAATATCTTGAACTTTCCTGGACACATCCGCTTAAAAAAGAGGGATACTACGGCCTTAACACGCAATGCAGATGAAACTTTTTGAAAATAATTTTGTGCTTAATACGACATTTATGTATTTGTAATTATTATCACTAAGTTTATGTCCGACACTGGTTGGGCCTAATTATTCTATCTATATTTAAGATTTGAACACTTTTTGTTAGTTCAGTTCTGAAGATACAAAAATAAAATTAGTGGGGAAAAAAAAATTTCTTAAATCACGTCACTCATTTCTTAAGTCAGGTCACTTCTCTTCCGTTAACCAGGGGTGTGCCACAGGATTCGATACTGGGGACTTTGCTAAAATACGGCAAAATGCGAACATATGCTGACGATGTTCAAATGTACATATACAAATAAGTAGCCGGGACAGCGATTTTGTGAAGATTCTTAATGAAGATTTGAACAGAGTATTTTTGTGGTCCACCAATAATGGTTTAAATCTTAACCCTAAAGAATCAAATTGTATCCTACTGCATAAACGAACTCAGCATATTACTGATAACCCAAAAATTTTCATTGACAAAGAGTAAATAAAATTCGTAGAAAAATCCAAAAATTTAGGAGTGATTCTTAATTGCGATCTGACTTGGTACATCGCGTAACGTATGCTTGTGGGATAACTTTGCGAAGCTTCGAACTTTGTGGCGAACTCATATTAGTTTCGACACGAAGAAAATGTTTATTGTTTGATTTGGTGATCTAATCAAAATAAGAACTTTAATATTTTTACACAAAATATTCACAAGTCGTGAACATGAACTAAATTTCACTTTTTTGTAATAATTTTCAGAATTAGGCGTAATTTTTTTCTATAAGTCATTGATGAAATGAAATCACCCATATTTGAATTCAATTCATCGCCAATGGATAAAGTGAAGGCATTCCAGAATTTTCGGTTCATGATGTATTCATTCAAATTGTGTTTTAAATAATTTTTTTTTTAAATAATATGAATTTGTAAATACTGAACTAATTCATATTTTAATATAAAATTATATTTTGTAGAACGGTTGCGTTATAAAAACTTTAATTCCTTATGAACTCATTCATATTTTAATACAATAGCATTTAAAATAAAACAACCTGAAGGATATAAAGACAACTTGGGAAGGAATCGCGAATAAAATTGGCAAGCCTCGTGAAAATAAAATTAATAGATCAATACGAATATTCGGTTTTATTTACACCACTATTTCTCTTTATTAACGGACTGTTGCAATAGAACACACAACCGTTTTCATTATCTGAACGCATTTATTACGGCAATACTAACTGATATTTCTGGGATGTTAATACATTCACACCTTTCACATATCCGAATTTCCACTACGATATTCATCATTGTTTACATACGAATGTCTCGCACTGCCTGACAGCTGAGCTTTTATAGTAATCAGCTATGTTACTCGAAAGTTGATAACTTAAAATTTCTATTTAACTACTAACAGTCACTGCACTGTGGAAGCATTGTTGCTGTACACAGTTGTTACTATTGATTACTTTAAGTTTGTACATCTGGCATCCCTTAACCGCGGTGACTGTGAGATCCGTGGATCCAAATGAGGCCCTAATCGACCTTCGGTTCAGCATGCAGCAGACCCATCGTACTATCACAGGATCAGCTCCTCTAGTAGTGAGTGCTGTTTCCATTGCGAGGAAGTCCGCATTGTCGAAGGCACCCTCAATGTCCATAAATGCACACAGGGCTATTTCCTTCGATTCCATGGCCTTTTCAATATCCCGAACAATATTGTGCAGTGCCGTGGTAGTTGATTTGCCCTTCTGGTAGGCAAATTGGAGCCTATGCAGAGGTCTCATGAAAAGTACCTCCATCCTGAGGTATTGGTCCAATAGTTTTTCAATCGTCTTCAACATAAATGATAATAGACTAATTGGTCTGTAGGACTTGGAAGATTCGGGAGGTCTGTTTCCACCCTTGGGTATGAATATGACCCCTACAGCTCTCCAAGTCCTTGGGACATATCTTATTGTTAAACTTGATCGAAATATGTTAACCATCTTCCGATAGAGGATGGTACCTCTTCTTGACAACAGGGCCGGAAAGTTACCGTCCGGCCCCGGTGATTTGTAAGGTCTGAAAGAATTTACAGCCTATTTTATCCTCTCAAAGTTCACTATTTTCCTGATGACCTGGCTCGTCCCCCTTCGCTGAGCATGCGGCCATGCCGCTGGAGTGTCAGTGTCCGAAGCTCCAAACCTGCAATCAGGAAAGTGAGTTCTAAGTAGAAGCTCTAGTGTCCCTTTGAAAGTATCTGTATAGGTGCCATTTGCCCCCTTCAGTGTGCCTATTGGATTCGTGCCCCCCCTCGAAAGGGCTTTGTGTAGCCTGGCTGTGGCCGGGACGTCCTTAAGATCTTCACAGAAAAGTTTCCATGATTTTCTCTTGGACCTTAGCTCCTTGTTGTAAGTGGTTAGGGCCTCTCTGTACCCTTCCCAATTTCCAGTTTGTTTGGCTCTGTTGAATTCCAGTCTTGCCTTCTTCGCAGTTTCCCAATATTTCTGTTCCACCAAGGTACCCTCTTGGTGGAGTCCTCTTCAGAGACCTTCCAATCCCTGATCATATCAAGAGATTTGTTAGTTATAAGTGTCAGATCGAGAACGTCTTCTCTGATGTCGTTGCAAAACGTTGGGCTATTTTCCCTATATGCAATCCCCATGTTAGTAAGAAATAGGTATTCTAGGAGTTACTCACCTCTTTTATTCGCATCAGTGCTTTCCCATACTGGGCATTCGCATCACCGCCAATGATGAGGGTTTTCCTATGGCATTTACAGTAGTCCACTAATCCCTTTGTTTTCAGAGGTGGTGCTTCGTCTGTGTCCCCCGGGAAGAGGCAAGTAATTAATATTGGTGTTTATGATAAGCGCAGCCCTTGGTTTGACTGCGCCCGTGTCATAAATTACCTGAGTGTTTTGTACATTGAGGCCTCGTATGCGGCCTCTTGATATCTAGGGCTCTTGTATAAGCCCTATGTTGATGGTGCCAGCAGCAAATCTTCTGCTAATTTCGGCTGATGCAGCCTTAGCATGATGAAGATTTGCCTGGATGCACCTCATTTTATAGTTTCTGATGTGGAAGGAGGGCTTTCGTCGTCTTCTTCCAGCTCCACTGCCTCCATCTGTTGAACAAGCGCATCCGCATTTATGTTCTCAGCCTTGAGCCCAAGTACAACTTGGCCAAACCGGAAGTTTAGCTTCCCTTTTGACTTCGTCACACTGGCTGCTGATTTTTGGTCCACGGAAAGAACCAACGTGACCAGAGAGCCTTTTTCGGCTCTTTTTAGTAAACGCCACGTTTCGACGAGGAGACCCTGATTCTGTCCCTGTAACAGATCCAAGAACTTGCTCGTCTCTAGCGCAGTCGAATTTGGAAAGTATCCCACTGCAATGCGAGATTGAGGAATCTTATGTTCCTCTATGGCTTTCAATGAGATTCCCTCCCATGGTGATGTGTCGGTGATATTTGTTTTCACCCACTCAGCTTACATGCTGTACTTACAGTGCAAGACTAGGTATCCTGCCTTGTAAGTACAGCCAAGAAAAGCAGGTTTTATGGCCTGATCTTTGCTGGGTTGTGAGGGACGTATTTGGATGGTCCCTTGCTAGAACCGCAGTCTTGACTCCCATTGTTATGTCCTTATATGAGGCAGTGGGCCGCCTCTGTGTGGACACCGATGGGTTGTCTGGCTGCTGTGATTTTGCAACTTGCCGGGTGGATGGTTTCTTATCATCCTTTATCCTCTTTTTCAGTGAGGATTCAGGTGGCATCTCCTCTTTAGACCTTTGCCTTTTTGGGCCATGTGTAATGCCCCCAGCTTTTTGGTCTACGGTTATTGGGTGCAATTCCTTGGCGTATGCCTCCTCCTTACTAAGGCCCTTCTTGAATAGATATGCCAGCCTTTTCTTCTCTGCACCACTGAGTCTCTTTGGCCTCTCTTCATTCTTTTCTTTACTGGGAGTTACTCCCGCCCCAGTTTCATTTTCTTTAGAGAGGCTTTTCTGCCTCTTTATTTTTTTGAGGTATGTGTGCCTCTGCATTTTTTTTTTGTTTTTATTTTTATTGTGTTCATTCATTTTGTTCCCACGAGTATAGGGGAAAAACGGTCAACTACGCCAGAGCCCCGGTAACGCAGTAAGGCATTCATTGAAATGGGACCTCGCTTGTGCATCCCAAGTCCGCATATTAGGAACTAGTTAACCCACTAGCCATTCATCCCTCGAGATATGCTGTTCCCTCTTGGATTGGGATTTGTTTAGAGTTTTCTCTCTTAGCCCGACTATATTTGCCAGGTACCCAGCAGAGACATGACCGTACTGGATCCCTGTTACCGGTGGCCACCACGAGGAGGTTATAGCCGCACTTCTGTACAGCCTAGCAGTTACGGCACAGTGATCAGTGAAAAACACTGCGGTATTCCCCCTACATAAGCTGACAGCTAGACCACTATTGAATTCACTTAATTATTTCTTCGAAATCAGGCTGAATGCGTTCTCAAAGATTTGTGTTTCAATATTTTTCATTAATTTTTTTATATTTGCAAGTCTGATTGCAGACAAATTCCATCACTTACGCCTGGAACTCCTGTCTCGGCACATGTTTTCTGCACGAAAAAATACCCTCTACAATTCTAACTTTTTGATCAAAAATGTTTAAATTAATTAAATTAATAGTTATTGAAATAATAATATGAATATTTGTTTGTAATAAAAACATGCATAAGTAATTTTATAACAGTTTGGTTTTTGAAAATTAAGAAAAAAGATAGAAAGTTTTCTAAAATAAACGAAATATTTATTTAAGATGATAACTGAATGCCTGTCATTTACTTCTTAAATATTTTCTTATGTAAATGTTGCCCGTGGCTACCCCGTTGATGGTTCATTCGTGAGCTCTGCTTCTGGCACACTTTTTCCAGCATTTCGTTTGGTAGCGCACCAATGGCATCTGTAATGTTATCTTCCAGGGCTAAAACTTTGTCGGGGTTATTCCTTTGCATAAAATATTCACTTTATTTTAATAAAAAATGTAAAACGTGGGATTAACTGCTCACCAAACTCGCCTCTAAAGAGGCTTATGGCATCGGGTGCCGTGTGGCATATGGCATCGTCTTGTTGAAACCATATGTCAACCAAGTCAAATTCTTTTATTTTGGGCAAAAGTCGGCCTTATCATAAGTGTCGCAGTCGTATAGTTTTTGTGACGAAAACCACTACTTTTTATTTCATACGATTATGATTGTCGTATGCGACATTACTGTATCAAAAAAAGCAACTCTACTCGCAATTCTATTACAATTTTCTTTATCACAAGTGACGTTCATAAACGTCAAATAGGAGAAAAAATATCGTTCAAGATTTTATTAACGACTTAAACAAGAAATAAAATGGATTTGAACAAAATGTAAGTTATTTTGCAATAAAATGTATTTTTAACCATTTTAACCGCACTTCAATCAATTTCAGACTCAAAATCACTAATTCAAAGCAATTAGACAAGATGATTGAACTTCTACAGCAAAATCCTAATTTAGCCAGAATCTGTTTTTGAACACACCGATTGAACGCTCAACTATGTTTCGGGTCTTCGAATGTAAGCAATTGAAATGACTCTCTGGGCTCCGCTCCTCAGCTGATCTGAATGGTGTCATTAAATATGTTTCTAAAGGATATCCAGTCTCCTCAAAAATATGTGCATATAAATATGAAATTGTTAAAAATGATGTTTTTTAAATTACCTAATAACCAGGTGTTTCTTTCGCCATTATTATAATTTTCTTGTAAATGCTGTTTTAAATCGCTTATATTCCATACTAAGGAGTCATGGACAGATCCAGGATGATGAGCTGATATGTGCCTTATTCTTAGCTTATGGTCATATACCTTTAATAGAAAATTAAAAAACATACATACATATGTACATACATAAACTTGAAATGTATTAAATTACCACTGTTGCATTTAGGCTATAATAACCCTTCCTGTTAAAGTATTTAAAACGCTCCTCCATTTTTTGTGCTAAAATCTTAATATAGGTGCCATCTGTACACCCTATTGCACCAGGAAAACCAGTTTAGTTAAAGAAAAATTCTTTTATTTCATATTTTTCGTTTTCAGTTGTGGGGATATTAATGCAAATCGGGCAAATTTCTTCATAAAGAGTGTTAGTGCACTCGTTAAGGGCACTGCTTACAGCGGATTGTCCCAGGCTTATATTGTAATAGTTTCCAGCACCCTTTTGATAGCTTCCTTCTCATTGTTACAGCAAGCTTTCTGATATTTGGTATTCTTCTAAGTATATCTTGTTTGTTTTCGAAACTTTGTTAAAATCTTTTCCAGAACATGTTCAAATGCTTCTTTGTTTAGCCTAAAGTATCGAATGAATTTAAGATTCATTCGATACTTTCAAGTTTAAGTTCATATTTAACAAAAAAGTAAAAATTGCTTACACAGAATCCGACATTGAAAATATGTTTGACTGTAGTCTCAGCTATCTTCTCATTGTATTCATTTCACTAATGGTAAATTCTTCTTCATCAGAAGAAGACAAAAATAAAGCGACACTTAACATTTTATCCCAAATATAACAATTAGCAAAAATTATGTTTCATAAGCAAATTTAACAACGGCCATTTTAATAAAACCAACAGCAGGGTGACGCTTAGGTAATTAAGTTTGTTTAATTTTTTTGTCACCTTGTTAAATTTAATCTTTTACAAAAATCGCCGGTCGTAAATTTTAAAAGGTGCCAAGAAAAATATAAAACGGCTACTTCTACGACTTCAGTAGCAAATACGACTGCGACACTCATGATAAGGCCGAGTATTCTATAATCATCGCACGGTACCTTGCTCCATTGACTGTGACGTTTCGATAATAATCGTTCTTGCAGAAATATGGTCCAATAAACCGCACCAAATAGTGCACCTTGAACTGACTCGTCAAATTCTCTTTGTCGACGTACTCGTTGAGACAAAAATGAGCCTCGTCACTGAGGTCAATTTTTCGACAGAAACACAATGCGATGGAAATTCAATAACTAGCAAGTGTTGTTCATTTTTTAGTCTATTCATGGTGAAATGGCAAACCAAACTGAGCGTTTTTGGCATTGCCACATGTCACGAATCTTTATTTACACTGAACAAAATAAATTAGACCAAAAAAATGTCAAAAACTTCACCTGGTATATATGTCAGTTAAAACATTTACTCGTACGTGTATATTCTTTTCTAGGCATTTATACGAGTATATGTTGGTTTTATTAAATACATTTTATCAAAAAACTAAGCACGGAATTTTTTTTATATTTTTTACAATCTGTATCTATGTATGTATGTTTTGAACTTGTAGTGGATAAGAAGAAACGTTCAGGACATTTGTTGTCTTGTCTTGTCATCAACTGAGCCAAAAAGGGCAAACCTAGGTGAAATAACTTTACAAGGTGGTGGTAATAAGCCTAGGATGTGTACGCCAGCACAAGCAATGAGGAAATGCTCATGTCAAACTATCTATTGGCTTTCTAGCCGGTTGCTTTTGCTGTTGTAATTTTTAATAAAATTATTTCACCTTGGGAGCAACCGGCGAGGCATTGTCGATCACATATTCATAAAATAATCGCTCAAGACATTATCATGGGAGAAGATTTTCCCAACTCGGGTAGATTCTGTTAAGCCTTTTTATAAACATCTTATAATATTATGTTACGATATGATTTCGCTTTCTGAAATAATTGGAATCAGACCGAATTTTCGACACACCTCTCTCACAAAACTAAGTAACGTGGAGTCAATGGTGACGGCTTCGAATTCTGCCAACTATATGTATGTATTGTTGTGTGTGTGTGTCTGTCTGTATGTGTGGCTGTGTGTGTATGTGTGTTGCTGTATATGTGTGTTCTTGTGTGTGCATTTGTAGTTAGTAAATGTTATGGTAGTGGTACCATTTTACTTTTACTTCTACCACTTTTTGGATTATTGTTAACTGCTTCCCTTTCAAACAATAAATATAATTTTTCTATTTATTCATTCCGTCATCATCTTCATCACGATGATGGAAATCATACGAGTCAAGTCAAGTCAAAAAGGCATGGGGGTTAAGTGCCTCAATCTAAGAGTACTTCAGAATATGAAAGTATTTGTATTCAAGAGTGTAAGCGTGTTGCATGTTGTTGTGTGTGGGTGTGTGCGTTGTGTCATGATTGAAATGAACTTGCTAATATTCACTTACTGCATACATACACACACACATACGTAGATATAGACCGTTGCGAATATTTCCGTATTCCGAGCGCATGTATGGCATATAAACATGTTTGTACATCTTACCACTAATAGGATAATACAATAGCCATCTTAATGAACGAAAACAATTGAAACAAGAACAACTTCGTTGTGGCACTCTTGTGTATGTGTGTGTGTATGTAAGTTTGTGTATTTACATAGTTCTTGCCAAATAGAATTATATTCTTATAAATAAATTCATACTCGTAGAAAATACACACATGTGTATATAAATGGCTGAAAACATACGGACCCACATAAAAATAATTATGAATTACAGTGAAATCGAGTTCCACAATGCTCAACTTTGTTTTGTGATATGAATTACTCGTATGATCTTAAACTATATCTTCCGCAATCCTCGATAGGAAACAGTTTGCACTTTCGTTATGGCATTTACTTCTTAAGTAAAAGTTGATTGATATGTTTTTGTAAAGGATCTTTCATTAAACTCTTTGAATAAAACAAAAAGTGTGTGAGATATTTAAATTTTTTCAAAATATATTTCGTTGCGTGAACACGCATCCAGAAATGGATTATGGGGACCGTGAAGTGGCGAAACGCGTGACCCATTTTTATAAAACAGTTTTTATCATTTGCACGTGTTGTTGACCTCTGTATCCGTTCATGGTAATTTGGCAAAATGGAATGAATCGAAATTGACAAATATATATTCAATATTATGGCCGCTATCAACTCTCAAAGCTTAAAAGTCCCTATTGGAAAACTTGATTCTTAAACCTTCTAAAAGAATATCGTAGTAATGCAGTTTTGAATGGACTTGATTCGATCCCCAAGAGCAGCTATAACTACTGATCAGGGTGCAGTATCTTGGAGGAAGGTAGAATCGATTTATTATAACTTGTCATAAGACATATCAGTTGGCTTATAAGGATATAATTAGGCTTAGCGTAGCAGTACAGCAAATAACTTTTTAAAATAATGCCTAATAAAATAATCCCAAAAGAAAATCAGACCTAAAAAGGAAAATTTAAATACCAACAAAATGTAATGAAGTGTCAGACAAAATGAACTAATTCCTAAATCTAAAAATTAAATAAAATCCATATCTTGGGAATGTTTTCATTATGATATAACTTGTATTAAATTTTTGATATGAAAATAAAAGTTCCATAAAATGAAACAATTCGAATATGTAATGAAGCCTTAGAAAGAAAAACTAGGAGAAGATTCTAGAGCACTGCGGAAGGCTGGCAATATAGAAATATTTACTCTTCATTTTATTACTTTTTAATTATTTATGGAGCCAAAATATGTCTAGGGCAGACTGTGCCTTCTAAAGCATTCTAGATTGCTGTCATTTGCCCTAACGCAAATACTTTTTCACTCATGGTATGCCCGAAATCGGCTTCGCTGGTTGATGTTTTTATGGATTGCCGCCCTTTGGCTGGGCGAAAGTACCTTGTGCTTCACTTCTAAAATATTTCCATATAGCTTTTTAAAGCGAAGTCGACTTAGCCACACTACAGGGAAGCAAATTCTTGGTTCTGGCGGAAGGACGGCTATGCAACAATACTTTAAAAATACGAAGATTTTCTTGGACGTACTACAAAAGAGAAGGCCTTTGCACCCTGCAAAAGGGTGGTGGAGCAGAAATACATCTGAAATTGATGATAATTTTGGACATTTCAAACAAAAAAGAGTGCATGATCAATGAAAATTATGATAGCTGTAAATAAAAATGAGTAAAATATACTTTACAATTGTTTAACAAATAGTATCCTATACCACTTCATGCCCAATCGCTAAATGGAAAAAAACTGTTCATATAAATCGAAAAATGGCTTTCATTAAAAACCCGTTTTCGAACACGGTTTTGGGCCAAAATAAAATAGTAACCGTTTTAACATAAATATGGGTTTCGGTTTTGTTTTTCATAATTTTATTGAAAAAAGAAAGAATAAACAAATCGACAAGAAAACAGTGTATAATTACGTAAAAAAATATAATTAGTTACATTGCACATTCCTATAAATAAACAAATATTTTTAAAAGAAAGTCGTTATAATATTCTAGATTTTATTGCATTTATCCAAATATAGAAAATCGTCATTTATATATTTACTAACTTGGGCTTAAGTTCGAAATTAAATATTGGAATTTTCAAAACATGAACCTGACACTTCCAAATCTATCGAATTTGCATTTACAAGTTTTGATTCAATCAAAAGCTAAACATTATTATAGATTTCTTGAGAGGTAGATGCATAAATAGGAAATAAAGGCAGCATTAATAAGAAGTTGCACATTTGCATACACTCCCATACATATATAAAGGGTATTTCATTAAGCTCTTCCTATCCTTAAGTTCACATAATATGAATCGTGTATAAGAATCCACTTGATTTTTTAAATTAAAATGCATGTCACTGCACCACATCTAAAATAAATAGAACATTTGCAAATGTCTCGGTGGCGCGAATCCGAAATATCCAATTTTCCATAAGTGTGGCTCAGTCTGAATTTGACCGATGGCATGAGTTTATTTGGCTCGAAAGGCCGCTGTGATATATGGTTTATTTTCACAGACTGGTGACTTAAAAAAAAGGTCTAATGGGATCGAATGGCACTCTCCCCGACGAGTTAACATCAACACAATGTGAGATCACCAAGACGTCAATTTACTCACGCAGAATGTTCAGTGTTGTATGAGCTGTGTGGGACGTCCTGTTGAAAGTATATGTAGTTGATGTTCTTATCACCCAATTTAGGCCAAGAGAAGTTTGTAATCTTCGGATCACAATACGCATGGCTAGTAGATTTACAGACCTTGAATATGCTGATGACATTTGTTTACTGTCACACAATTAGCATCACAGCTAGAGCCATGGATGCAGGACTGATTACAAATGCCTTTGCACTGATGGGGCAACAGCTTCAAGATGTCACAAACTTTGGCTTCCGCTAGCTGTAGCGAAGATATTCAAAACAGTCTGACTAAGGCTAAGCAAGCGTTTGGAATTTTGAATAAGTTCTGAAGGACAGCCAACATTGCAGTATCTACAAAAATTAAAGTATCCAGGAGCAATGTAAATTCAGTACTGCTGTATGGGTCGGAGACCTGGAATTTAACGAACCTCGATATACAAAAACTTGAGGTCTACGGGACTATAAACATATTATGATTATGTTTTTCGTAATGGTTATATACAATACTGAATTCTCATATTTAATTTTATTCCTTTGGCATAAACATACGAAGTTGAATGTTTGCAAACTGATTGAAGTTCACTGACGATTTGGTTTAGCGATCAATGAAATGTCGGCATATGAACAGCTAAAGCCACAACAAACAAAACATTCACAATAATTATTGGCATAAGCACCAACAAATTGACACATTGACTTGCTTAAAACCCACAGCATTTTTTTTCCACTAATTTTTATTAATTGTATCTTCATTAAACTGAACTAACAATAAGTATTCAAATCTTAAATATATATATATATATATATATATATATATATATATATATATATATATATATATAATTATTAGGCCCAACCAGTGTCAGACATAAACTTAGTGATAGTAATTAATAATAAAAATAAATGTAGTGTTAAGCACAAACATATTTTCAAAAAGTTTCATCTGTAGTATTGCGTATTAAGGCCGTAGTATCCCTCTTTTTTAAGCGCATGTGTCCAGTAAAGTTCACGATGTTACTAGCAAGGGGATTAGGATGGGACTCGAGTTTTGTTAAATATTTGTCTGCATATTTTGCAATTTCAGCGGTCACAAGTGGCATATTTAAATCACGATGTAAAATAGAATATTTCATGTACCAAGGAGCCGATGTTATTAACCTTAAAAGTTTGTTTTGCCTTCGTTGTATTCTCTATACATTGGAAGCTGAAGCAGTGCCCCATAGCTGAACTCCGTAGCACCATATGGGTTTCAAAAGCGACTTGTATATTAAAAGTTTACAATCTAGACTAAGGGTAGAATTTCTACCAATCAGCCAATGTATCTGGGTTAATTTAAGCTTTATTTGTGTCAGCTTAGAGTCAATGTGGTGTTTCCATGTAAGCCGTCGGTCAAGGTGTATACCAAGGTATTTCACCTGTGAATCTTGAGGAAAAACTTGATTGTTGATTCGAATGGGGAACCAAGTGTCTCTTCGTAGGGTAAATGTTACATGAACACACTTTTGTTCATTTACTTTTATTCTCCATAAGTTCAACCACGGTTCCAACAGGTTCATATGTTCCTGGAGATAACGGGAAGCCTCGTGAGGGCTTTCATGCATACTAAGGCAGGCTGTATCATCGGCAAAAGTAGAAGTGAGGATATTACTGCTCAAAGGCATATCACAGGCACAGCATTTAAAAAAGTTTTTAAAAATACGGGAATATTCTTATTAATTTTCAAAAACATTTGGTGTTGATATCTAATTTTTCGTCACGCCTTATTTATACAATAAGATATTAAGATCAATTGTATAAATGTAGAAAAATATGCTCAATTCGTAAGTTATTGTATGGGATGTAAGTCGTTGCATGTTGGTATTTTATGTTCTTCAATTTTTGTATGAAGACAGCCTGCGAAAGTTAATACGAATGTATTTCGCTTAAAATATTTTCAGCGGAATTCCATAATTTTTAATTGATAAATAATATTAAATAATATACATACATACATATTAGCAAATGCATGTGTGACCCCGACTCAAGTTTTTTTTGGCGGCCTCTATCTTTTTGTGTGCTGTTCCTGGGTTCATTGAGATTTGGTTCAATTGATACCTGGACACTTGCAACTTCATTTTTTTTTAAAGTAGATAATCGCAATATTGATATGGTGCCAATTCCATATCAGTTAGTAGGTACGTGTACTCGCACATCCGATTGTGATCTATCATCACTTTTGTTTGCTTCACTGGGTTTGTAATATGAGCAAGACGATCCTCTCCTAAAGGAATCAGTATCGCTTAGGCGACTTACAGACTTAAATATTTTTTCATTGGCAACTAAATTTCTCCACAAAGTAGTTCATAACATTAGTGAGCTTTATGAAATCTTATAGTTAAACTTCTTCTTAAAAGTTAAAACCAACCTAATGTATGAGTATAAGTAGAAAGTTGAATCAAATGTGTTTGTATGTGAACATATGCAACTTATTTAATTTATTCAAAAGCTTAAAATTTAAAGCATAGTAAAAGAAAGTTTCCACTGCCAACCAAAGCCTTTTTGAATTAATATATTAACCAAATCTCTGATTTAGAGACAATTATAACTGGGAGTTTCATTTTAAAGTAGCATGTGGCACAATTTTTCGCGAAAATCATTATACAGCGGGTTGTAATCATATATACCCAAATATTCAATGCGTTACTTGGTGGTTTGCAATCTACAACCACAGTGTCCACCGTTTTTGCTGGCTTCCAGTATTAAAAACTCTTTGATTCTGTGCAACGTACGTACATAAATACTTTCAGGTAGTGCATATCTTGGAAGCATATATATACGAATATTTGTGCTTGATATCTGTAAAATCCATACACATACAAAATTGTATTTTTATTTTTTTTGTCTTTCCATTAATACATGATACAGTTAAAGCTTCGACTTTTTATTAAGCTTATATTTCATTTTGTATAGCATTCCTAATGCTGGAGTTATTTGGTTTTTAATTTCTGATGTATGTAAGTCCCAAGAAAGATTATCTTGCAAAGAAAGGCCTGCGGTAGCAAACATAAAAATGAAGGAAATATCTCTAAAATGTTATCTGGAATCCTTGTGCTGTTGGCTGAAATAGTTAGCACATTGACTGCAAAGCAATTTATGACTGAGAACCTTGGTTCGATTGCTGTCCAAGGCAAGTCATTTTTTAATGAAATTAACATCACGAATTTTTCTGATTTAGTGTGGCGTTGTAATAATCGTAGTTGGACTGTGTAAGTGATGAAGGCATCCTTCGTCGGTACTGTTAGCAGAATGCTTATATTCCAATTATTGAATAAAATTAAAATTTCTTTAGTGGCTCGTGAAAATATGGCTCCAAATACAATACCCATATCAGATTAAGAAACTATTGAAACATATCCCACCAGAAACCCAAAACAAAGCTTTTCTGGACTGTTTAAATTGCCATATGAAAACACCGCGAATACAATTTTCGTTGCCCCTTTCATTTGCAGTTTATCTTATGATATTAAGGAAATGTTGGCATAAATAAAGACATTTGCATACGCATTAATTTCCGAAAAAAAAAATCAATAAAATTATTTACATACACACACACACACATATATACAGCGGAATTTGGTTATAACCTACACTGTTTATAGAATTATAGCGTGTAACGAACAACTTCCTCGGCCCCAACACTTGTGTACTGATATTTCACACACATTCGAAATTTGGTTTTAACAAATTTTGGCTTAGAACGAAATATTTTTTAAGCAGCAAATTCAAAAACAAAATTGCAGAATATTTTTCCAAACATTTTTATGTCGTTAAAATAATTACTCGTTTATATCAGTACTTGATATAAAATAAATGAAAATTGTGAGAATATATAAAAGTCTTAAAAACATATCGAAAAATAAAAATATGTGGAAATAAAAATTTCAATATTGTCCACTGCCTTTATTTGGAAAACTTCTAGATATTTACTCCAGCTACAAAGAACTTCATCTATAACTGACTAAATTGCCCGGTACCATTTAGTTCGTTATAACCGAACTTCACTGCATAATGTCTTTATTCACCCTAGATTATTTTTCTTGAAGTGAAATGGTGGAAGCACAACGAATATTCGTAATCCGTTCAAGATAAAACTCCCAATTTCAAATTAATATAAAATATTTACTTATAGCTTTTCTTGTAAGAGAGGCAGCACAAATTATTTAAAAATTAAAAAAAATTCATCAGTTCTAATTGAAGTGATGGATTTCAGAATCCATTGCTTGTTTATGTTTATAGGCTGAACAATGTTAATACAAGCTTTCGGAGCGCAAAGTGACCCAGTGAATTTATCTGTTCACATATTTTCTAGAATGATGTTGGTTGGAAAGTTCGAATCACATATGAGCGATACAAAGCCACAGATAAAATTTGCTCAAGTCGATTAGAAAGCATAGTGGACGCAATTGAGACACGGAATAAAAATTTAAAAAATTATAGGAAATTAAATTGGCCTCCAATTGATTCGTTATTATGACACTATTAGATTATTTACTTTGGGAATAAGTAAATTCCATGTTAAATGCCAACCAACCTCATGGTGAACACACAGACCCGTCTGTTGAAATTTTCACATGTACATATTTATCTTAAGGCGAAGCTACCGAGTAATCTGCGAAGATCCAAAAGACAAAGTCTCGTTAGCTGCCGTGATACCAAATGGGACACTTGTCAGCCGCGAACAAACACTTATCCAAGTTGAAGATCCAACCATATGTGTTATGTGAGCGATATTTTAATATATGTATATACAAATAATCTTACAGTGGACGATTCCGATTGTATAGTTATGTTTCAGAAATGATTGCCAAATTGGAACCGAAAGTTTTCCCACCCAACCATTATGCCATTATAATTGGATGCCAAGAACGTCTCCTCCGTCAAGCTTCACAAACAAGTTAAATTCATCAATTTTTATACGTGCCCAGCCCAAGAACAATTTGCAGAAATGCATATCAGCTCATAATTTCCATTGGGAATGAGTAGTTGTTGCAAAATTCATATATTTTTATCGTTAGTTCCTAATTAGCTTACCTGAACGATATTAAAAAAAAAATTCGAATGTTATAATTATAAAAACCGATATCTATTTCCTTGGTATTTATTTATCTCCGCAGTTATGGAATCTGTTACACAATAACGTTCATCATTAGCAAATACGAAACCTATTACCGATAGCTTTTACAAAGTCTTTCAATTTGGTTCATTTCTGTGCCCCCGCAGACCGGGTAGCAGGTCCGATTCCTGCAATTTTTGGTTGTTTTAAAAAAATTTTAAAATAATACAACTTGAGTCCCCAACTATTTGCATACACACTGAAGATTGTTTTTTTTTTTTGTCGATTTTCATGAGAAACTCTGCTCAAGCTTCCGAATTTATATACCAAGTCGGTCAGAAAACGTACTGAGGTCATACGAGTATAAGTGTTTGACAAGAAAGCGAACCTCTGAGAAATTCCGATGTACCCGAGAGAATTCTGTGAAAAGCTTTCAGGAAATTCTGAAGGAATTGGCTACATGTCTGACTAACGTCAGAAAAAGAAATCATCAGACTTTTTTGAAATTTTATAGAAACTGTTTTATTAATTAAGAAGGAAAGTTTTACCTAAAATTAGAAAATTTTTCAAAATTGTCCTATAAGACTCGTACAAAGAATCAAACAAATTTAAAGAATTCTATGACTTCTTGTGTCATGCATTTTCCTGCTGCTTACCGCTCTTAGTTGCAATATATTTAATCATATCAGTTTGAAATTTTAGACATCTATTCAAAAATATTTACGAAATGGAAGAAAACTATTATGAAAATTAAAATCAGATTATGTGCAGACGTGTCCGATAAAACTCGTAAGATAATTTATGAAATCGATCAGAAAATTTACTGACAAATTCTGTAAAGTGCCTTAAATGTGAACATGTGCAGAAACGTCGTACCAGAAAACAGCTGACAAAATGTCTGTGGAAATTTGAGGCAAGTCCGCTGATTTTCTTGTAAATCTGTGTCTTTTTTCTGACATGGGAATCGTTAACTGAAGAGATTGTATGGGGTGAGAGGCAATGAATTTATCCAACAGCAGATAGCGGATGTAAGTATACATATGTGACATCTTTCCGTTTCTTTTATGTTTTGCGTTTCAATGATGCGAATATTCAAATGTGAGGAAAAGTGTTCCAAATGATGACGTCTTCTTACACACATTATTTTAAATTCGGTACAGAGATTTATTGACTTCCTCTAACTTATTGAATGACTTCATTTTGATACTTTAAATCAAATATTAAGATTGCGTCTGTAAAACAATATATAAAATTTTTTACAACACGTTCGTCCCTTCTTCAGAATAAGTCGTTAATCAATTTAATATTATGCTTACGAGGCTAATTCCTATTTTATGTTTTGTGCAAGATTTATAACCATTAGTTAAGAAAAATTAAGCAAAGAATTAATTTAGTATTTTTATATTGCCACTCTTACTTAACGATTCGAAAGTCTTTAATCCAACCAGTTGTTATTTTGTAATCCAAACTTAATTGGCTTACACATTTCTGCCCTCCCTGCCACCGGCTAAGGAACAAGACCAAGAGTAAAAGTGGAAATTAATATTAAAAGAAAAACCTATGAAAACAACTAGAAGACAATGCTGGTTTAAACGAAGAGGATGCGAGTTTGGGTACTTGCTGCCGCAGAGATATTTGCTATTAATTAAATTATGTTCGTACGCGATACCAAATGCTGATGGGGATTAGCTGCTGATTTATGTGCGTGTGCTCTAATCTGAATTCCAACTAATTTATCAAACTATTTTAAAGAACCGCAGATTTTAAAACTGATGCCACAGAGTTTCCTTGTTAAGTCTCTGTGGAAATTTCAACAAGCAGAGGCAAATTCAAGGACATCTTTTCACCGATTTAATTGTAAAAGATTTAAGTTGCTTCAATAACAAGAAATTTCTAAGAGCTTTTAGAGCAAAATATTTACAAGTTAAATATGGGGTAAAAGCTTATAAGAAAGGGATCGTAATTATGTTTTTGTAAATACAACCAAAATAATCAAATATACGTAAAATTATTTATGTTTATTGATCGATTTTTGTTTTCCAACAAGTGCAGACTAACGCGAGAAGTACAAGCGATTTTTCTCCGGTTTTTTAATTATAACTGAAACTAAGGTCCAAGAGTTTTACGGCAATTGAATGTTTTTCTATTTCACATGCGGTTTTATGCTCGAAGCTTCTGGAAGCTTCTCTTTTAGAATAATAAATTAAAAATAGATTTAAAATAAATAATAAATTAAAAATTAAAAAATAATTTAAATTTTTTAGAGCTTTTTACATCGTAGGTAACGATATACATTTCTCTAACTTTCTTCATTTTAATTACTTTTGTGTATTACTATATAAATAAAACTAAATTTGTGATGAAATCACTACATTTTTTGACACATATATTTTTTTCCTCACCTCTATACAAAAATTCCCAGCGTGTGCCGCACAAAACATTTTTTTCTCTAACCTCTTTTTTCACTCCAAACACATTTACTTTTAAAATTTAAAAAATTAAATTGGCAAGTTTGCAAATTTTTTGTAAACATAAGATAAAAGAAGTAAAACAGCTGACTTCGAATGTTTCGAATTCTCTCTCCATTTCCAAACTATTCAGAATTGAAGGATTTTATCTTTAGGAAAAACTTATTTTCTGGGAATTCATTTCCCTGGGAGTTTTAAGAATTGGGCTGCTAGTAAGCGAAACCGAAAGTACAGGTCAATTAATTATAAATATGTTTGCAAGTGATGTTGATAAGCATATAATATGCATATACATAAAACATATTTGAGATATTTCTACTTATATTGTATGTCTGTGCATATTAAAATTTGCATTCGTACTTATGTACATACATAAGTGTGTACATACTTATGTACATATAAACTTCGAAAATAGCGTAACTAAAAAACGCGATTTCAATATTCGTACATACATATCTGGAAGCCTTTTGTGCTGTTCTCTATTCGGATTGTACAATAGGACCGCTCTGTTGCGCTGCAACAGAAATTCGCAATACCGAAACAAGTAATGTGGCTATTGTATATGACTTGTATTTAACGTATTTTGGAACTCCATCTGCTTTAATGTAGCTACTATAAATAAATATATTAAATTACTTTTGCAATACAGTACTGCACTTACGAATGCACCCGGAACAAATTCACTTAAAATTGTCAGAGAACTATTGGTAAAAAAAGTGCCTTATTAAAAAATGTATATATTCATACATACATACATACTTATGTACATATGTATACATATAGTATTACATATTGCATACATTAGTATGTGAAAAATATTAGTGTATTTTTTGCAAATCTTAACAATGAGAAATAGTACGGCATTTGTTTTTAAAACATTCTAAAGAGGAACAAGTTGCAAGAGCTTAAATTTTTGCATAAAAAAGCAAGGAACGTTTACAAATTATAGCTGATTTAAGAAAACCAGAGAATTTTGAGCATAACACATCGGCATGCTATAATACCGGCGTTTTAATTGTAACCCGGTAACAATAGCACAGATTTCAAAATAATATTGATGATTATGTTTGTTGCAAAAAGTGCAAGGGGTTTGCTTTCAAAAAGAACCATTCGTATCCACTTTCGTACTTGTGGTTTGGTTAAAAACAAGAGAAAAAACCCAGTATATATGTACATCCGACAGCAAGTTCAGTGCTCAAAACAAAATTTTTTTCCCGTTTTAAGAATCGATGTCATAACACAAGAAATTAGATACGATGAACTTATCATAAAACTGGGAATAGACTTGCGGAAAAATATTCTCCAATCCACTAACATGACATCAATTTAAGGTTACGTGGTCGTTTTATTGTTGAGATAAAAGGTCTACATCCTAATGATAAAAGTTTAAAAGAAATTTTCAAACCTAGTTTGTTTGATAATTGTGTCGTAGCCGTTCGAAATGCTGCTAAGTAGAACGAAGAAAAAATGTGGTTGGATGCACCTGCAGTGGCATAACAGTTAACGTCCTTAATAAAAAAATATGCCAAATACCAGAGAGCAGAGCTAAGAAAAGAAAGCCGAGACGATTTAAAAGAGGAACTAGAAAATGTTCTATTATTGTATATTTTTTGTATTTAGCATCGCCATTCGAAAAAAACGTTCCAAATGGAGCAAAGCCGACAGAAAAGCCGTTAAGTCCATATTTGGGAGTTGGGAAAGTTTAAATAAGCTTTCTTCTCTAAAGGAATGTCACAATATAATTCGTAACTCACCAGTTGTGAACACAAAAACTCCTCAATAATTAAAAAGTTGGATTAATAATAAACGGAGGTACAAAAAACATAAAAGTGAGTTTATCAAATTAGCAAGCAAATGTTCTTAATACATACTTACATACATATGTATGTATGTACATACATATGTACTTACATGTACTATATGGAAAAGTTATATAAAAATTGCAAGAAATCATAAGCAAAGGCAGCCAACAGAAGCAGACGACAAAATGTATGTAAGTATGGGAAAATTTTATTCAGATACATACATACATAAGTATGTTTAATAATCATTTATTGTTTTTCAGGAGCCAACGATGTCCAGCAGGGTAGAAGATCCAGCGGTTCCTAAAAGATGCGACAAGGTGAGTTTTTATATCAACGTGACAAGCTGGTATATTTTGTGCATTGGAAGGCATTTTTTGTATCTAATTAACAAAGATAAGTATTATGTATATTACTTTTGGTGTTTCTCTTTGCGTTAAGTAGCTGTCAATTAGTTTAAATGTAGGCCTTATATTCCATTCAAATCGGTTAAATATCTTGGGAAGTGCACTAAGCAAACGTTCGGGTTTGCATTATAAATAAACAACGAACCAACTTTATTTTATATTGTACTAGATTAAAGAAAAATGTTGCTCGGTATCTTTAGTCTATTACAAGCTGTCGAATTTGCAGTCGAAAATTGCCAAACACGATAAGGGGAATAGCTTCTCTTCCAAGACATCGTTGATCATGGGTTGGAGAGCAACGGACAACTGCTAGATATCTGATCGATTTAAACTACATAAAATTAATTAAAACTAATTTTTATGTACTGTATTTTATTTTAGATCATTAAATATATAGTTTAATATTTAAAAATATGTTTCTATTTTTTTAAAGAAAAGATACATATGTAATTACATGTGTATTACAAGCAAACGATTTTTATGTATAAATAATACTTTTAATATGTAAAAAAATCTATAAAAAATTTATGGTTAGGTTAGGTTAGGTTGATTGGAGGGGTATGATAGCCCATGTCATTACGACATACACCTAAGCCAGTGAAGGCTTGTTGTGCGCTCCCTTGAGTTAACCTTGAGTTAACCATAAGATATTGAACCAAAGTTCTAGAGAAACTCCGTGTCACTCACAAAGTTCCTTAATTTCCTCCAGCATATTCCCCGTAATCGGCTTATGTCCGGTAAGATGTCACTCCCAAGATATCGGGACCTTATTTGTGAGAAGGCGGGGCATTGGCACAAATAGTGTTCCAATGTTTCGCTCTCCTCCCCACATGCTCTACATTCATCTCCTCCCGCTATTCCCAAGCGTTTAAGATGTGCCAGTAGTTGAGAGTGCCCTGTGACTACTCCCATTATTCTACTTAGTTCGAGCTTGCTGAGTCTTAGCAGCTCCCTCGTTCTTCTCTCGTCTGGATCTCCCCATAGAATTTTTGTATTGATTCCCATGGTTCCGTTATTCCAGAGAGTTGAATGGGCCCTTTGTGCCCAAGTCTTTAGTTCTGATTTAACTGCATCGAAAGGTTTCGCGCATACCAAGCTTATATTACCTAACTCTATTGCCCTAGAAGCAAGTGAGTTTGCCCTCTCATTTCCAGTTATCCCCGCGTGCCCCGGCACCCATATGATGCGCAGTTCACCATGTGTCGAGTAACTGTTAATGGCGTTTTTGCAATCCCAAACTGTACGTGATTTAGTGCGTTCCTCTGAGATTGCTCTGATGGCCATCTGACTATCTGTGAATATATTCACAAGTCCTGACCTCCTCATTACATTGAGTTCCCTGATACACTCCGTTATCGCCCGAACTTCCGCCTGCAAAACTGTGCAATAGTCCGGCAGGCGGAAAAACAGTTCCGTGGTGTTTTCTATATAAACACCAAGTCCCGTTTTCCCTCTCGACCTTGATCCATCCGTGTAGCAATGAAGCCCCATGGGGATCTGGTTCCAAGGGTCGGTCAACCAGGAATGGATGTCGGGAATCAATGTTCCGCAGTTGGCCTCTAGTCTAGTCTCCGGTATGCGGTCATTTGCGACACTTTCCGGTATGGACTCTCCTATGGCCGTAAAGATTCGTTGATGATACGCTTCGTGTTCCTGATCGATCCACTCACCCATCACCTTTAGTCGTTTTGCTGCTAGAGCCGCTTCGTATTTTATACGAATATCGATTGGCTGGATAGATAATATTGTTTCCATCGCACCTGTTGATGTCGTTCGGAAGGCCCCACTTATACCAAGACAGCAGGTTCTCTGAACTTTCTGTATTGTTTTGATGTTGCATTTATATTCCATCGATGTCCACCACACTATAGAGGCATAGGTCATAATCGGCCTGATAACGCTACTATAAAGCCAGTGTGTCATCTCTGGATTCAGCCCCCATCTCGTGCCTATGGCCCGTTTACAGATTGACCAACATATATGAGCCTTTTTGACTCTTTCGTTTATGTGGTCTTTCCATTTTAATTTCCGATCGAGAATGACTCCTAGATATTTCACCCTGTCGGAAATATTTATTGTCCTTTCAAGAAAGCGCGGCTCATCATATGGAGCTATCTTCGTCTTTCTTGTAAATAGGCCAATTTCAGTTTTTTCTGGGTTAACGTTCAACCCTCTTGGTTGAGCCCAGTTGTGTGCCAGGGTTAATGCCTCCTCGGCCTTCCTGCACAAATGATTTGGATCCCTTCCCTTCAGAAGTATCATGACGTCATCTGCGTAGCAGACTGTCTCGAATCCCTCATCGGTCAGAGTCCTAATAAGGGTATGTATTGTTGTGGTCCAGAGAAGGGGTGATAAAATCCCCCCTTGTGGAGTTCCACATTGTACCCTTTTTCTTATACTTACATTGTGCGCCTCACAATTAATCCATCTGTTCCTTAGCATATTGCCAATCCAGTCGCGTATCGCCCGGTTGACATTAAATTGGTCCAGAGAATGGATAAGTGTGTCGGTATGCACGTTGTTGAAAGCCCCCTCAATGTCAATGCAAACCGCGAGTGTGTACATCTTCTCACTAAGTGACCTTTCTATAAAGTACACCACATTATGCAATGCAGTGTCCACTGATCTACCTTTGACATATGCGTGTTGCCTGAACCTCAGCATATGGCCTGCGATCCTGCCCTTAACCATGTCGTCAATTATCCTCTCCATGGTTTTCAGCAAGAAGGAAGTTAGGCTTATTGGCCTATAAGCCTTTGGTGAAGAATAATTTGGCTTGCCAGGTTTGGGGATAAACACTACCCTCGCTTCCTGCCAGCCTACTGGAATATATGCGTGTGTTAGGCATGCATTATAAATTCCTGCAAGATGTGACGAAACTAAATTCATCCCTTTCTGCAGGAGCGCCGGAAAGATACCATCCGGACCCGCAGCCTTAAATGGAGAAAAGCTTTTTATCGCTTCCATAACCATCCTATCGCTGATAATAGGCACCTCATGTTCACCACTTCTCCCATCGTCCAGCCTAGCCGAAAGTTCGGCCGGGCTGCATGGAAAATGTGTATCCATGAGGAGTTTAATGGTTTCCTCCACATTTTCAATTTTCTTGCCCGTTTCATCCACTAATGATTCAGCCTGGATGTGGGCTTTTGACAAAAATTTTTTTATTTTAGAAACATCGCTTACACTGTCCACCTGTTCGCAGAAAAGCCTCCAGGATGTACGTTTAGCTGTTCTTATTCTCTTGTTGTAATTTCGGAGTTTATCACGATAATCCTCCCAATATACTGGTAATCTTTTACGTTTCGCTCTATTATAGAGTCGGCGGACTTCCCTCCCCATTGCCCGAATCTCCCCTGTCATCCAGGGTTTTTCGTATGGGGATTTTCTTTCCCGAAGTGGGCAACTCTCTTCAAACGACTCAACTAAAGCGTCCGTAATGATTTTGACTTTACTGTCTATGTCCTCTCTTTCTAGGCGGTTGAAAGAAACCTGCCCTAAATGAGAATCAAGTGACCTTTCGAATTTTGCCCAATCAGTTTTAGCCCTGTTTCGAAAGGTTATAGGTTCTGGCGGTTGCCTTGCAATTCTAAACATAATATAACGATGATCTGAGAATGAGTGCTCGTTCAGAACCCTCCATTCAGCAATTTCATCGATTACGTTTTCAGAACATATGGTTACATCTAATACCTCCTCTCTAATCCTATTAATAAAGGTAGGCGTATTACCAGTATTAACAGTCAATAGATCGTTAGTATTTAGAAATTCTAAAAGAGCCTGTCCCCTTTTATTAATGTTAGTACTACCCCATGCAATATGATGCGAATTAGTATCGCATCCGATTAGTACTTTCCTACCTTTTATTCTGCAATCTTCTACCAAGTGTTGTAATTCCGACGTTGGTGGTAGTGTCGGTGCATCATACGGCAAGTATACTGATGCTAGGCATATGTTTCCATTTCCCTGCTTCAGTACTGTTGCGTCTGCTGTTGACAACTCTGTGGATAAAAGAAAGCATAAATTTTTGTGACTAAGAATACAGGTCCTCGGACGATTCCCTGTTTTAGCATAAAATAATTGGTAGTTTACATGGCTTAATCCATTAACCCTGTTTTTTGTCGTCCAGGGTTCTTGTATTAATGCCACATGAATCTTACCTTTGTTAATTTTCTCCATCAAAGCGTGAGTTGCCGTCTCGCTCCGGTGGAGGTTAATTTGGATGACCTCCCACATCATCCTTCTAATAGGCGGTCCTCTTGGGAGTTGGTGATATTTTGCTCCAACTCCTCCTTGGCCGTCTGGACCTCCGAGACACCCGCCTGATTTTGGCTAGCTGCAGCCTGTACTGTGCTTGTCCTGTCGTTGCTGGGGGTGGTTTTCCCCTGGCTGCCGATACAGGACTTGCCTATTTTGACATATACAGCTTTCGACACAAAGAACACCTTCCCTTCAGATTTGGAAAGGCTGGAAATAGATCCTTGGTCGATGCCCACCACAAAAAGAGTTCCATTTTGGTCCTCCTCTCTGTGGAACACCTCCCATTTCTCTACCGCCAGTTCTTTGTTTTGTTTACCAATAACCTCCAAAACACGGTCGGATGTGAATTTGCATCCCCATCCTTTGACGTAGAAGGTTGCCTTGGTAAGAGTTGGTATATTTCTCCCTTCCACCAGTTCCAGCTTACAGCCTTCCCATGGCGGAGGGATTCCTTCTACCAGCTTCTTTAGGGTAGCTGCGCAGGTCTGCGATGCTAATCTTAGCAACAGCACGCCCCTTTGAAACTCGCAGCTATTTATTTTTATTGGAGATCCGTTATCGGTTGCCATAACGTATTCCAATATCGCGTTATTTACCAGATCCTCAACCACTTGCTGTTGATTTTCTGGTATTTTGCCAGTCGGACGTGAGGTGTCAATGACCGCGTAGCGGAGATTGTCCCTGTATTGCCTCCTGGCTACTTTAGCGTAAGATGGCGGCTCTTTTTCCTTAGTTACGTCTAGCTTCCTCTTACGCGTGAAGAGATTCCGCTTTTTGGCGTTCTCTGCTTCCGCGGAAGATTTCACCGACGTGCCCGCCTTCTCAGTAAGTGCTGCTCCTTTGACCCCCTTACTAGAAGGATTCTTCATAGAGACTCCTTTAAGAAGGGAGACGCCCGGTTTTGGCGACTTACTGGTCGACGAGGAGCACCTTTTCTTATGCTTCGGCTCCGCAATGTTCTGCTCTTTATTTATAAAAATACACAAAATTGTTGTACGAGTATTATACACCTATTGTTTCCAAATAAATTATATAGTTATAATCCCCCTTATCGTGTTTGGCGATTTTCGACTGCAAATTCGACAGTTTGTAATAGACTAAAGATACCGAGCAACATTTTTCTTTAATCTAGTACAAACTGTCGATTTTGCAGTCGAAAATCGTCAAACACGATAAGGGGGAATATTTTATTGTTTGTTGTTGGCTTAGCTAGGTATATGCCAAATCCAAAACCAAATCCTTTTTGTGGTCTTTTGCATAAGTATACGAGCTTTGAATGCTTTCAATCATGATTTGGGTAAAAGGGTACTGATGATTTGGTTAGGGCCAATGAAATGCAGGCATATACCTAGCGAAGCCAACAACAAACGATAAAACATTAAAATAGTTATTTTGGAGTATATCTCGAATAACAAATTTGATAAATGTTATTATATAGTTATTTTAAAAATAATGGATTTGTTCTTGAATGGAAACTGCGTACATTATCAATACACTGTAAATAGATAAGTATGTTGGAATAAATAAATCAAAAGCAGCCAACAGCAGCACATATGTAGCTAGTGTAAAAAATAAATCACAATCATTTCGCGTTAATAGTTTTCTTCTGTACTCGTATGTACCGTTCGATATATTCATATAGACAATATTTAATATGATGGGGAGGCGCCGATAGTCCAAGGATTTTATGCGTTTGTGGAAGCGTCAATGTAATTATCCGAAACACAACGTGCAGATTGTAGAACTTGCTGGTCTAAATTAGGATTGAAATAAAATTTAAAATTAGTTTTAATTTATTTATTTAAGGGCCTGTTTGCCGATGTCGAAAGAAAACTCATGCGAAAGAAAGCTAGTCACTCACATTCGAATAAATTTGAGTTTGTCTATGTCACTCACTTTCGTTCGCAGCTACTTACTTCAGTCAATTTTTGTATCTTACGTGTTAATAAAGCAAAGTAGTGCCAACTTATAAGTATAATTGTTTTACAGCAATTTCCTCTAAAAATAAAAAAAATACTACTAAATTGTTTGAAGTCAAATGCAACTCCTTTTGAAATTAATCAGCTGTCGAAATAAAGAAAATGTAACCAAAACAAACTAAAAGTTTACAAAATAAAAAAATATAATTACAACCACCTGTTTCCTGCATACTTTTTTGATGTCTTTTTGGTTCTAGATTTCAAATCAGATTTCAAATCTGCAAACAATATGTGTCATTTTTGCAAGTAGCAAATACAAAATAAGTACCTATGTATGTATGTATGTACATATATGTATATGTATATGTAGGCAATAACCCACCCCAAATGTACATACATATGTATGAATGTATGTATGTACTCACAACTAAAAAAGCTATTTGTTATTAAAAATTTTTTTCATAAAATATTTGTTTATTTATATATTTTTTCAAAAAATTATTGTCATTCGAACACAAAATAACTGATGCCTAATTTTGAAATTTGTGTTCGCAAAGTTGACAACAACTTCGAAATAGACAAACCCATTTTTGTATGAAAACACTTACGTTTTCATTCGAGTTGTCGTTCGAGTCATCGTTCGCATAGAACCAATTTAGGTAAACCCAAATCAGTTTTCTTTCGCTTAGATTGCGAAAGAAAGTTTTCTTTCGACATCGGCAAACAGGCCCTAAATGAATTTTTTTCTCTTTTTTTCGAATGTTGACTTCTTCAGTATATTTGTTCATGAGAAATAATGAAATTCACATAAAAAATATTTTCATATTTTTCCTAAAACATTTGCTTACCCTTCTTAAATAAATCACCACCCCAGAATAAAAAGTCCATAAGTTAATCATCAAATCACTTTCTGTATAAGCTGACTTATGTATTTTTGTACCAACGTTTGGGGTGAGAAATGATGATCTAAGTACTCATATTGGCATTGATGTAGGTTTTTGCAAAAGTACAAAAAACAATTAATTGAGTACATCCTCTTCTTTCGTTTATTTGTTTTATTATACTCTTCTCTTAAAAAAGCAAATGGCTGTTCTCTTATAAGAAACAAACACAATAAATATTAGGTTTGTTCCACAAGATCTCGGACAAGTTCGGACTATTGAGAGCGAAATGAAAAATACTCTCTAAATTTGCCAAAGTTACACAAAATAGCTGGAACGCAAAAAACCATTTTTCTAGTTCCTGAAATACTAATGCTGCTTACTTTTTAAACTAAAATCTATTTAAGTGCTTTTAGGCGCTTAAAAGTCTTCAAATTATAAAAACAAAACATTTGCATCATTGTCAACAACTGTAAAATAATTGAAAAACAAAAAAATTCTTTACATATGTAGCTATAAAAACATTTTAAATATTAAATAAAAAAGAAAATGTTTATGCACTAACGTATTTACCACTTTAATTTTTTCATTGAAACTCTCCATTTTGCTTTTTAATATATTTATTTATAAAAACTAAACTTTTTCTTTTGCTTGCAAATTTTCTGATAATCTATCAGTTTCATATGTAAACAAAAAACAGCTGATTGTTAAATTCTTGTCCGAACTTACCCAAAGAAAAAGTTCGTGCAAATTTGTACAGGAAATGAAAAAAATTACTCTCTCAATTTTTCTCTTTTTTGCACAAAAATTGTTATGTGGAACGGTTTTGGGTAACTTTGGGATAGTTCGGACTGTTTCGTTATGCATGTGGAACAGAACTATTGTGTTTGTACAAAATAAATACGGCAAGTGGTAGAGCATAGGAAAAGTAAGCAAAATTAATAATAAGACATGAACATGCTTGGAGTTACGGCAAGCAGTACCTACTTAAACCATTTAGTATAGGTTAGGTTAGGTTAGGTTGATTGGAGGGGTATGATAGCCCATGTCTTACGACATATGTACACTTAAGCCAGTAAAGGCTTGCTGTGCGCTCCCTTTAATTATCAGACACCAACTGCCAGAGTTCTGCGGCAGGATTCGAACCTGGGACCTTCGCACTACGAGTCTAGTACACTACCTACTAGTCTACGAAGGTCAGTAACCATTTAGTATAATACTTGGGTATTTTTGTTTTATTTGTATGAAATTACATTTTTGTTTAATTATTATAAAAATATCAAATTATCAACATATCTACCTAGATATCGTCATCTAAATTAACAAAAGTCATATTTGCGTTGGAAAAATTTTACAGAACTTGAAAAACGATTTAAAAAATAACTTAAACTGGAAAAAATTTTAAGTTTTGATTTTGAATAATTTTACAAATCTTTTTTCGCATATCTCCTGCGATTGCTCGCATGTGACTTATGACTTTGTAAAATCTTCTACAAAAATTATTCGAAAGAAAAATAATAAATTATGTAACTTTAGTATGAACTTTAACTAAACACTCAAGCGTTGCTTAACCGTTATTGGGGCGGGCATATGATTCTTAAAAATATAAAAAAAAAACAATTTTTTATACAAATAAAAAATAAAATTTTATTTAACCCAAATTTAATAACTCAAAAATTCAATTTTGGGTTGGGTATAAAATATCATATCTTTGCGTGGTTGAAAAATAAAACACATTCCCCCTTATCGTGTTTGGCGATTCTGCAAATTCGACAGTTTGTAATACACTAAAGATACCGAGCAACATTTTTCTTTAATCTAGTAATAAACGTTGAAGTCGTAGGCGAATTTCGCCAAACAAAATAAGGCCCATTAAATAGTCATAACGATTGCTTGATTTCAATGCTTCAAATACTCATATGGTAAAATAAATACTTAAGCTATGTACAGACAGTTGTAAGATCTGACAATATTGTCAGTAAAATATGCTTTACAATGTCTTGCAACTGTGTGAACTGCCAATTTTCGTCTTACAACGTTGGTAGAAAAAGCATTGTCAGCCTATTGTAAGCCAATAATATTGTTAGATATCTGCCAATCGTGAGAACACTCTTCTTTGCTATTGCCAGGTAATTGTCAGACGTTGTAAGTTCATTTTTTATTGGTAGGTGTGCTTAAAGTAATGCACCCGACAATGGAATCATTGTCAGACAAATATATCTACTGACAACACTGCGCGCGCATAAACGTAAATTTAATGTTTTAAATTTTCTGGCAATGCCGAAAAACAAATTTGTTGTACAATAATCTAACAACCGTGTGAACTGACAATTTTTATTGGTAGGTAATTTTATTGCCAGACAGTTGTCTGACAATGAAATTGTAAGCTTTTCTTACAATCGTCTGAACTAACAATGTACCTTTTTGTAGCCATATTGAACTGTCAGAGCATTGCCAGCACGTTGGTAAATCAAACAACATTGTCAGATCTTACAACCGTCTGTTCATAGCTTTAGAAAAATACTTACAGCATATCAGCAAAAATTTGTTTTACTTTGACTTGCTTATAGTGAGCCAGAATGAGTAAATCAGCGTGACCGTTAAGAAATTTGGAAAAGTGGCACAAAAAGGGGATTTAAAATAAAAAAGTGGCACGAAAAGGGGATTTTTTTTTTCAAAAAGGGGCAACGACTAAAGAAACGGTAATTTAAGACAAATACACGGTTTTAAATTAATTTATAAAACAAATAAAATTTTATTTGAAATAATTTAAAAACATAACAAAAACAAAAACATAACAATAATGCAAAATATGTATATTAATACAATAGTACACTAGGTGTTCCTGAGCATATAAACATAAAATATATTTAATACAAGATACATAAAAAAAGATTTTGTAACTCAAGAAAATAGGGTATAGTAAAACTATATTTTTTTTCTTTTAATTCAATATTTTTTTGTGACCATTGTGTAAAATTTCCTGAAGTTTTAGTTTTTTGGAGTTTTGAAAATATATTTTTTGACAAGATCTTCAGTCGGACACCAATCTTCCAAATCAACTTCTAATAAATTTATTGCCGAAAGCATATCTTCACAAGTATTAATCTTTAATCTATTTGACAATTTATCATTCATTAGCGCTAATTTTGAAAAAATACGTTCGGCACAAGCACTACTATGCGGCAAAGTAAATACATATGATGAAAATTTATATAAATTCGAAAATAAATGTTCACTAAATGTATTTTTTAGCTTTCCTATTTCGTACCAAAAACTTTACGGATTTGAATTTATGAAGATATGCTCATAGCTTTTGACATTTATTTTACTCTCTAGTAATTTAAATTCATTAATAAACTCTTCTGGGTCAGGTATTATATGTGGGAACTCTGATACTATTTCGAAATAATTTATGTCTTCATTTGTCTTAAAAAAAATGGATCTAAATATCTGAATGCATTAAGTTTTTTGTCATATATGTCAATTCTTGATATTATTTCACTATACAATTTTTGGTACAATTTGAATAAATTGCATTTAATATCAAGTATACAATCCTTGGAAAGTTTTAAATCACATATATAACTTTCCGCTTCATGGCCAATATAAATGTTTATTATATCCTTAACGTATAAAGAATTTTTATAATCAATATTTTAAAATTTTGTTGAATTTAAATAATCTTTTTTCAAAAAATTTTTATTTAATTCTAATAAAATATTTTTTGTGGAGGAAACAAGGTGTATGATTTGTGATGACTCACTTTGAAAAAGTTTGTTTAATTTGTTCATAACTTTAAGTATATATGCCAAAAATTGTAAATAAATTTTATTGACAGGGGACAAACCTTCTTGAATTACACGTATTTTTTCTAAGTTTGTAGCAGATCTTTCTTCAAATTGTGCTTTAATAAAAAAGTGTTGCAAAACTGTCCATTGTTCCAACGTTCTTGTAGCAACAGATTCAGACAGTATAAATTGGAATAAATACTTAATCTCTCAAAGAAAAGTATGTTTACACAAGCAGATTGCTGCGAAAACTTACTAGTGATGATTTTCTTAAAAAAGGGTCAAAAAGGGCAGAGTATTGCAAAAAGTAGCAGATTTAGTTAATTTTAAAAAAGTGGTATCAAAAGTGGCAGACGGCTAGAAAAGAGGCAAATTGATACTTTAGTGGCAAAAACGGTCACTCTGGAGTAAATATAAATGCTCTGAGCGTATAAAGATTGCTTTTACATTTGTCTCTCTCTGTATTTTTTTGCTTTGATCCTCTTTTGTATTTAGCTTTATACTGAGAATCTTTAAAAAAAGTAAATGTATTTGAATTTAAATGTACTTTTGCAAAAGCCTAATATCCGCATTATTCATATTATCTAAAGTTTGGTAATATTCACGTTGCTGCTGTTGGTCTAGTTTAAGTAATTTAAAATAAGCTTTATATGACGGTACATTTTTTTCACGCTAATATTTATTTCTTTTAAACTGAACTAACCATAAGTATTCAAATTTTAAGTATAGATATCCCAACCAGTGTCGGACATAAACTTAGTAATAGTAATTAATAATACATATGTACATACATATGTAAATGTCGTGTAAAGCACAAAAATATTTTCAAATAGTTTCATCTGGAGTGTTGCGTATTAAAGCCGAAGTGTCCCTCTTTTTTAAGCGGATGTGTCCAGTAAAGTTTAAGATATTACGATATTTGGAAAAACTCTTTCATTGTTCCGTTGTTCAAATCTGGCAACAAATCTGGTATTGAAAATTACCGTGGAATCGCTAAGTTAAGTGTTATACCTAAATTGTTTGAAAAGCTTATCACTGAATCTATATGCTACCAAGTTACAAGTATCATATCCCCGTGCCAACATGGCTTTCAAAAAAGATGTTCTACAATCACAAATCTTCTTCACCTTACGATCACAATAAATCGTGGCTTTTTTACAAAGGATGCAAACAGATGTCATCTATACAGATTTTAGAAAAGCATTTGACAAAGTTAATCATTTACTTCTTATCAAGAAACTTCGGATAATGGGATTTACTGAGCCAAGCATTAAATGGATATATTCGTACTTAACAAATAGATCACAAACAGTTCGTTTCAAAAACACATTTTCTAAAAGCATAACCGTACCTTCAGGTGTTCCCTAGGGTAGCCATCTTGGGCCGCTACTATTTTCACTATTTATTAATGACTTGCCTACAGTAATAAAATTTTCATCTATTCTGATGTATGCTGATGACGTAAAGATTTTTTTAAGTTATAATAAATATTTAGACCATAAACTTCTTCAAATGGACATAGATTCACTATATGAGTGGTGCAACATAAACTTAATGGAGCTTAATTTGAATAAATGTAAACTAATGAGATTTGTAAGATCTGATCAAATTACTGCAAACTATTTTATTGGTGCTCATCAATTGGATTTGGTCGACAGTTTTGTAGACTTAGGTATCTTACTAGACCCTAAGCTGAACTTCATCTCTCATATAACATTTACAATAAACAAGGCTAGAACTACACTTGGCTATATTAAACGCTGGGCTAAAGAGTTTAACGACCCGTACATTGGGAAAGCATTATACATGTCACTGGTACGTCCGATTCTCGAATATGGATCAATAATATGGGACCCTATTTACCAAATTCACTCTGATGCTATTGAATCGGTGCAAAAGCAATTCCTGTTATTTTGTCTTCGAGGATTATGTTTTAACCCAGTTAACTTGCCGTCTTACTCGTCTCGACTTGCCCTTATTAAGCTGCCTTCTCTAAAAAGCCGTAGAACTATGCTGAACGTTTCATTTGTCCTCAATATTATTAAAGGTAACATTTGTTCTGGATTTTTGATAAATGAAATTTCGTTTAATGCCCCTCAACGTATATCGCGAAATTTTATTCCTCTAGTAGTAAAAGTACATAGAGCTAATTATGCTGATGCCGATCCCCTTAGAAGAATGTGTAGCACATTTAACCAGTTTTATAGATTTATAGACTTTTCATTAAATACTTATGTGGTAAAAAATGCTATTATAAATTATTTAAACTCAAATTAAAAAATTTTTGTTGAATTTTTATATGTATTGTAATTTATTTAATGTTATTAATTGTTAATTAATATTAGTAATTGTCTGTAAGGAATTCAATTCCATAGATAAATAATAATAAATAAATAAATATATATATATATATATATATATATATATATATATATATATATATATATATATACATACATACATACATATATATATATATATATATATATATATATATATATATATATATATATATATATATATATATATATATATATATATATATATATATATATATATATATCACATAATATATGAAGTCAATGAGAAATGGCTAAAAATAATAGAGACTTAAGATAAATAAGTGAATATAGAAATGTATTAAATTATGAGAAAAACCGCTTACTTACATAAGTTCCTGCGTCGCCATTGTGCTACGCATTGTCTTCATTTTGTATCTAAGTACATTTTTTGGATGCAAATGGTGATACAAATGGGAACAAAATACATTGTAAAAATTTTTAGGGTTGCATTAAGGAATACGCTGCAATGTATTACTACAAAGCAACATGCGTTTAGGAAGTCAGCCTACCTGTTATTAAAAAAGGTTTTTACACTACTTTAACTGATGTTGTGAAAATTATACAATTTTTTATGAAACGTTCTTGTCTAATTTTTTAATTTAATCACAATTTTATAAAAAATCTATAATTATTTAAACGTGTACTGTAATAATAGTTACATAAAATGTATTAAAATTTACTCAATTTCCATTCAAAAACAAGTGCAAATGTTATCCTTGTAAATAAATGGTGCAGCTAGTTTTAAGGAGCAATTTATATTCGTTGCATTTATTTCAAATAATTGTGCAATGCAAAAGTTTTGTATGACTTGAGTTATTATTTCTATAAATTTATATGTATGGATATATCTAAGTATGTCGTAAATTAAAAATTAGATTATACTTTGGACAAATTTACATATGTATGTATGTATGTATGCGTATACAAAAAAGTCTATACGTTTCAAGTTTTATAACATTTTTGTAAAAGACAAAAGAAAATTAAAAAGTGATAAATTAATTAACGAATAATTTTAGATTTAAGGTTTGAAACTTATTGTTTGCTGAAATCATATTTCAGATTCAATAAATAATATTAATAAAGGGAACAAAAACTTATTGATATATGTAAGTATACTAATGGTAATTATCTTGTAACACTTACATTTTGTATATAAAATGTGTGCAGTTTTATGCATTTTTATATTTATGTTAATATATTTTCGAACTAAAATAAAAGTTATATGTTGAAAAATTTATTTTATTAAAAATTTATTTTATTAAACGTGAGTTACACGCTCCTATGTGTTCCTTTTCTGTCCCTAAAATAAAATTTTTCATCATTGAAGTACCACACTCAGTGCGCTACCAATTGTTTTTAATGGCTGGGATCCGTAGTAGACCTAAACCATTATATGTATAAACAATTATTTGTATAAATACATAACAATATGTACATTTCCTGATTTAAGGAATTGAGATTTGTATTAACTTTTCATTAATAAATGACATACATATCTACAGCTTTCAAGAACAATTGTTTCGTTACTCATTAGCCGCCTATGGCTCAGCTTGCGAACTATTTGCTGCAGGCGCTACCAGTGGTTCAGCTGCTTGCGAACTATTTGCTGAAAGTGCCACCAGTGGTTCAGCTGCTGGTAGTCCAGATTGTAATTTTGAAGTATTATAGGCCGAGAGAGCTGTAGGTGGAGGCATTAGGAGTTGCTCGTAAGGATAGTGTATTGGGCCATAGCAGGAAGGGACATTCGTGGTGGTGCATATAAGTAGAACGTGCCGATCTGCTTGCCGCCCCTGTTGTTGATGCCCTCCTTCTGTCTGCTAAATATAATATAATATAATATAATATAATATAATATAATATAATATAATATAATATAATATAATATAATATAATATAATATAATATAATATAATATAATATAATATAATATAATATAATATAATATAATATAATATAATATAATATAATATAATATAATATAATATAATATAATATAATATAATATAATATAATATAATATAATATAATATAATATAATATAATATAATATAATATAATATAATATAATATAATATAATATAATATAATATAATATAATATAATATAATATAATATAATATAATATAATATAATATAATATAATATAATATAATATAATATAATATAATATAATATAATATAATATAATATAATATAATATAATATAATATAATATAATATAATATAATATAATATAATATAATATAATATAATATAATATAATATAATATAATATAATATAATATAATATAATATAATATAATATAATATAATATAATATAATATAATATAATATAATATAATATAATATAATATAATATAATATAATATAATATAATATAATATAATATAATATAATATAATATAATATAATATAATATAATATAATATAATATAATATAATATAATATAATATAATATAATATAATATAATATAATATAATATAATATAATATAATATAATATAATATAATATAATATAATATAATATAATATAATATAATATAATATAATATAATATAATATAATATAATATAATATAATATAATATAATATAATATAATATAATATAATATAATATAATATAATATAATATAATATAATGTAATATAATATAATATAATATAATATAATATAATATAATATAATATAATATAATATAATATAATATAATATAATATAATATAATATAATATAAATTAATATAATATAATATAATATAATATAATATAGTATAATATAATATAATATAATATAATATAATATAATATAATATAATATAATATAATATAATATAATATAGTATAATATAATATAATATAATATAATATAATATAATATAATATAATATAATATAGTATAATATAATATAATATAATATAATATAATATAATATAATATAATATAATATAATATAAATACATATATGAAATTAATATATAAAAATCTGTGGTATAGTTTAAGCTATCAATCCAATATTGGACAGCTTAATGCACAACAGTTAATTTTTTTAAACTGAAATAATAGTTATTGGGACTAACTTACCAAAGTTAATTTCTGCCTTCCTATTCCGGGATAAAAGCGCTGTTTATGTTTTAATACAGGTTAAAGTTCTGACAATTCTAATGACGTGGTGGACTACGATTATCCAAAATTCCGGTCTTTACAAATCACAAGTCGTTGTAATGTTCTCACATCAAGGCAATCTAAAATTTTAATTAAATATCGGTAAACAATAGGCGAGAGAAAATAAACTGCTAAAACAATGGGTTTTAAACTATATCTTAGCGATGTTTTTTGCTTTGCGGCAATGATTTATTAAAATATTTTCTATGCATTCCGATATTGATTTTGATATATTAGTGGATAAGTCATTCTTTTTTTCTATTTTTCCTTTATATTTATTCAATTCTCAATTTAAATCTAATTTTTTTCTAATAAGTGTTTTGACCGATAATGATTTAATGCTTTTTTTTAAATATTTTTACATTATAACAGCCCCGTTACCTTATTTTCACTTGCAGTATTCTTTATCAATATTGGAGTTTAAGTTGCCTCTACATCATTTACAACACTTTTCGGTTAAGACTTTTAATTTTTTGGTATAGAAAATTTATATGTTTTCCACCAAAAATAAGCTCCGCTGAAGACATTAAATAACATAAAATAATATGAAACCGATTCTAACTGTCTGACTTCATATATTTAAAGAAATTTCGTTAAAAAAAAATTTTTATGAAGAGTAAAAAAGAAAAAGAACCAATAAAACAAAAAAATCAAATAAAACCAAAAAAAAAAAAATAACAATAATAATAATAATACAAACTACATTTAACTATAATATTTTCTTTAAGATTGGCAAAGTTAAATTCAATATCATCGGAAGTTCTTAGCTTGATGTTTTCCATACAATGACTACTGAGATGTTTTTTGAACCCCAGCCAATTAGCACGATTTATCATCTCCACATATGGGTAAGGCAAGTCACTTCTTAGTGGGCTACAAATTGTAACGATCGTGGGAGAGTGATCGGAGGAGAGATCATGAGAAGCTTCAAAATGAATTAAATCCCTAGAGATATTTTGAAATTGTGTTGAACAACACTCGACCTCTAGGTGTAATAAGACGCGATCCCCAGAACGTATGTTTTGCATTGTAGTCGCCAGCTGCTACGAAACAAGGTCCAAGAGTTTTGTAAAAATCCTCGTATTGATCCTCAGTGATTGAAAATCTGGGAGGGGAGTAAATTGATGATATCACGAGATTTGAACAAAAATTTTCGATGCAAATATTCGTTGCTTATAGATATATATGTTCCCATCGATCCTATAAGGAGCATAGGGCCTTATAGATGGTCTCCACAAATGTTCTCAAGAATATAGTGCTTGAGTCTTGACTTTATTAGAATTGCTGATCCTCCGCAGGCTCTTCTTCTCCTTTGTATCATATAAGGTGTAGCCATTCATTTTAAAAAGGCTTCTCGAAGTCAAATAAGTCTCAGATACCAACATTATATCAATATTTTTTACCGTGAGGAAGTGCTCAAGTTCGTTTTTATGTTGGCGAATGCCGTTTGCATTCCAGAAACATACTTTTAACGTGTTCATGGCTTGTTAACTAATGCTAGAAGCAGTGTGTTTTGCATTCGCAGCATTTCCTGCATCAGGCTAGTCATACTTGTTGTAAAGTTGTTTATAGTTTGCACCAGATTATCAATAGTAGCTTCAAGGTGACTGAAATTAAAGCTTGCGTTTGTATTTGTTTGTTGTTTGACACTTTTTGCATGGGAACGGAGCTGATCTTCACAGTGTCAGCATACGAGACTTGAGTACTGATAGGTTGGACCATTACAGGATAAGTGGCGGAGTACGTATTTCCTGTTTGCGCTGCGACTACTTTAGGCTTTTGACTCATAGCCTGTTTAACGAAAGAGTATACAGGACATCTTCTGTAGCTAGCAGTACTTTTTTTACTGCACTTTTTTCCTTCTGATCTTTCGACTTATTGCAAATAGCAGTGTTTTGTAATTCACCGCACACAACACAAACAGTAGGTAATTTGCAGTAAGTTTTTATATGGCTATATTCTTGACAATTATGGCACTGCACGGGTCCTAAACGCTTGTGTGGTTCTTCAACTGTGATTTTTCGGTATAAGAGATATTTTAAATTATAAATTGGATGGGTCTCATTTTTCTTAAATTTTATATCTTTTGGCTCCAACTTAACACATTGAGCGCCAAACCGTTTTGACAAAAAGCTTCGCAGAGTGCCAAACAATTTTTTTGTAAGAAATGCGTGTAATAGTATTAAAAAATAATATCTGTGACATTCTCGTTCTATCTTATTGCTTATTTTAGATTTTATGACTGCTTTTATATGTCGTACCTTTTCGGACGACATGGCACTCAACGTCTAAATAGAATTCGTAAAGATCAGTGTCGGACAAAAATGTACGACGGTATTTTTTTGCACTGGCATATTTTTTATTTCAATTCGGCTTTGGTTTTCTTTTTCTATTTTCAGTTTTCTTTTCCGAGCTATTTTTAGTATTAATTAAAAATATATTTTAAAAAATGTCGAAACGGAAGCTAAACCAAATTGAAATATTAGAAGCGTTAGATGATAGTGATGAAGATTTTTCTGCTGACGACGCCATGGAGGATATAGATTGGATGCCAAGTGATTCTGAGTCTGAAAACGATATTGAGCCTGTGGATGACGATGATGCTGCACATCTTGATGCTGTGGATTTTGATGCTGCAGATCTTGATGATACTGGGGCTAATGATTATACTGTGGATAATGATGATAATTTAAATATGGCCGATGGTGATGGCATAGTTGCGGACATTCAATGGAGTGAATTTTCATCACGACAAAAAAACCTCGCATTCAATGGGAAATCAGGTCTCCAACAAAATATCGCATCGGATATTTCCTGTTTGGATGCATATTTGCTGTTTGCGGACAATGAAAAATTCCTGTACGAACGACGTCTAGAAATCGTTTTCAGGTTATATTGGGGGTTTACTCTGTATTGCGATGCGAAAGAAAAATCGTACGAAATCGAACAACTGGTACTTTTTAATGCGTTAGTGCATTTGCATTTCGCATTTAGTTTATGTTATTTTCGCAAATGTGGCAGCACCGCACTCTGTAAAGCGAAAGTGTATGTCAAAATCGATTGATAAGTACAAATGTCTTGCGGTAGTAAAATAGCAAACGCAATTAAACAAACATATGTATGTAAGTACTTTGAAAATTATATTGTATATTATTTATTTTTTTAATAAATATATGTATGTACATATGTATATTAATATTTTTAGGGAAAAGCCAAAAAGTTGCACACAAAACAACGACAGTTTAAAATTTTAGTTGATTTCATGGTGGAACATAAGGAATTGGCCAAGGGGCACTTACAAGCAGCAAATGCCAAACAGGTTGCACATATATAACTTGTGGACGAAGTTGTCGGATGACCTTAACTCCAATGGACCTCCTGTTAGAGATATAGCTGGCTGGAAAAAGGTAATATTGATTGCTTTAATTTATGTATATGAAATGTAAAGTTAATAATTTTTAATTATGCTTATACCTACATACATATATAGATTTGGTTCGATCTAAAAAATCACACAAAAATAAAAATGTGGAAAAATAAACTGAGTGTTTCTGGCACGAGTGATGGTCTCTCCGAATTTTGCCCGCTTTCTTCCATAGAAAAACAAATTGTCAGTCTTCTTAATATGGAAGAGGCTGTTAACGGCATGCCAATGGCGTCATGTTTTGGTGTAAGCGGCGATAACACTAACGATGTTTCATTAGTGGAAAAGGATGTTTCGCAAGAAAATTTGGAACCTCCACAGCATAATAGCAAGTTGAACGAAAATCTTCACGCTGCCAAACGTCCACGGCTTTCTAACGTCAATGAGCGTGATAATTTTTTAAAAACCCAAGTAGAAAATCAAGACCTCTTCCATAAAGAAAGCACTAAAGTACTTGGTGAAATAAGAAACGATTACAAAGATTTGATATAATAGAAAAATTTTTTAACTGAAGGAGAAGAAGCTGGCTTTTTCCAAAGAAAAATTCAAATTCCAAAAGGAATGCGAAATTCAGAAACAAAAACTAAAAATAGAAAAATTGGAATTAAAGAAAAGAGTTTTAGAGTTAGAAACTACAATATGATTTTATTTTTGAAAATGATTTTCCACATATGACGAAGTGCCTTTTTTCATTTAAGAATGTGATATACATACATATGTATGTATTTTATATTAGTATTTTTACCAAAGTTTTTATTTTATTTTGTAACTATATATAAATATGTAGTTGTTGCTAATGAAGTGCAATTTTTGGTTTTGTTGTTTTTCTGTTAATTAAATTCATATAATAAATTGTGTTTTATTTCATTTCTTATTTGTCTCGCAAGGCTAATTTGATCATTATTGACCTCACTGTTATGAACTGCAGATAAGATCTCATTCAAAGTTTCTGTTTCAGCAACTTCGTTGAGTGGCAGATGAAAGTTGAAATTTACGCAAATGTTGTGTAACGCAAAACAAACGTTCATTATTTGAACAACTTTTTGTGGCGCATAGTGCAAATCTCTGGCTGCTAACAGGCACCGGAATTTTCCCTTTAAAACCCCAAAAACTCTTTCAATAATAGACCTTCTCTTCCTGAACTTGTAATTAAAATATGCCTCGGCCGAATTCTCAGTAGCGTTTCTATATGGTGTTAATAGCCAAGGCTCCAACGGGTATCCCGAATCGCCTTTACAAAATCAAAAATAAGAAAAAATTAGAAAATTCGAATATTTAGATATGTATATTTTTAAATAAAGCTCCAATAAGCCAAAAAGTCCGTCTCTCCTCTTCCAAACCGCTCTTTTAGCTTTTGTTTTACGCTGGAAAGACTCCACACATGTGAGTCAAGGCACGCACCACCGTATCGGCAATCTACAAATGTTATCAACATTTTGTGATTACAAATCTAAAAAAGCACAATCAAAATAAAAGTAAAATCAAAATTAATAAAGAAAAGAACTCACCACCATAGCGTTCATACTATGCATTTGAATGTGAGTGCCATCCACTGCTCCAATCACACCAGGATTGCCGCATGTACGGTAAAATGCTTTTTTGGTCTCTTTTTCCACTTTGGCTGATCCATTAAAATTTATATGTTTGGCACACAGCACTCTCCCAATCATGGCGCATATCTCTGCCACACAACGACACATTGACTGCTGAGATAGCCCTAAAAGATGGTCTTGCCCTATTTGCTGTTGATACCCACCTTGTCCAAGCAATTTTAATGTAGTCCCCAGTTTGATAATGCTTGGGATTCCTATTGATCTTCTTAGAGCTTTCAGCTCGGGCTGAATAGCGTTCAAAACATAAATAAACGCTTCTTTGTTTAGTCGGAAATTTTGTACAAAGCTGAAACAAACACTATTTTAAAACATTTTCCACAATCGATTTATTTTTCTTACGTGCGGTCGTTTAAGGAGAGTATATCGAATCTATCTCTTAATATTCTCCTAGTAATTCGGTCCACACGTTCATTTTCGTCTTCCAGCCATAAAGCTATAGAATCCATCGCAGTTTATTTTTATTTAATGAACAATTACAAATAATTACACTATTTTTTTCAACAAAAAACACCCTATACAACAATTTTCTCTACAATTTTTTTGTTCACAACTTTTGACATTTCATTTTGTCCTTCGTGGCAGTGTTGCTTCTTTTTATAATTACTTTGCGAAAGCGTTTGCGTAAGAGATACAGAGTACCAAATTGTTCTCTTATCGCATTTACCTTTCGCATCGCATTTGCTTTCGCATCGCAATAGAGAGTAACCCTCCTGGCTTATATTCACTTTGCAGACAACAAAGCGATTATTCCAGGCAATCGGCTAGGTAAAATAGAACCATTACTAGATATGCTCCAAACGCAACAGAGGGCTTCACCTGGTCTGTCAAAATATATTCCGGAAAACCATCTACTCGAATTAGAGAAGTTGGTTTGGCAAAAAAGGTTTGTGAAGAATTGATCGAGAAATTAAAAAATCAGGGTCGAACGTTATATGTTGATAATTATTATACCAGTTATGAACTGGCGCGCGCAACACTAAATCAAAAAACACATCTTGTTGGCACCCTACGAGCTAACAAGAAATACTTTCCAAAGAAAATAATGCATGCAGTATTAAAAAGAGGCGAATTTGTGATGATGAAGATGAAAACGGCATAGTTCTTCTGAAATGGAAAGACACGCGTGATGTTCGAATCCTTTCAACCAAGCATACTCCAATATTGGTATCCACTTTGGACAATCCAGCTAATACAGATGAGCCACCCAGCAGTAAAACATCGGGACGAAGAAGAAGAGCTGTTGCAAAACCTCTAGCCATTACTGAATACAATAAAGGGAAGGCCGGTATCGACTTATCTGACCAAATTAAATTAAGTATTTAAATGTAAAATGATTTTTCTTTTTACAACCTCATTGCTCTCAGAAATATTTATAGTATGATAAAATTTATTGAAGTTTTCACATTGTTGGCAAAAACAGATAAGACCAAGTCTATTGACATATGGAGGTAGCACGTGGGAACTCCCTCCAAGACCTCTTAAACAAAGCATCAAAAATTGCTTTTGGACTGATTCAAAGAGTTGATATGAATGTTATAGTAAGGATCCCATATAGTTGACCCATATTCTAGAATAGGGCGAACTTAAGAAATATTTAGCTGTTTCGTGATATATGGATCGGAAAACTCTTTGCACCACCGTTTCATAAATCCAAGAATGCCATTAGCTTTAATAATCTGAACTTTTTCCAGTGCAGCATCATTAACATAACAGATGGAATCTAATTTATTAATCCTGAAGAACATGTGTTTACATTTTATAATATTTAAGTCCATCAAATTTATTTTTCACGACTGAGAAAATTTATCAATATCCGACTATAGTAAAAGTTAACCATTAGAGTCTTTAAGAGTCTTAAAAATTTTGACATCATTTGCATATATTAGTACATTAGAATGCAAAATAACGGAAGGCAGATCGTTTATAAATTAAGTGAACAGTAGGGGACCAACTTGACTTCAAATTCGATGTTATCTCTGTGTATAAATTCAATACGTTCACATGGAAAAAAAATTAATACGGCAATAAGAACTCCACCACCAATTTTGTGGGATCAATCGTATCTAAAGATTTGGTATTTTGGAGATAATATTTCAGCATTATGAAAACTTTTTATCATTCAGCCAGGTTTCCGTAAGACAATAATGTGGTAAGTTAAATCAAAGCTATTAGTATAAAGAGACGTTATTTTTGTATTAAGGCCACGGACATTTTGGTAAACTATGTTTATTGAATTATTTGCTGACAAATGTGTTAGTTTTTTGGGACATTACATTGTGAAAAATAAACATTGTCAGAATGCGAAGTATTTCTGTATTTATATTCACGAATAATTGCATTAGGTGGCCCAAAGTCCTCTGGAACGATAACTTTAAAAGATGATTTACTCCTATTTTCTGAGTATTTGAATTTAAAAACTGCAATATCAATGATATAACCAATCCCACAATTGATATAGTGCTTGACGGCATCACTGCTAAAGTTTCTTTCGCTTCTTTATTTAAATGCAATAAATAAATTTGTTTAACTCGGAGAATACGTGGATAATATCATGTGTATACGGGAAACGAATTCTAGATACCCTGAGCCAGTAACGCGGCTTAAAATAAACAAGGGCTTGGATAAGGACGGGTTGATAAGGAGAAAACCAACAGCAATATATACAATAATACATGAATCAACGAAAATTTCTTAAACGAACACCATTAACACGTGTGGTGTATACCGATGGGAACAATATATGTACACCATAGCGGAGAGTAACGGATATAAAAAGGAATTAGTGAACAAGGAAGTGACAGAACAAGGACAGGACAAGTACAGGCAAAGCAACGTACTAGCCAGCAAAATTTTTTTAGGAAACAGATTATTAACAGATTGAAAAAATTGAAAAAAATTTTTTTATATACATACATACATACATAAATACATACTCGTACATTAAAAAAATTTAAAAATTGAAACAATTTAAATGAAAGCAAACCATTTTTAAAGAAAGAAAAACTAAAAAAATTCTCCTATTTTAAAATAATCTTGAAATCTGTTGACAAACATCTTCACCGATTTGTCTTATATTACGGTTTTACCATCGCCGTTTTGAAACATTTTATATTAAGATGAATTGTGCGTTATCAGCGCTTGTTTTCCATTTATTAAATAATTTCCTATTATTATTATTATTTTGGATAATCCAAAGCAAAGCCGCACTGAAGTAAAAGAGAAAATATATGAAAATTATTTCACTGACATATTTAGTACCTGGTGGTCCAAATAAAAGTGTCTTTTTAAATCATATTTTGTTTTAACACTGAAGAATTCTTCTGTCCGAAACAATGGCTGTCAGTTAGTGCCACATCTCCAGGAAGCAAAATGAGTCGCTGTGCCCTTGCGCAACCTTGGGAAATATTGCAAACTTATTTCCAAAGTGCATTGCAAAGCCTGTGTGTTTGTTTTTATGATGAAGTGAAGCCCGCACTACAAGTGCATCTCTGGCCATTTTTTTAATTTCAAAAATGCTGGTGGTAACGGCATTACAATCAACTGCAAGTACTACGGAGCCATGATAAGGTACTCTTTATAGCGTAAAATATAAAGCATAATCTTAAATAATCTATGATTTTTGTGGAATGGCGAACCACACACAGCTCATAACACAATTGATATTTTGTGTGCTAAATTCGGTCATCGTATTACCAGCCGCCATGACGATGTCGACTGGTGGCATCGAGCGTGTACTTGACACTTTTAGATTTTTTCTTGGGGGCATAGTTAAAGATTGATTCTATGCAAATAATTAAGAAACGATACTCATTCTTAGCGCAAATATCCTTCTAAAGACTCAACAGGTAGAACCGGAAACCTTCAACAAAGTTTGGGAAAGCTGGACTGTCAGGATATTCAACTGCAAAGCCAGCTACGGCAGTTATATCAATGAAACCAAGTTCCATAAATGAAGGTGAGGTATTTCTAATACGTCCATAATATACCAAAATAAACAAAGTTTATTTCATTTTATTTAATATTTAAAAAGAGACTTGTATTTGGACCACCCAGTGATTATGTAAATATACATACAACGTACGCTTTTGTTATATAAGTACATATCTTAGATATTTTAGCCTTAAAGTTTAATCTAATGGTATGTTCAGTGTGCACCGCCTCCACTCCCTCTTACGAGTATGAAGTACTTGATCCAGCAAAAGAAATTTTAAGTAAAATATTTACTTTGCCATTATTGCAAGTAAAATAACTGAGATACCTTTTGGTAGGAAGCTGCAAAATTGTTACAGTTGATGAATGGAATTTCGTTACTTAAAATATTTTTGGTCATACCTTCTCCTTTTCTGTTTTACTGAAATTTCACTGTTCGTGCACATTTTTTTGTACTTCTGCAACAACAGCAACGGAGTCACTTTCATCAAGCCTCTAATTTTGCATTTGTCGCTTACAAAATTAGAGGTTTATATTACATACATACGGGTTTTTCCGTATATCTATTAAAAGAACACCATTCTGTTGGTCACAATACGCTTGTTTCCATAAATTAATGGAAAAACATTAGCACATGTAATCTTTCTAATACATATTTAGAACATAACGAAAAAAAGATGTATGCAATTGAATAAAAAGTATTAAAATAAAATTATTTGGCTTAAACTTATAAAATCTCTCTTAAATGTTACTAAAAATGTTTCAAATTCATTTAAATGGACCAAGGAAATAGACTGCAGGGCAGAAGTAATTTAATTGAGTGCGCTATTTTTTTCTCTATTAGAGTTAACAAGTGTTGGGTCTGTTCGAGAATGCATCACTGTGTTGCATCAGAGAAATGAAATATATTTAGCAGCAACAACTAAGTTCAAAAATATATCGAACTTGGAGCATATGAAATAAGATAATAAACCAGCATCATCTGACTTTTATCGGTACAAAAGAGAAAGTTTGCATTTCGGATGCAGTGCTGTGATGCATTCACGAATATGAAATATATTCAAAGTTCATGCTTGTCCATTTCCCTCCGTAAATACAAACAGTTTTTCCATAGAAAACAAATCTGAAGCAGAGAAAAAAAGTTCAAGGGAATAAACATATTTTTCACATTAAGCAACAAAAATTAAAAAAAAAATTTAATTCTTTAAATTTTCGATTTTTAGTCAAACTTAATTAAGACCCATTTAGTTAGTTAGTTTTTAGTCATTACATACATACATACTATACATACTCTTTAATTTTTTAACATTCTCCTATCAGTGATATTGCTATAGATCTTGTATTATGATAAACGATTAATTATTTTAAACTTTTTCTTGACGGTTATTGTTGATATATTCCTACAACATAATTTTCTTAACATAATGTTCGAATATTCCGTCCCATGATTTGGCGAACGCCAATGAAATGCAAGGCATATACACATCTCAGCAACAGCCAACAATAATTTTTTAAACAATTTAATTGAGACAATATCCTGCACGATTTGTTGTAAATATTTGTATTTTATATTAAGAAATCTTATTAACTGTCCATTTCTCAAATTCCATTCATATACCTAAATCTTAATTTTTAAATGAGAACAATTATTTCATTTATTATCTCGTCAGTTTTCAAAAGATCCGGTGCATAGCGAATCTTTTCATGTTCTAAAATGCTTTTTACAAATTTTTTACACACTGGGAAGTTTTCATGAAAAGCTAAATCTCATATATGTTGGATTTTCATATACATACGAGTATGTGAGTATATGTTTTTCATAACATCGCATTTAAAAACGGACGAATGTAGAGAGGAAAACGTAGTTTTTTATAATCTTTGAATATATTTGGTGAAGACAAACAACAAGAAAGTCCATAATTTTTCTATGTGGAAAACTACATATGTATAATTTGTCATCTATTTACATTTCGCTTTGTGAATGTTCCTTGAACGTTAGATGATTTTATATGCCCCAGGAAAAAACATCCAAATATATTTATAAATTATTTCACATTTATAATATAAGTAGATCTGATTTTTTCGATGCTCGATTCTCGATTCTAATTTAAAGATGTATTTATGGAATCTTAATTCTAGTGTATGCATCGCCATAATAACATCCAGATCATCCCAAACGTCAATCAAATTGTATCATTTCTTAGACAAATAATAAAAATTTTGTTTATTAGGGCCCAACCTACGATGAACCCTTTGATTAATAGTTCTTAAATTAGATTATGTCTTGCTCTGTAATATTAAATGAACTTGGTTCTAGGGATTTTGATCATCGTATACCTGCTAGCGATAGGCTTGAGGTTTTATCTCTTATTTATCTACATGCATCTCTTATACTAGACTAAAGCCAATTGTGTAACTTCTTTCATCGGGCATGCGAGCTAAAGGCTTCGAATAACGTTATATATGTATATCCATATTAAGCGATATCTTTTTAACCAATGGCATTCTGTTATTATTCATAGAATTTTATTTTGGTCTCTTAAAAAATTTTCTACATCTGATTCTGAAGCAGTGTTTTATGTAAGTATATGCATGTATATGGGTCTGCGATTCCGTTTAAATTACGAATAAAACTATAAAATATTGCAAAATTTTGCTCGAGATTAAGAATATGAATATCGTACAATCCAAACTGGGAGAAAAATAATTTAAAATAAAAAAAGTATCAGTATTTTTGGAAACTAAAAACGAATTGCTACAATTTGACATATGTATGTATGTTTGTATATCCTAAAACGTCAATAACGATAGACAAGAAAATTAAGATTAGATTGGAAGCCTTCATGTTCTCAGTAACGTATTCCAACTTAAAAGAAGAACCAATATCATCACTGTTATATGTATGCAAAATATGAGATCGTGTAAGCCTAAAGAAAATACTTCAGTGGTATTAGGGGTATAAACTTTGATTGGCTGCCATCGTTTTCGGTAACATGCCATGGAGTAGAAAACTTATCATGTAACGTACCATATAATTTTAAGCGGATATTTTTGTTATTGTCTGGGTTATATGTATTTTATCAAAGTGTATGAATTTATCCGACTCAGTCATTATTTTGAATTATAATTAATAATAATAGGCATATAATGTAATTTTATTTTATAATTAACGGCGGCATTTGAACTTCTATGACATCTTACGAACAACTCTGAGTTGTTGAAGCACTTTCTCACGTTAACTTGGCACGTACATATAATTTCACGTGGATGATCATTGGCTAGTATATGAATGCTCATGTGTGTATGTATAATCATGTGACTTTATAGGGATATATATGGCTGAACCTTGCTAACAATGAGGGATTTGCTGAGCCGCCGAGCTGTAGGTACGATAACAATTTGATGTGGAAATACGTATTCCGCAAAACACTCTTATTCCCAGGATTAGTAGGGATTGTGAATGAAAAACAATATCAGGGGCTGTGCGACGCCTACGGTGTTGGCATGATAATCATCAATAGTTTTTAGCTGAGGCAAATGGTGACTATGGCCGTAAGTCCCATTTGTATTAAAAAACGATAAATTATTTAATAGAAGTATGATTTTTAATAATTCACGACAATTATTTTAATTAAATACGTAAAAAGATCCTTAGACTCCTTTGATGTATACCAGCAGTCTCCCAAAGATTTCTTATTAGAAAAAAGTTTTATATATCAACTAAGTTAGTTGTTACTTTTTAAATAATTATGTTCCCATATGTTTCTGTAAGCGCTGCAAGACTTATTTCAAAACATTGTGAACCGAACTGCGGTAATACCTTAAAATCAAATGCACAAATTAAGAATTTATTTGACTCTTTTTAAAATTTCCGGCGTCTTTTATTGCAAAGAATACCAAACAATTTTCCTAGACCAAGGAGTCTAACTTATTTTCCTATATTGTTTTGCCAATACCATTAATTGAGTATGAAAATAAAAGACGCCCGAAATTTTATGAACAGTCAATTAAATTCTGAAAATTCGAAAAATTTTGTAAGCATATAATAAAAAAATTTGTACAAATATGCTATAAAGGATAAAATATATATTATTAAACCAATGAATGCTCGAATATTTCACACAGGAAAAACTTGCAATTGGTTATTTTTTGTTTTCGTTGTACTAAATCTTACAATATCTTCATTTTTCGTAAATAAAATTAAATTCCTAACAATAAGGATATATTTTGTTTCTTCATATCTTCAATAATATTTTGTAATGAAGCCAATTAATTCCTTAAAAGTCCTTCTCTTCCTTTCTTCATAGTATCATTTTGCATAGAATAGCTACAGTTTCTTACTATTTTCATAAAAAAATATCATCAATTTCCTAAATGCAAATATTTGGAACATTAGTAATTTATTCAATTAAGAGCTCACAGCATCAGCATTTATGAACAACTGAACAGAAACATTGACATTTCGCCTTTTAAATACACATACAAAGTAAGTTTCTCTGCAAAAGAAAAAAAAACAAATTCTAATTCCATGCGCACTAATAGATCCCAATATTTTTTTATATTTTAAAAACACACCAATACTAAATGAAATAGGGGAAATGTGGAATTATTCAACAACATTCCGGGAGTGCGACCATTCATAATTAAAGCCCCGATTATGGTTTACAACACTTAAATGTTGTGTTGTTTCGCCTACAACACAACATTAATTTATTTTTTTTTATTATGTTTTACAACATCTAGATGTTGTTTATGTCACAGAGTTGCATTTTATTTGTAGTACATATTTCCGTAAAAATACATACCTGCATGCCAAAAACTGTTAAAGAAAGATTAAAGAATTGTATATTTTGTTAGAAATAAATAAAAGAACAACAAAAAACACACATACAGATGGCACATATTCGGAAAAGAATTCGGGACAGTTCAAATCCATTGGAACTACCATATATAGAATAAGTATGTACAATTTTTATAAAACCAAAAGTTATTACAACGTCTTAATTACAATAACATATTTTATAGTTTTATAAAAATTTTCCGTATGAACAAGGATGGTTTCTTGTTTTTGATACAAAAACTGAGCACTTTTCAAAAAACTAAATCTTTGCCATTCTTTAATATTTCTAATTGGTTATCCCAAGTCATTTAATTGTTCAGTAAAATGATCCCATTTGTCCATGAGCTGTATTTTGTTATATCCAAATGGAAGCTTGCCTCGGCCAATATTTGGATTAATTTTCATCATCTCAACCAACTTTGTTGTTTTTTATTTGTAATTTTGCTAAGAAATATTAATTTTATTATTTTATATTTATTTATTTTATTTTTTACAGTTCTGTATGTTTTACAAAACAAATTTTATATACATACTTACATTTTTTATCTAATTTCGATTTTTCAACTTGTAATGTTAATCAAACAATACCTAATGAGCTGTTGTAGATTTTTGACAGTGCGAACAACACATACTGACAACAGTTGTAAACCATAATCCCATTTTAAAAAATACAACATTAAAGTAACAACTGTTGTAAACCATAATCGGGGCATATTCCTTTCATAATATGCTATGGCAGTCTGGGAGAGTTACATTTTGAATGGGAGAGTAAAACTTTTCTGTTGCAGGTCACACCAGCACCACGTGGTGGATGATAAATTACGACTCATGCTTCAAACACTAATGCAATGCCAAAAGTAATGAGATGAGCCCAAACCACCAATGGGAGAATTGTACTTGGCTGCAAAACCCAAACTTCGTGCTGGGCAAACGAACTAATATTTGTCCTGTCGTAACTACAGACGTAAACGACGGAAGTACGAATTGTCAGCCAGCTAACGAAGCTGTAGGGAACAAGAACATATGCACACACACACATGCAGAAGGATGTGCGTTCAATTTCGCAATTGTGTTCAGTAACAATAGGGCTCTTATGAGTTACAGTTAAAACGTCAAACAAATAACGGATAATAAAAGAAAAATAAACAAAAATAATGAAATAAAATGGTTGAAAAATAAATCATAATTTATAGTAATATAACAAACAAACCATCCAAAAAGAAAATAGCGACAATAATAAAATTTAATTAGAATTAGAGTTCATTTAGCAAAACATTTTAACATAAATAATGTAAAATTTAGAAAAAGAAGTGTTTTTGATACCAACTCAATATAAATTAAAAATTTGTACGTACAACCAAGTATACGTGTGTAATTAAATTCAATTTGAACTCAAACGCTTTTTAATTCTTATTTGGAAAGTGGCAAAAGACAAACGAGAACCAATTTTCTTCAGCTCTTTAGCATTTATTCATTTTTTTTCTATTATATACATATATATATATATATATATATATATATATATATATATATATATATATATATATATATATATATATATATATATATATGTTCGTATCTTGCATTTATTTTTATTTCGTTTTAAAATTGAAGGTGATGTTTTTGTACGGCTGCCAAAGTCATCTAATATTTTTGCGTGTATGTAGTTTAAACGTTTGAAAAATTACCGGTCGTATGAATAATGAAAAACAATTAATTTTCAGTAGCATAACGAAAAGAAAAACAACCAAATAACCAAACAAACATACATTCCTACTCGTACATATATAAATACAAAACAGCTTATGCATGGACTTGTTTTTAATTTTTATATGGAACATATGCTGACGCTGCTTAAATCTCGTGTACAAATATGTAACGTAAGCGTAAAAGAAATGATTTAAAAAAAATTCATTTTGCATACCACTGCTTAAATGTGAGTTTGCTTAAATGCGGAATGAAAGGATGCGGAAACGCATAACAGATGATGGCTTTCTGGCAACGCTTTAGCATAAATTTTGGCTAACCCAGCATCTATTTCACTAATAGCTCTTAGAACCCATTAACATACGTGTACATCAATCTATTTATGAATTGAATATGGATTCATGCATTGTTATGTGTGTGTGTGTGTGTAAGCGCACGTATGGGCATCCATACTCTTGCCGCACGTTTGCAAACAAATTTCGTTTAAAGAAAGACAATCGCCAAACAAAAGAATACAAGAAAACAAATGTTGCTGCAAGTATTTTTGCAAACAGTTTTTGGCCAAAAACCATTGCCATTACAGGGAATGCATTTCGTTTCATGATGATTTTTCCACTTTTCATTTCATCGCATTTACTTGTGTGCATGTGTGTGCATAAGCTCTGCACCGTATGTGTTAGTGTTTAAAAAAAGTCATGTTTTTTTTGTGACTGTTACTTTTTTTGGTGGGTTTGTGTGCGTGTGAGTGTGGTGTTGGTTTGTTGCTTGGTCGTTGATGACGCTGGTGAATTGTAGCATGTGTTGCTTTTATGATCGTTTTGCTGTTTGTTGTTGGCATCATGAGTTGTTGTTGCAATGGCACTTTTTCATTTTGTTATTCGCCGCTTGTAATTTAATATTGTTCTGTATGGCATCCACAGACTGCCAGTTGCACCAGTACGTATTTCTGCTTGTGTGTAAATGAATGCGTCCTTAGGAACATGCTTTGGTGTGTGCACTTTTGTTTGAGTGTCTGCTAATAGCACGAAAATAAACTATGGGATATAAAAGAAGAAAAAAACACATGAACAGATAGTAGCAGTTTGTGCAGTGTCCTTCAATTATTTTGCTATTTGTTGAACAAAAACAAAGATAGTTGCAGCAACAAAAATAAAACATTAAAATAGAAAATTATTTCTATCCGAAAGAAGTCACCAAGTTCTGCTTTTAACATTTGTTCTAGAATTTTGTCTATTTTTTATCTTTCCATTATTATTATTATTTATTTTCATTTTATGCCATTTTAGTCGTTGTGTATGTATGTAAGTTTGAATGTTCTTGCAAACGAGATAACAGCAATGCTACGCATTACAGTCAACGTTGAAAGATAAACAAGAAAAAAGTAAAATAAAACAAACCTAACAACCGGAAACGGAAAGAAAAATTGCAAAAGTCGTTGTCGTTAACAGCAGTAGCGAAAAAATTAAAAATAAAAACAAAAATGTAAACGTGCTTACTGCTCATAGTGAAAATATAAATTCCGTATTCTTTTCAGTTTAAATGTCTACGATTTACATTCAAAATTGCTCAGCTGCATAAGGACGTTCCGAAAATATAATTGTAAATAATTTTGCATTTTGGGTTGCGAAAAAATGAACAAGAATTAAACTGATTCATCAAATATTTCTCTAGCATAAACGGGTGTTCACAACATAACTCTAATGTTCCTACGAATGCTTTTGGTGGCCATTTCTCTGAACATAAAAATCCGAAAAAAATTTTGATTTTAAATTGTACGATTTCAAAAAATGCAATAAGTTTAAAACTGAATATATTAATAAGCAAGGGCCTTCTTATAAATCGTTGTTAGAAGTCTGATCATTTAAAATCATTCCATTCGTAAAACTTCACTTCAAAGAATTCAAATGTGCTCAACTCACAAGTTACTCGTACTGTACGAAGGTATTTTTGTGTTGCAGCAGTGCATTGAGTGAAACAATGTCTTAAAATATCATTCCATATATTTTGGAAAACTGATCAAATCTGAAATTAATTTATTTTAAATATATTCATTAGAATTTAGCCTTAAATTAACAATGAAACTTCAAGATAATTTCTCTTGCTATTAATTACTTAATCAGTGAATTTAATAATGTGAATTTTTAATATGTTTTATTTGTATATGTTAATTAAATACTTATGTTCGTGTACTAAAGCCTAAAATATTTTAAAAATTAATATATTGTCTAACTATACATAAAAAACAGCTGCTTAAACGTTTCCTCAAACCATACTTCAATGACTATAAAACAATATTTACAATGCAAGAGGAATACAACAAAATATGATTGAAAAATGGTTTTCAATGTGCTTTAATACTTACAATCATGGTCATTTTAGACACCTGAGTGAAGAATTGTAAGGAGAAATTTGGTAAAAAGGTGTATAATTGAAATTTATATTTCTTAGCTGGATTAAAAAAAGAGGAGTTTAACTCGTTTGAACTTTTTTAATGTTTGCACATGCATAATATATCACTTGCGGATATATATTTATTTATTTATTTTTTTTTTTTTTTTGAAGGCCACGTTTGCAATTGCATTCCATAAAACTTTTATTCGTAAATCGGACACATAATTTGAAAAAAATATTGATTACCGCATATATAGAACGAATCTGAATTTGAAAATATATGCTTTTTATTTGGTGTATAGAAATGTAAGGGAATTTGGACAGACATAGGGGTCATCTGGCATTTATGGACCAATTTTCAGAATTGCGTCCATTTTGTAAACTGTTTGATTGGCTCGTTGTATTGAAGTCACTTTTTTCAAGAATTATTATTAATTCATGTGATCATATAAATATTTATTTATTAGTAAAAACTATTTCAAATAGCTTTTTCTCAATTACGGTTTCTAAAACCATAATCCAGTAAAGAGATATATATATAATCGTAGTATAAAAATGCATATCCCTGCTCTTGATATAAAGCTTACCGCGATGAAGTAAATAAATACGAAACAAATTATATAAGAAGCCAAGTTCGGAATGTTGCAAACAAATTTTAAGCTCCCCACCGGAAGTTCTCCATATAAAAATTATGGTCTCTGCAAGCAGATATTTAGTCTCAGTTTTAATTTTGAAGCACTTTTTCTATTTTGATACATATAGTCCGAGGGCATGCAATGATTGATAAAGCGGCAAGTGGCGAGCGGTGAGCCGCATGTTTTTTTTGTGAAGTGCCATATCTAAACGGCTACTTCTTAAATTGCCGTTCTAATGGTCTATTAATTTAATGTCATAGCGCAAAAATTTTACTCGGATTTAAAGATCTGTGCGTTTAGTGAAGATAACACTTGGTACTAAAATCCTGAAATGTAAAGTCCTAAAAGGAAAACTAACGCGAATTTAATCATTTGTGTACATGCCTACTCAAATTTCCAAAATAATATTTGTCAATATCGCAATATGTCCTTTGATTTACTGTTGCAAAAAGTAAAACTGAATTTCCAAAACAACGAAAAGCAAATTATATTATGAATTTCACCTTGAATTTTCCATTTCTGCATAGTGTTAGACTCGTTCTGCGAACCAAGTGACTTCACATGGCGTTTGGTTCTTATGTTTTTCGATGGGATCTTAATTATTCGAAAAGAGAAGGACTCGGCTGATTGTCATCAAATGAAAATAAACAAAAATATTCTTTTTGTCAAAATATAATTCTAATTAAACTGAACTAAATTTCTAATCAAAATTTCTTTTGATTTCTATTTGAAAATAACTACAATATGAAGTGGTATTGATATGTAAAAATGAAATTAAACGTAATAACAAAAGAAGACAATTTTTTACAATACAAAGTAGACCCTATTTTTTTTAGTTTTAAGGAAAAGTAAGCAAAAAATAAGCAACTGATTTTAAATCGTTTGTAACGCATCTGGCAAAATTGATATTAAAAAACTTTTGTGTGGAGAAATGCATTTATGTGATTTGGAATCACTTTCAAAAATTGTGATTTCCAGAATTTTCCTCTCTAATATTTTTTATAAATGGCAGTTGTCTTTTAAATCATACAAATTGTAATCTTGGTTATTATCCGCTCAAGAACCAGTTAACACATTTTGAGCCACTTCGCACTGCCGGTCAGAATTAAATCTCATATTCCGCTCATTGTCTGGCCACTTCAATAGCATTTCATAAGCTTTAATTTTTTGATGCTCATTGCGTGACCACGGCCTCAAAGTGTTCTTCCGAATTAGAGCCTCTTTCGTTTACCCTAGTGCGAGAAGAAGAAACTCTCAGCTACAGTTTATTTGCAGTGCTAAATTTGGTTTTATTAAGTTTAACTTTTTCCAATTTTTCTTTGATTTAAATAACTTATAATTAGATTATGTTCTGACGTAAATAAGATTTATAGATTACCATACGATGGCAAATATTAGATTCCTATGAGTGGTCAGATCGAAAGACAGCTATAGAACTTTGAATAAATGTTTATGAGTACAAAAACACAGCGAATGAAAATTTTTTTTCTTAATTTGTCTTCAATTGTGAAGAAACTTTTTCTTTTTAACCGACTATATGTATGTATATATTTTGTATATATTTATTGTACAGGAATTTTTCATATGTTGAAACAGTATGTCCCAGAGGTGGTCACATTGTGAAAATTATGTAAGAGAACCCGGGGAAGGGTGCAATATATTTTAACATACTTTTAATTTATGATCAAGGTTTAAGTAATAAAAAACTATTTTATCAGAAAGAAACAAAAAAATTTGCTTTATTTTTGATCACACTGCTGGTACCGTGAAAAAACTCCGAAATGAAATAACTCCCAATGCAATAACTCTCATATACAAGTTATATTTGCACCCGGGCACCGTTTAACTGTTTTAACCTCTATGGTATAACAAGTAACTCCCGATGAAAGAGGTACAGACAATATTTTGTTAGCGAAGCTGCTGTTCCATATACCATAGAGAGATCATTGAGCCATCTCGGTCTGTGTAGCCGGCCTTCGGCCGGATGGAAGGGTTTAATCTCTATAGTATAACAAACCCCGGCTCCACTTACCAAAGGTTTCCTGCATAGGTGGCCTACGGCCGGGCGGAAGGATTTTATTCTCCATGGTATAACAAACACCGGCTTCGCTGACTAGAAGTATTCTCTGTAGCCATTAGGTGACTGCTAATATAATTAATTAATTAATTAAAATGCAATAACTCCCAATACAAATGAAATAACTCTCGATTATGAAAATAACTCCCAAAGTTTCCATTCAAAATATTTTAACACATCTGCAACTATTCCTTCTATGCTCTAATAGGAAACCAATTCACTTAAATATATATAAGTCAAATGTGAATAAAAGAGTGAAAATATACATTTTAATAAAATAATTCTATCTTTTTGTATCAAACTACATTAAATAAGTCATATAAAAAATTTGATATAAAATTAAAGAGCAACTTCCCATTCCTGTACGCAATATCATCGTACGTTAGATTGTTAGTGATAAAAGCTCGATAACAAATCCTACGTACTATAAAAATAAACTCTATCTATGGTCGTGCTGAAGGAAATAGTGATATTAATCGAGTTTGGGAATCATAAAACAAAAAGTTAATTAGCCCTTGCAGAGGCCTTATTAATTGACTTAAGGTTTAAACTCAAATAAAACAAATGTATTGTTTAGAGAAGAAAATTTCAATTAATCCCTAAATAGCCTTGGCATGAGAAAGGAAATTTAAAGTTGCTTATTGTAATATATTTGTTATAGAAGCTAGAATATGGTATTTAAAGGTAATTATTACAAATTGTCGATAGCTAGAGTTATTGGACCGATAATTAATTTTCCGTAATTACACCTTAAGCAGAAATTGGACGATAGACTAAAGGAAGATCGTCATATGTACCTTTAACTTTAACGTACAGATTACGTTTTAAATTCTCCAAACTTTCTGCTCTTTGAAGGTACATTTGATCCTTATTAACTTGTTTTTGTAAATATGTAGACAAGAATCGAAACAAAATAACATTTGTTTTACACAAGTAAATGAGTTGGATGATATTAAAGAAAATATTCAATTCAAAATTCTATAGTCGGATTTCGCTCCTAATTTGCCAGATTTTCAAAAAGACCATTTTAATTTATAGGAAAGTAATAACTACAAAAATGACTTATATGCCACTAACACCTTAAAGCCAATTTGTAATAAAGAGGCTAAGAATATTCTCGAGCCATAATATAACTTTTTTCGGGACTCTCTAAATTTTTAATTTCAAAGTAAATAATTTTACTCAGTCGTTTCTTTCCTTCGCTAATTTCACTCTGTCTTTCATTTGCTTGTTTGTTTCTAAATGTTAAACACGCCATCATTAATTAGTGCGACACCATGTCTGTATGTAGTTTATTTGAATAAAACATAAAAAGATAAAAAGTGTACAAAAATAGAATAAATAAAAAACAGCAACAACATAATAAACTGAGTTAAACATCTTAAATAAGCGTTAAAAGATTAAAAACAAAACAAATAAAAACTTATAAACAAATATTAATCTGTATCTCTCTACTATGGTGTATAATATTCTCTAACAAGAATGTTATGCTTCAAGTAAATACTTACTTACCTACTTAAACACACACCCACACACACACACACACACACACACACACACACACACACGCACGCACGCACACCATGTAGAGTAGTTTAATGTTTTAAATGAAAAAAATGTCTTCAACAATTTTACTACGAATGCAGCTATTGCTCTTCAGTGATCACTATTAACTAAACTATAGCAACAACAAAAAAACCCTACTATTTCCATCATCTAATACCAAGTGCTGCTGCAGCAACTTACTACAGCAGCGGCAAAGAGAAATTGCAACAGCATCATATCATCTAGAAATATTTTTTACTACGCATGAAAACAAAAAAAAATATAAATAAAAAAATAAAATATTACTTTACGTTGGGTAATTAAAAGTAAGTATATACTCCAGTTACATTTAACAAAAAATTTATAATTAAGAAGGATAAAGAAAATATTTCAATGTTACAGCAGAGGTTCGCAAATTACCTTTGAGAAATATCATTTGGAAACTAGTGTTTAAAAATGTTTTCCATTTAATGTGATACGAGTAATACCCTTTTTTCTAAAGAGGAGAATAAATTATTTGAGTGTACATTTTCAGTAGGGTCCATTCAACTGGATGGATCTGATGTTCCCTCAGCAATCGACAGAATATTATTACGATATAAAAGGTGAACGGTTGTTTTTCTTGGTAGTTTAATGGGCGCGAACTGTCAATTAGAGTCTAAATGACCCCGTTGTGACATGAACATGCAACCGGCCAGATTTGTTGTAGTAGAACCTGAGCTGGTCCTATGACTTAGAGTACGAGATCCACCCTATTGCCGTTTACTCTTGACTCCGATGCTTCGCAAAGATCATCAAGGAGTCGTAGTCTGCTTATGTCCAAGGCAGCGCACTAGGAAAGAAGGTGAAATGCTGTTTCTTCCTTTCTTAGCCCCTTGCAGTTACTGCGGTGGTCGTCAAGGGTTAGCCCAAGTGGGCTTCCATATATTCCTAAGACACGGATATATCGTTACGACTGTGGCTTACGAGTTGAAATTTGCTGTTTATTACCAAAGTAGTCTTTATTCAATGGAATTCAAACTAAGGTAAGATCAGAAAGTTTGCTTAGCCTAGAGAGCTCTTCCCTACATTGCCTGACCAATAAAGACTTGGTAATTAAGGATTTCAGATATAAAAATGCCGCCCGGCTGTCAACAAAAATTCCAATATCTCCCCCAATATTTCTGTTATAAAACAAACTGTTCGCTTTGTAGATGGTGTATATTTCTGCCTGAAATACACTGAATACGTCGGGGAAATGATACGAAGTACTTACGTACATCAAAATCATCAGAGAATATGCCGGATCAAATTCCTCACTTCAACTTTGAGCATTCAGTATATAAATATTTAAATAATATTTTTCTATGAGGTTAAGTCAATGACTTCTGGAGGGAGTCAGAGCTTTGAACACTCTATCAAAATCCATATTAGGGGAATGTAGTCAAAAGGTTGGTTTAGGATTAGTGACAAGGTGCTTAAAATTTTTGCATGGCCCGCTACTTTGAGTCTCAGAGCTCAACTGACATAATGTGAAGATCAGTGGGAAAAACGTGCAGCAGGGTATTCAGTGCCTCTGAAGTACTAGTTCGTAGTGCTCCTATAACTCCATTGAATGCCGATTTTTGGATACTATACACCACTCTGCAACATATTTCTTCGTTATTTATGTCTACCATAAATTCGTATCCGTACTATAGCTGTATACATCCATTTAAATATGTTGGGACGAAGTCCTCATTGCGCAATTAACATATTGCGACAGCTGTAGTAGGCTACCATAGCCTTCCTTACTCTATGTAGATTTTTCGCCTTCTATGAAATTTTCGAGTCAAGGATAATGCCTAGATATTTTATATTTTTTGAGAGGCACATATACTGGTACTTACATATGTATGTACAGTGTCTGTAAACTTCATGGTATGCCTTATACGACAGCAGATATAACTCAACAATAGCGGAAACCTCATGTCCTTAATATATATATGAGGCAAGCCGAAATCCAATTTTGATAGCGTATTAGGAAGTGAAGTTAGCTGTAGAAAAAGAAAAAAATAAATTAATTAAATTTACAAACAATTGAAACTACTATTTTTATTTAAAATGTCAAAAAGGAAGCGCCCAAAATTGTTCTATTTTTTACAGACATGTTTAAGTTCTTGACAAACCGTTGCCACACTTATTTAAATATGCCGCCAGGTGGCATAAGGTGCTTTCTTGTGGTCCTTATTTTGGTTTGTTTATAAGAACCATGTATCTTTTGGAATGAAAGGTTATAAATACAATAAAAAACTCTCCGTAATTTTTCCATTTATGTGTTCAATTTATTCAGTGGATATTTTATATGTTGCGACAGCGGAATTTCCCTGTATTAAATTGCAATCTGTTATTAATGGATGCAATAAGTAAATTTTATGAATATTTTATATAAAATTAATAGATGTAATCTGTTTAGTACGACTAAAGTTGTATAATACATATGATTCCATAGAATTTTGCTTATAATTTTTAAAAATAAATTCATTTGTACATAAAATATGCAAATAGTACATCAAATGCTTTTATATGAAAGAAAAAAAAAGGAAGCAAAATGTTTTGTAATTTGGTATTGAATATGAAATATTAATTACCATTTTATTTAATTGTAATTACATATTTACAGAAGGCTTAATATTTATATTTAACTAGAGAAATATTTTTTAACATTGTGTATGTATATAACAGTCGTTATCTGCGAAATGGCAGGTCCAATATCTGTTATCGGTTTAGTGTCTTTGTTTCGTTAATGTTGTCTAATAATGGAATAGCTAATGGTTCAAATAACATTCAATTAGAGTTCTTATGACATCCACTATTGCCTTAAGCTGGTATCGTTGTAGTGTTTTAACATTTGATAATTACTTTGTAAAATTTAAGTTTATGGGTCATTTCAAGTTGTAAATATTGGCCAATTAGCCAGTTGAACGTTGTATTTTTCATTCTTAAATGTTATTTTTTTCGCTTTAATATGCTACTTCCATATTAGTCTTCGATCTATGAACATACTACCTGATTTTGGGATATGTTTGTTATTATTTCTTAGATTTGGGCAAGCACCTCTTTTCAATGAATATTATACATGGACAGAATCTTATTTACTTCGATCCTTAGTTTTTTTTTACCATGCCATTCTAACAGATTAAGTTCATTTTGAACAATGTCTGAGGCTAAAATAGCAGAAATGTGAGTAGCCAACAAAGTGGAAGCACCTGTTATGATTAAATGGTCTGAAATTGGGATTTCTGCTATAAATATTGTAATTATCGACTCTATTTGGTAAGTCACACGATTTTAAATCATATGATTATAAGAAAAGCAAGAAATATCGTATTTTATTTGGATGCAGTACACACAACATGATATACATATGTTCATACATCTTTTACGGACAATTATATAAAATTTATTAGAATACTTATGCATCTAATTCTTCCACATGTCAGTTACTTTTTAAACATAATTATGTCCTCTACGTTTCCTTCAAATTGGAAACACGCAAAAATTATTCCATTACCCAAAGAAAGTGGTGAATATATAATAATAAATAATAAATTAAATAAATTTTGTACAAGTAAATGATTTCATATATAAATATTAACAACATGCTTTTAGTAAACAATTTGGTTTCCGCAAGAGCCACAGCTCCGTTACGGCGAACACATACGCATTTGACACGATAGACAATACCACATTAATTTACAAATAAAAATTAACCTTATTTCATCATAACTTTCAAATCGAACACAATCGGTTCTTGTAAACAATGTTTGGTCTGATAGACTGACACTAAGTGCCTCAAGGCTTTTATTTTCAATATATGCAAATGACTTGCCAAGAATGCTTTCAAAGTGTCACATCCATCTTTATTCAGATGGAATACAACTTACTTTAAATACCGCAGCTGAAAACACTGCCACAGGGGTCTCACAGTTAAATAATGAATTAAATCAAATTTATCTCTGGGCTAGTCCAAATGGACCCTGATTGAGCCCTAAAAAATTTAAATGTATTGTAATTTGCAAAAAAGTATGACTCCTTTTTTTCTGGGGATATCGTTTTGAATGGTGAGAAAATTGAAATCGTTAATAGAGCGAAAAATCTTGGTTTCTTCATTTTTAATAACCAGACTTGGACCGATAATGTAAACTCACTGGTTGGTCAGTCGTATATTAAGCGACGAGCGCTCTGGTCTATTTTATAAGAAGAATTAGAATCTTGCTTGCCAATACATATTTGGTTCTTTCCTTATTTTATGGGTGTGAATTATTTGCAACCTGCGACGAAGGAAGTTAAATGTTTTATTTAACAATATTACACGGTATGTGTAAGGATTGAGAAGATCTGATCATGTTTCTTCTAAAAACCTTTATGGAGTCATTGTCGATAATCTATTAAAAATGAAAATATACTTTTTTTTTCAATCACCACGAAACCGAAACATTATAATATCTCGACATCAATACCTATTCTCCGATCGGCTATTTTATATACATGCGGCTAGACTTTGGAATAATCTTCCACTATGTCAACAATTCAACAGCAACGCTAATGGTTTCAAAAAATTTGTAGTTAATTCTGTTGAATAAAAATATGTAGGTAATTTTTTTATATCAAATCTTGTGAAATTTGTTATTTTAAATTTTTTTAATAATACTTAATATTGAAAATTCATTATTTATTTATTATTATTCAAACTGCTTAAACTTCACTGACGATTTGGTTTTAGCAACCAATGAAATGTCGGCATATGAAGAGCTAAAGCCACAACAAACTTTTGATTTTTTTAATAATTTTTTTCTTTGAATTTTTTTATGAACTTTTTAATTCCAACTTAATAATTCCCAATGCTTTTTATGTTTAAAGCATTCCGTTTCTGTACTATAAATATAAGCTTAAGTCCTGTTGCACAGGAAATAAACCAATAAATAAATAAATGAAATAAATAAAACAATTTTTGTAAAAATATGAATTTTTTATAAATGAAAATAAAAAATCTATTACATAAAAAGCTACTTTTCCAGCGTCAAATATTTCTCATGAATGACTTCAACCTTTTGTATTTCTCTATCATCTCTCATTTATAAAACGTTTGAATTGGCTTTCCCATTGTAACCAAATGTCATTTATTGGCATCGGATACCTTTTCGACAAAAACAATTGTGTTACTACATTCATTAATTTGACAGAACAAAAACATGCCAAGAAATCGTTGACAGATTATTTTATTTTATAACAGTATTTTCTGTTAGTTTTTCTTACGCCGTTAATTTTTAAAATGATCAACCCAACCGTTACCGATTTAATGAATTGCCCTATAAATTTCGAAATTTGAATTCTGTATTTGTTATTACAAACGATTTTGCTGTTTAAAGATAAATTAGAATACAATCAGATTCTTAAATAGAATACCGAAATATATATTATTAGTGGTATTAAGGGCCGCCTTTTAGGTCCGAGATTAAATTGCTTATTTAGTTAATCTGAAAATTAAATTAATTTCTTATTAAGTGAGTTTGTTTGTTTCGGATGATAGTTTAAACCTTCCAGTATTACCATAGTGAACGACCAAAATGGCAAACATTTCTTGCAAATGTCAAATCTCTTATCGGGGATGGTTGGCTAAAGTGTTAAAAATAATAGAAATGATCACTAATATGAAAGGAAGCAATAAAATCTGCTTTATCGTTAACAAAGCTCATTTTCCTTTTATTTTCATAATTTTTTTTAATATTATTTTAACAGCTGATCATAAACATGCACGTGCATGTGGCAATTTCGATTTAAGATTTAACTACAAATAATGGCCGTTTCAACCAGCCAATAAATGTTAATTACAAAAATAAATACATGTATTAAAGTTATTTTAATCTCTGATCTCTAGCTCAAAAATTTTACCTAAATGTGCATAAACCGTAATTTAATGAAACTATTTAAACGTCTATTAACCAACAGGAAATTATCTAATTTTGGTGTAATAACAAGCATTAACAAGATGATCCAAAGGAGCCAATTAGATCTATAGCTCGTGACTTGGAAGTAGTGTAAATATGGATCCTTTTTACTAGATCTAAAGCAGGCTTGTAAGTGCAAAAGTGTTTTCCAAAATTTGATCCCCGGACAAGAGGTCACATTCATAACATTAAGATATTAAAACTATTAGAAAACATTTGTTTATAGTTCTGAGGCATATACTTTGACCAGAATTACTTGCGACTGCATTCAGTGATGAAAAAGGACATAAGCTCTTCCAAATTCACAAGTCGACTTTCCTTAAGGGAAAACATAACCAAAAACTCATATTAGATTTTTTTTGGAAGTTCTCATATTGTATTTGACACGATTTAATTTTACTGATAAGTCGGATTCAGCACCAAGGATGTGCAGTCATATAAAGTGTTGGCCCTGCAACAAGTAACAACTTTTTGAATAATTAGTTAAAAGTAAATCCCGAATAATTTTAATATAAATATATAAAAAAAGTTTTATAAATATTTTATTAATAAAATTTTTATGTCCTCAAGGTGGTGTTTTATGTAGAAAATACCTGAAAGAAAAATATTTTATCACACTAAATCAGCACAGCAAGCGCTGGACATCTGCTGAAAATTCTCATTTTTTTACAAAATATAAAACGCAAATTGAAAAATGGTATCGCGGCGTCAACGCTTTGCAATTGAAAAATCTGATTTTAAAGTGAAGTTGGCTGCAGAAATTTGTTTTTGCTATTGTTAGAAAGTTAAATCCACCTATTTCATCTAATTTTTATTTCTATTTAGTATTTTTATTTATTCATTACTGGTCATAACACCACGTTGGCGGCCTTTTTAAGTATGCAATGTCAGCATTAAAACTTAAAGATACATAACGCTATGCTTGCCGCACCGACGCGTCGCGACGTAGGATGGTCGGTAGCATTGAAGGAATTATTAATAGTTGTCATTTTCTAGAAGAAAAAGTAATAATGAAACATATTCCGTGAAAATATTAATTATTCTTTAGTATATGGAGACCAGCATCCAACGTGTTGCAATGAATGCATCCTTGAACGAAGATGTTTTAAGGGATACATATTTATTTGTGCATCCTTAACAAAAACGTGAATGAATACGTTAAAAAATAAATGTTTTCTTAGTTTTAGGAATAACAACAAAAACAATTTATTATAGCAGTTGAATCAAGTACTATAATTATTTTAGTTTAAAATCGTTACTAGTGAAGCACCCATTTTGGGAAAATAGTTTTGTAAATATTTATTTATAAATATAGAGATACGAGCTGTTAGTGGGAAAGTAAACGAATGTTGCTATTCGTACTGTTGTTTTTGTTTACTTTTTTTAAACCTATTTTGTGTTTTTATATTGTCAGTTTCAATTTATGAATTATATCGATAAATGTTTGTTGTAACTTTTTCAATCACAGAATATATTTGGGCTCTGATTTTTGGAAGCACCTTCTTTAACACATCTATAGACGCTACATATATTTTGCCATTATTTTAGAGTTGATATGATTCTACTGGCCTACGATGATTAGGTGTTGGACACAATTTGTCTAATAACCGCATCGTGGGTACTGTCGGCGATATGCTCTCTGTATTAACATTTACATTGGGTTGGTGCGTTGTTTGCATGAGTTACATTTACATATGTTTGACAAGGTCTTCTTAAAAAAATTTCGGAAATAAATTAAAAAAATAAAATGAACAAGAATTATTTTAACAATTTTTTTGTTTAACTAGCAACTGCCCGTATGCTTCACTACCGCTGTCATAATAGTGGCGAACAAAAATGATTTTCATTAAAGTGTCATTAAATGTTAAATAATAGAGGAGATATTATGAAACCTTTCAGAAATTATTTTTTATTGCATTAGCAAGAAAATAGAAATATAAACTAAACCAAAACTAGCTTTGTACGTTTTCCTAGTGCAATTGTAAATTCTACATTTCCGTATGGTATTCTTAATCCTCTGTTCCCAATTATGTGATTCATAAGCATCGGCGTACTCTCCACCAAATTCTCTTTAAGTTCATTTCGAATATTTTATCAATTTATTTTTACACGGCCTTAAAGGATCTCTATCTTATTTTGGTGTTCGATTGTGTTATCGCAATAGCCTTTTTCCTATAGACCGAAAAATTTTCGATGGAGTTGAGGTTTGGAGTTTTGTCCAGAATACCAATTTTGGATAACATTTGCTGTGTGCTTGGAGTCTCTATCCTGTCGTCTTCAAGACACGCACTGTAGTCGACAAAATCGGGTAAATGAATTTGAAGAATTTGGAGGTACTCCTCTTTTTTCATAATTCCATTCACTCTTACAAATGATCCTTAATGACTGACAGAATAATTTCTTCCTATTGGATTGAAATCGATTAGTTTTAGTCTCAACGAACCAATTAAACCATTAAAAATACTCTATAGACTATTGTTCCCGCTGTTTTAAACATTGCAGACGGGCTTGGTTTTTCCTTTTTTGCTGCTGCCACCAAATCGATTCTGTAAAGTGCTCAGTACTAGCAGCACCATTCCTGTATGTTGACTTCAACTATTCGGCGTAGGAGCTACAATTCCTCTTAGTTTTTACAACAATCACGGTGCGTTGGGCCTCTTTTAATTTCTCAGCAAATACTCTGGATGAATGTTCACTTTCAGTTTTGGCTGTTATGCTATTGTCGGTGTCTTAGTTGATGTTCGTAATTTTTTCGCGTTTAACAAAATGTGCAAAACAGAGTGAATAGTGTTGCCATAAATGTTTGTTTTGAATTCTTTGTTTTTGCTCCTAAATCATTTTATTAAATGTTTATTTTCTAATACAGTAAGGTTTATTGCCTAAAGTTTCATAGAGTTTCCTTTATTTTTTTATCATCTTATGATACCTTAAGTAAAGCAAAGGCAAAGTTTTTAATTTTTTATATGTTCAAATTTTCTCTACTTTTGAAAACAATTACTTATCTTATGTTATGATGACTATCATAATGAGATTGTTCCAATTTGGTGTTTAGACCGACTAAAAGTATTCAAAACTTCAAGGATATCAGTAAGTAATGCACATAAAAATATTTCATCTATTTCAAATTTTACAAAGGCTATTTTTCAAGTCTGAAATTTTTTATTAAAAATATTTTATTCAAATTTTAATGTATATTCTTATTTGTAATTTTAGTCCAACATTTTTCGTTATATACATTAACTTGATTGTTGTAATTTATTCCTAATGACTTGTCAAGCTCAAGTCTACAGACGATATTACCTTAATATACGAATCTGTTCTTAATGTGACCTTAGAATAATATTTAATGTTGCCTTATGAATTAATATCTATAATAAGAATTGATTTTACAATCTGTAATAATGCGAAGTATTTCTGTCGAATTCTAGTCTTAATTTAACCACAAATTTGTGCTTAAAATTAAAATAATTACAAATTTGAAGCCAAAATTGGGAATGTATAATTTCTTCAGATTAAAGATAATGAACAAAAATCTCAATAAGAAGTAAGCAAATATTCCTATGAAAGCATATTAGATGTACTTCGTTTAAAGTTTTGAACTTCTTCCTGAGTAGGAAATGTAAGCAATTATTGCCAAGTTCTAAGAAGTTAAGAAACGAATACTTACAAAATTAATGGATATTTATCTTGCTACATATCAGGCCAAAGATTTCTTTTAAAGTCATATACACCCTTAATGACTAGGGAATCTACTCCGAATGCACAACAAAATTAAATTTCTCTAAATTTTTTCATTTCCAATATATGCATCCTGCTTTTTGTTCTCATTCCACTTTTGGAGGTTGCACTATCACAAACACATATTCAACTTAAATTCGTACTCCATGTACTCGTATGCGTAAATTGGGTCAAATTACATTTTATCTCGGTTTTTTGCATCCATGTATATATCATTAGTCAAAAATAAAAAGAAGAGAAGAGAAGCAAATATGTAAATAAATAAAAACTCATTCATTTTGGTATTACGGGTAGAGGAGTAAAAAAAAATTTAAAAAGAAGCAAAAATAAATGTAAGGGATTTCAGTTTTCCTTCCTCATCTCTGAATGTTGCATACTCGTACATTTATTTTCGTCTCCTGCCATTACTCCTTTCGCCACCAATTTTCGTTTAATTTTCATTTATTTCAACCATCCCACTGCCTTCCCACTTTAACCATCCCACTGTTTTCCCATTTCAACAACTTTTTTCCATGAGTTTGAATGTCAACTTTTTACCAGACCAATAATAGTTTTAAATTGGTTTAAATGTTTAAAAGTTCCCATTTTGTACGTTTGCACTTGTTTTTACTCTACTTTGTTTTTATTTATGTGTTTAAATGCATTAATAATGCAAAATGAAAACTTCTTTGGTTTTTAGCTTTTCTCGTTGTTGCTATTTTTGTTGTTGTTGTTGTTGCTACTTTTGTGCGAGTTTTTGGCTGAGCATTTCATTTCGTCTTTGTTCCAGAATATTGAGAAGGTTTCTCCTGTTACCAGAGATTTGACAGTGTGTGTTTCACAAACGTACAATTAATTAATCCAAAAAGGTTTCTAAGGCAACGCTTAATTAAATGTAGACATTTAAGACATTTCCTCACAGAGGACTATTTCCTCACCTGAAAGGGAATTATAAATCAAACAAATTTCAAAATTATTTAAAAAGATAGGTAGACTTAATTTTGAAAATTAATGCCAAGCTTTTTAATTTTTAATATTTGAGGCAGTGCATAAATAGACGTAAAAACCATTGCTGGGAAAATATTTTCAGTGCGTTCAATGCACTTTCAATAACTTCTTAAAAACTCCAATTGGCAACATTTTGAAATTCCGTTGCTTTTATAAGGTCTTGTAAATTTTCTAAAAAAAATATTCTAATTTAAATTTACCGAAAAAAATTTGTTTTCTTCAATTTTCCTTTGAGAGTATTAATTTCGCATTAGAACGAGTGAATTGCGAGGCTCGGCGGGCTTTTATCCTTTCCATACGTAAGTAGATTCTAGATATACCCGTAATTAAATATATGTAAATAAATCTATTGATGCAATGAAAATAATATCGTTTGAAACACATTTTCAATAGACCAAAAATTAGGACTTACAATGTCAAGTCTATATTAACGTCAATGGAAATAATTCGACTTTGTACTACTTGGTACACTTGTAAAGAGATTATATTTTCTTCTGTCTATGGCACCATGGAAGGGCTTTGTTTCACTTTAGTTTGATACACATGATTTAATAACTCTTTAATTCTATTGGGCTTCCAAGCTCTTTCAAATAGATTTCTGTAGCAGTAAAGATACAACTGGGGTTCGACTTACATTTGACTTTTTTGTGCCATCGAAACAACGGCAGAATATAGAAGTATCCTTATGGAACATCATCTAATGTTCTTCATTATACTAATTTAAGTTGTTTTCTCAATAATATACTCGTAGATAATACCATACATATATCACAGAGACGTAACTATAACATCCTCAAAAAATATATAATGATATTTCTGGTGATTGGAGAGGACTCCACGTTTTACCAACAGCTTTGAATCATCGAAGTAGTTCATGAGAATCATGGAGGAGGAAAACTTTTTAAAATTCCACGTATGACAGGCATTTTGCCGAAAGCTTTTTCACATGCGATATGCCCACTCAAAGTTTTCAAAGACTTGTGAGATATAATAAAATCGAAAGACAATATCGTTAGTTTAATGCAACATGGAAGTGTCTAATAAACAAAAAGATTTTTTTAACGCGATTACAATTTTTGTAGTCTTCGCTTCCACATCGGCACTTTTTTCTATAAATTCGGCATAAGAAAAGGATATTAAGGAATACTTTTCATCAATAATTAAATATTTTAATTTTGAATATATTTAACTAGTTGTTACATTAAAGGAGCAAAATAATTTAATATCCTTTGAAAATATTACAACTTTAAGATAAATATCCGAATATATAGATAAATAAGGCGAAGTATAAGAGACAGGACGCGTTTATTTCCTTTGAATTAATTAATTTTCAGCACATATTTTTTTCATTAAATTTTTAAAAATAATTTTTCAAAAATCAATCAAAAGTGTTCGTATTTCGTTCTCTATTGCTTTTTTATCGACTGCAATCACAAAATTGTTGTCAAATTTAATGAAAATGTCAATTTAAAATGTAGTTAAATTTATGTATCGTCTAATGCACACGAGCGTAGAGAATTTTTTGGGCATCTGCAACCCGTGAAGATCAAATTTGTGTCATTTATCGGAGTGCCTCTTTCGAGTGTTTTTGAGTTGCATACCTCACATGTTATAAATTTAATTATCATAGAAATACAACTGCCATAATGATGTGCACAAATTAAAAAATAAAGTTTCTAGTAATCAATATTTAATAAATCCTGCATATTGCACCAAATCTTTTTTCTTAGTGTACACATATGCGTGTAGTTAAGGGTACATGTATGTATTTCTTACCACATAAAATGGCCCGAAATTAAATTGTTGTTATATCGTTTTTAATCCATTGCAATTAATATATTTAATTACAAATATATTAAATCATTTTGCACCCATTTGTTAAACAAATTATCGATCGGAAAGATTATTATGTGCCTGCTAACTGACTAATTCAATCAGTACATGGCTAAAGCCTCTGAAGAATGAAGTACCAATGAGATCAAGCGAAGAGTGTTTGTAGGTGCTAGTCACCTGGTAACCTTTGAATGGCTTGACATCTTTTTATACAATGGAGTTTCTCTTGCGATCTTTGCCGTTTGTGTCTCGCCACTACTCTTTTGTGTTTGTCAGCGAAAGATCGGCGTTAAGCACCTGACCTATTTCGCCCTCGTAACAGTCCGTAACTCTATACTAAAAGCGAAGTTCTCTAGGTTAAGTGCGAAAAAATTCGAGTACTTGTGCATGGGGCATGGAATTAACTATCATGAGTTCCGCAAAAAAGACATGAGCCTGATATTTTATTAATGGCTGACTGTTCGCTATAGCAGTTCGACACTTAAAGTTGAACAGTCAAAAATATAAAGTGCCACCGCGTCTACCATAAATGAAAATCAATATTTGCATTAACGAACTTTCCTTTTGATTGCTAATGTTCATCATTTTAACGATTTCTTAAAGCTTGCAACGCGTTGTTGCGCTTTGAAACCGGCTAACAATGGAGCATAAATTTACCAAAGAATATGACCAGCCTAGATTGTCAACATCTGTATACCGCGAAATATATTTTAATGTCCTTTTATTGACTTTCGTATAACGTAAGGAAAACCTTATGATATTTAATATGAAGGGTTGCAATGTCCTAGACATTATTTTTCTCAAACTGACATGAAGAAGTAGATCATATGCATACGTGTATCGCATGATTTTTCAAAGGCAATTTAGAAATGACAAATCAATTTTTTTCCGGTCTGTCACGACATGGTGTCAAATAACATTAAATGAATTTATCAAAAACTTTGCATAAATCCTCAATCATTTCAAGCTTTCCTTTCTTTGTTCTCAAAATCAAATTTAACTTAAATTAAGAAGAAAAAAAATACCCAAAAGATATGAATGCAAAATGGAAGTTTCAGTTAAAAGTTTGCAACAGAAATTCAGAAAAAAAAACAACAAAATACCCTGCAAGAAGTTGCGAAAAGAATTTTACTAAAGTTCGACAACAGTATAAATGTATGGAAAAATTGCAAAGGAAAAATAAGCAATATTCTTTTATTCGGCCAATTCGAATCATAGATGTTCTTTAGGCCAAACTATAATGTGCACAAACTGGCTTAAGCTGCTGCCAAAATTCAACGAAAGGCCCCTTGAATGCGTAACCAAAATTGAGATCACTTTTAGATGATTATTAAATTAAAATGAATTTGGGAATTATTTTATTCTGAGAACCAATTTTATTTTATTCTTGTGTTTCCTATACAAATTAATAAAATTATAAATCCTCCCTATTGTGTTTGTCGTTGTCGACGTCACACAAAGTCAACACCAATATTTTTTTTTTAATTTTGAAATCTTTGTCGACCGGAAATATTATTGGTATGATTGTACTGTTTTCCTAAAGTTTATAAAATGGCAACTGGCAGTCAATAATGCCCAATTATTGCCAATAAAGAGCACAAACGGCCAATTTTTTTAACATCGACTTGATTTGACGACGACGACGACTGTTGGAATAAGGAGGATTATTTATATATTTAATACTCTAGATTCAACCATTTCAAATTCTGTTATAATTATACTATATATGTATAGAAAGAACAGGGATGAAAAAATTGGTACAATTGTACTTTTGATATTATTAAAACCCAAAAAATATTGGTACTATTTGTTTTATATAACACTTCACCATTGCAGTAACTTTTTTGCGCATTAATACACACATACACACGCAGTTTCTATTACTACGTTTATACGCACGTCTTATTTGCAAATAAAAAAGAAGAATGTTGCCGTATAACTTTTTTATTGTAACTTATTAACTCACTTAACAAGTCGTGAATAACGACACTATTTGCAAATAAAAAGTAAGACGTTGCCACTTCATGAACGTTTTTTGCGTTTTACTTACCAAACAATCATATTTTCGTCACATGGCATCACTAATGATACCACAAGTTCTGTATGCAATTTCCCGTATAAACAGTGAATTAGTTATTTGCAAATAGTTATATTTGCAAATAAGACGTGCGTATAAACGTAGTATATGTTCGCTGGTAGCTTAAGCTGGCTTAAGTCAATGCGTCACATTATACTTGTTCGTAGTTAATCGTTTTACCTTTAAGCGCTTTCTATCATTGTTGTTATGCTGACCAAAATTTCATGAAAATTAGATCCGATATTTTGAGAAAAGAAATTTTCCATTAACGATGATAATAGTTTTTTAAGAAACGAAAGTGCGTTTTGCGTAAGAACTTTTTATATGAAAATGTCCAAGAAGTATGTTGTTATATCTTCCAGAATTAATCGCAATAATCACATACGACAGAGAATTCTCATATGGTATTTGATTTGTTTGGCATAAATATATGAAGTTGGTTGTTTTCAAACTGTCTCAAGTCCACTGAACAACTACAACCACAACAAACAATAAAAAGTATGTTGAAGAATATTTTTCTCAGTCAATGATATTCATACATATAAAAATTGGTCGTTCATAAATCTTTTTCAATAGCAGATCTTTTTTTTTAAGGTGATAATATTGTACAATTTTAGATCAGTAAATATCATTCATTACTTCCGTTCAAAAAAAAAAAAAAAATGGGTTTATGCGTGTTCGTTATTCGAATATTTGTTTATACTACCGGAGCATTTATTTAGAACGGTGTATGCATTTATTATTATGTGTTGCAAACGTATCAAGAAATTAAACAGATTTTCTATCTTTGTATAGCGAAAAAATAAAAACTCTTGACAAAGTTTACACTTTGGTATTTTGGTGAAACAGCATAAAATGCATTTCATTTGAAGATTTTTTTCATGTTTGAATTTGCTTTCCAATTTAAAGCAAGAACTGATGGAAAAACAATATCAAATAAAACATTCTATGAAATAGTGGTTTGAAATATTAAAACTAAAGCAACATGTATCTAATGAAATGTTGTAAAGATGTACACATATTGGAATGTTTGATAAAATGTTTAATAATTTGGACACTTTGGTGGAAATACCCGCTGTTTCTTAATTTAGAGTAATTAGAATCCTTGATCATAGTTCCACAAAGTTCATATGAATGTCGTAAGTAAAGAAATAGTTTAAGCCATTTAAAAAAAATCCCAGATTCGGCTTAATATTGTTTTTAAATAATCAGAATGATTCCTTAAATATTAAAAAGCTGAACATATTTCAATAAATATCCTTTGTAGTGGGCTTTAAGTCATAACAAAATTTATCTCCTAAAGGCCAATTTACTACTTCATATTTAAATACTCATTTAGTTAATTGCCATTTAGGTTTTCCCAAATACAGTTTCTGATCATCATCATGGGCCTTATGGCCTCCGAGTGTACCCGAAACCCGTTTGTTTCGGGCTGCTCTGTTGTAAGAAAATGGAAATATTATAAATCATAAACATATAACTTCTACAGTTTTCTAACAACAATATTTCAAAATTCGATTGTAATTTAGGGACAGAATAAAATTATTGAAATAACCCTTTAAAAAAAAACCCAAAAACCTTAAAAACTATTTCTGCCGTTTTATTCTTTTCTATTACCATAAAATTACACATCTAAATTTTTTATTTGAAAAAATGTAAAAAAAATTGTCGGTGGCCGAATACTTTTTGTCTGCCAAACAAAGACACTCATATGGTCACTTTGTTTAACTTAAATATGTAGACTTTGACTTCATTTCATTGGGCAATTAAATTTTATTTAAGTGTCATTGTGAGTTGTACTGAACGGTAGTTGGCCAAAATTACTAAACATTAAATTCTAAAATTTGCTTTCCCAAATAAAACTTCTATTGGAATTAAAAAGAAATTATTAAGTGCAAGAAATCATAAAAAAATTTAAAAGTTTTTTTTTTGTTGTTGTATTGAGCTCAACTATTTTTTATGTTTTTGAAGAAAGAAAAAAAGGTTTAGTAATTTTAACATTCCATTTTTTTGTTTACTTTAAACTTAAATTAAAAATATCGTATGAAAATACAAACTTGTGAAAATTATTTTTGCATTATTCGAATATTTCAAATTGAATGGAATAGAACTAAAAACGTAAGAGATCAATATGTGCGTCGAAACTACTAAACTAAACTGCGTATTAAATGGGTCGATTTTGGATGGCACCGAACTTCAGTTGGGTTGCTATTGGGCAACCACATATTTGTAGTTGCCAGAAGCCCTCTGAATTATCATTTGGAAAACTATTCTCTCAGCTTTTTATATTTTAGAGAAATTTTTATGTTAGTGGAGACATTAGCACTTGGCAACTAAAGTTCGGCTGTCGTCCATAATCGGGCCATTCATATTCAGAAGAAAAAAACGTTATACGATGATGCACTATTTAGCAATTATAATATTCTGAAACAGCTCACACATTTAAAATAATATTACTTACTGTAACAACACCTTTGTTTTTAGTACTTTTCAAAATTATAGCACACTTCGACTAACTTTTTTTCTCAGTGTACTTTTTGTTTAGTATAATTAAATCTCAATTTTTCTGTTGAGCTAGAATGACGTGACTTGTGCAGACTTAAAATTTAGTATATTTACTATATATATATATATATATATATATATATATATATATATATATATATATATATATATATATATATATATATATATATATATAAATTTATTTATAATCAAAAAATGGAGTTTTTGTGTGCCTGTCAAAATATTGCCAACTTATTAATAACTGGAGCTTGTAAAAACTGTAGTTCAGTATAAGTTTTTTATATAATTTATGCTTTTACGCCTATATTGGATCAATATATGTAATTTGTTTGCATATTTAAGAAGGTCGAGAAAGTTCGAGCTATTTTGTCAACTGTGCCATCTTCTCCAATTGCAAAAGCTTGTGAAATTTTTTGTAAGTTATTCGTTATCGTTTTAAGTTGTTCGTCATCTATTTAGGAGCCGAATTCGGAAAGCCACATTAATGAGTGCTAAATAACACTATGTTCTGAGTAATTATCGAAAATATTACCCACAAACTCATAATTGCAAGAGTTTATATGAATATATTAATTTTTGGATTTTTTTCTTCTTAAGGAACTGTTAGAAATAATTTTTTTTAAATAGCAATGAAATTTTTTCACTTCATTTATTTATAAAAATCGGGAGTTATAATAAATTTACTAGGACACACACACTCTGAAATAGAAAATTATAACATATGTACATATATCAAGGGGAACTAATGGTACAAGATGGGGTTGAAAGAACAGCTGACTTGAAGCTAACTTGCCAATGGCTGTTTTGTTTTTACCTCTCGTCAGCATTTTGATTAGGTTTAACAAAAATGCGTTATTTTTTCAGCAATTTGTACGTATATATGGGAAGTTTTTCTTATTTTTTCTCTTATTATTTAATTTCACACTCATTCGTGTAATGTCCTGAGATAAATTGCATATAAAGAATTTTTTAAAATTTTATAACCCACTATATCTCGATCAAAAAAAACTCCTAAAGTAGCAAGAAATTTGTAAAAGATAATGAGTTCGAAAGAATATTGTAAAATCGGGAAAAGAAAATTTACAAAACTCAAAAGCAATTTGTACTTATTTTGGGCAATGAAAAATCTACTTAAAAAAGACTATTTATTAGGATCAAGCATTTGCTTCATATATTGAGATGAAAGTCAAATAAAACTATTTTGGGTTCAGTATATAAAATAATATTGTTAGAAATAATAATGAATGAAAATATAGAAAAATTACTTAAGATGACGAGAAATTGAATGGGAAACCGCGATTTGTGACTCGGTTTTCGAAACTGACTGAATTTTTAATCGTTTGGAAGACAAAAAATATACAAGTTAAAGAAAAATGACACACTGCAAGCTGGAGGGAACTGAAAGCAGATTTGGCTAAAAATAATCGAAACGGCAACGTTGATTACAGATGGGTATGTTTTATGCCTGCGAGGCCGCTTACTTGTATCTGAAATTTATTTTAGATGTCCTAGATGGATCTCCAGATATCGTATTATAACCAAAATAAAATATTTAAAAGCCATTGTGCAGGTTTTTTTTCATAATTAAAAAAAATCAATGAATATACTATAAAAAGCTTTGTTGACTGGTTTCCCCTAACGATGGATTTCAGTCAATATTAACTTGACCATATAAAAACGTTTTAGCGGGAAGAATACGCACTTACCAACGCATTATGATTAATTGGCTTTTATTTTCATTTATATATTTTGTTTTGTTATGTTTCATTTACGATAATTGCATGTCTGACTGCCTGTACGAGGCTTTTAAAAACGTTGCTTTTGTGACCCGCCAATGTCATTGATTTACAACAGGAAAAAAAGAAAACACAAGTTCTGCTTTTCCTACTTAATGCTCATTGGCGACTATTTTGATTATTACAGTGGAAACGCATTCATCATTTTTTAAATGGCCATCTTTTGCGTTAAATAGATGACTTTTTTTTGTACCAGCTTTTGTATAAGTATGACAATGTTTCTGTCAGGTACATAAACTTTTGTACGTTTATGGTTGTCCTGTAATGCAGAGGATGCAGACATTGTACGAGCATTAACTTTAAAAAATTACTTTTTAATTGAAAGTAAATCCCCACCATTCGACCAACCCATTGTGCTCGTACCAGCAACAAATAAATACCAGATGTGAAATTTTTGTACTCGTAAATGTGTATTGTTCAAATGCATGCATGGATTGCTGTGTGTGTGTGCATACACTTCAAATACATACAAATGCAAACATCATAAAAATGCTTGTTTGTTCAAATATGCGAAAATTAAAGTTATGTTATTATGTGCTTGTATTTGTTTTTGTATAATAAACATTGATGTATTTGTCATATTCACTCATTCATTTACTCACTTATTCATTTAGTCAGTCGTAAATCCTACTTGAACAATAAATTTAAACACTCGTACTTACATAAAATATTTTATTTTAAAAACCATAATATTATGGATTTGTATCTACAAATACATTATTATTATAAAAAAGCTGCTATCGAATTGCCCAGCAAACAAAAGTTCGAAAGTTTAAATACTACGTAACTTAATGCATTAATCCCAATTCTTTACCAAGTCCAAACAGAGTTTTAAATTAATTTGAATTGCCTTATAAAGCAGTTTTATTACTTGAATTACAGCTGCTTCCTGGGATATAGTTCAACAAGATGTCATCTTGTGTATGAGTTTGACTAAGAGAGCTTAGTCAAACGCATAGATCGTTACATTACGTTGGTATTACCCAGGACTTTCAAACAGATCTCAGTTTTTGAAGTTTGATGTTCGTTTTTTTAAATTCAGTCTATATTAGATGGTAAGGCTCAAATATACCAGTATGATGAAAATCTTTGCAGTTCAATGGTAAACTTTTTAAAATTCGGATGTTTATGGTGTCTGGAAAGACAACAGACTTTGTGCAGGACTAGGAAAAGATTCGAAAGTCATCATATTTCATACAAGTAGAGGCAACTGTTAATCAGTTAACCATTTAATTGCTACCTGTTTAGCTGTCCGATTCGTTTAAACTGGCCATTTTCGATTGTCGATTAATCGGAAAAAATTAATCGATTGAAAACGCTTTAGTACTTAGTAGTACTTAGATATATTTTTTGTGTTTTTTTGTCTCATGTACGTAAATTCTGAAGACTTTTAAATAAACCAAATCAAAAGCAGCAAAAATTACAAGTAAAACATCGTTGGTCATCGTGAAGAGGTTCTTGTCTCGACTTAAATCTTTTCACAAATTCGGAAATACTAGTGCAGAAAATTTAAGTAACGTCTCACAACTTTTGGAGGTTACTATAAAAAAGATAAGTAAAACTTCTGTCATTATAATTGAATTGATGAAAGCCAATAGTAATTTTGCAAATGATTTGATTACAAATCTAAGGATTACACTTTATAAGAAACGAATTTGAAATTTTAAATAAATTTGTTTTACTCCTTAACTTAGGAATATTTCCTTCTAAAAAGTTTTTTGACATACAGTACAAAAACAGAGACTAAAAAAATTACAAATAAAAGCATTCTTAGAATATTCCGCGCTGAACTATGCCAGGATGAGTCTGATAATGACGTGGCAATAGGAGAAACTATTGAAACTAATGCACACACTCTTCTAACAGAATTAATCGTTACTATTAGTAGTGCTAAGATCTTTAAAAAATAACAATTGTGTTCTAATGCTATAACGAAAGGTTTTATATGTTTAAAAAAAGAGGAACATGACTGCGTACATCTACTCTACAAAAAGTTAAACGATTTTTTCTATGTCGAGTTTTGTTAAAAGTAAGATCAGGAATAGATTATATCCCGGATATTTGGACGCATTTTTTTTTTCAAAATATTATTTTAAAAAGCTTCTTCAAATTATTGAACTAATTAAAAGATCTCATTTTGTTTTCTTTTTTATTCCTCCTTCGCCTGGTATAGTACATATGCCTGCATTTCATTGGCGGTAACCAAATCATCAGTACACTTTAGCCAAATAAAATATTTATATATGTATATTTGTTATTTGAAATTAGTCCAATCATGGAAGGATTTTATAAATCGGTTAACCGATTAACCCCAAGTTTACCGATTAAATCAAAGCATAAAATAATTATTCGATTAGAAAAAAAATAGATATAATTTTGATAAATCTCAAATAATATTATACAAGAATTTCGAAACATATCTTTGGAAATAATAATTTTCAAAAAAAAATCTTAGTTTAATTTCCGATAATAGATTTTATATTACGATTGATTTCCACTGATTAAAACTATCAGATGGCAAATGGCACGCCTGGAGTTTGCTGGTACTTACAGAGGAAATACATATTTTGTGTTCAACATCAATGTTTTCACAGTAAATGTCATACTTGGATGCTCCATTAACTCGTGTCAAATGTGCTTAGATTTCAAAACCAATATTATGGCTCTCAATATGAGTCTTAAAAGCTGTCAACTGTTCAATATAAATGTAAACAGTAGCATTCCTTGCGCATACACATGCAAACAAACGTACAAATGTATACGAGTATAGACTCACATGTGTGGGTCTATTGGTGTGCGTTAGCGTCACATGTATGTACATAATACATATATACGTAATCATAAGCCAATATTACTTAAACAGTGAAGTTTAAAACATTTGGAGCGAAAATCGTGCTTTGCTGCCTCAATTTCATAATTTTTTTAAATTTTTGTTTTTATTTTTATTCCGGCTCTAGGTCATATATTAAATAAAACTCTTTTTTTGTTTTATTTAAATTTTTATTTATTATTCCATATTTCGATCACCATCGGTTCTCTTCTTCAGGAATTTTAAGTAAAGCAAATTACATGTGATAGTTATTAAAGAACAAATTACAACAAAGATCAAATGTGTAAATCATTCTGACAAACACTAGCAGAACGGAACAACATGCTGTTTTCGAAAGCCGCTACACTTTCATCATCAGCGTTCTTGTGTTTGGTCCACTTCTGTGGTGTCAGTTGATGTATATTTCAGCTATTCATACAAATCTTCACTGTAAATGTAATACGAGAATTGTTTTTATTCATCGTATCATAATTTGTGAAAACTTTTTTTGTAATGAAGAGCTCAAATTACACCTCACTAACTTACAACAGTCTTACCATTGTCATTTATTCTTTACCAACCATACACATGCTTATTTTTAATTTGCTTATTTTATTTTTTACTTATGACAAACTTGTTTGGTTTGTTACTATAAGTATGTATATTTTATTAATTTCATATTGATGTTCTTCGGTGTGCCCTCCGTTAGTTAAGTATATATTTGTTAATTTTTCCGACCTTGTGATATGTAATTTTTGTTTTTATTTTTATTCCGGCTCTAGGTCATATATTAAATAAAACTCTTTTTTTGTTTTATTTAAATTTTTATTTATTATTCCATATTTCGATCACCATCGGTTCTCTTCTTCAGGAATTTTAAGTAAAGCAAATTACATGTGATAGTTATTAAAGAACAAATTACAACAAAGATCAAATGTGTAAATCATTTTGACAAACACTAGCAGAACGGAACAACATGCTGTTTTCGAAAGCCGCTACACTTTCATCATCAGCGTTCTTGTGTTTGGTCCACTTCTGTGGTGTCAGTTGATGTATATTTCAGCTATTCATACAAATCTTCACTGTAAATGTAATACGAGAATTGTTTTTATTCATCGTATCATAATTTGTGAAAACTTTTTTTGTAATGAAGAGCTCAAATTACACCTCACTAACTTACAACAGTCTTACCATTGTCATTTATTCTTTACCAACCATACACATGCTTATTTTTAATTTGCTTATTTTATTTTTTACTTATGACAAACTTGTTTGGTTTGTTACTATAAGTATGTATATTTTATTAATTTCATATTGATGTTCTTCGGTGTGCCCTCCGTTAGTTAAGTATATATTTGTTAATTTTTCCGACCTTATGATATGTAATTTTTGTTTTTATTTTTATTCCGTCTCTAGGTCATATATTAAATAAAACTCTTTTTTTGTTTTATTTAAATTTTTATTTATTATTCCATATTTCGATCACCATCGGTTCTCTTCTTCAGGAATTTTAAGTAAAGCAAATTACATGTGATTGTTATTAAAGAACAAATTACAACAAAGATCAAATGTGTAAATCATTCTGATAAACACTAGCAGAACGGAACAACATGCTGTTTTCGAAAGCCGCTACACTTTCATCATCAGCGTTCTTGTGTTTGGTCCACTTCTGTGGTGTCAGTTGATGTATATTTCAGCTATTCATACAAATCTTCACTGTAAATGTAATACGAGAATTGTTTTTATTCATCGTATCATAATTTGTGAAAACTTTTTTTGTAATGAAGAGCTCAAATTACACCTCACTAACTTACAACAGTCTTACCATTGTCATTTATTCTTTACCAACCATACACATGCTTATTTTTAATTTGCTTATTTTATTTTTTACTTATGACAAACTTGTTTGGTTTGTTACTATAAGTATGTATATTTTATTAATTTCATATTGATGTTCTTCGGTGTGCCCTCCGTTAGTTAAGTATATATTTGTTAATTTTTCCGACCTTGTGATATGTAATTTTTGTTTTTATTTTTATTCCGGCTCTAGGTCATATATTAAATAAAACTCTTTTTTTGTTTTATTTAAATTTTTATTTATTATTCCATATTTCGATCACCATCGGTTCTCTTCTTCAGGAATTTTAAGTAAAGCAAATTACATGTGATAGTTATTAAAGAACAAATTACAACAAAGATCAAATGTGTAAATCATTCTGACAAACACTAGCAGAACGGAACAACATGCTGTTTTCGAAAGCCGCTACACTTTCATCATCAGCGTTCTTGTGTTTGGTCCACTTCTGTGGTGTCAGTTGATGTATATTTCAGCTATTCATACAAATCTTCACTGTAAATGTAATACGAGAATTGTTTTTATTCATCGTATCATAATTTGTGAAAACTTTTTTTGTAATGAAGAGCTCAAATTACACCTCACTAACTTACAACAGTCTTACCATTGTCATTTATTCTTTACCAACCATACACATGCTTATTTTTAATTTGCTTATTTTATTTTTTACTTATGACAAACTTGTTTGGTTTGTTACTATAAGTATGTATATTTTATTAATTTCATATTGATGTTCTTCGGTGTGCCCTCCGTTAGTTAAGTATATATTTGTTAATTTTTCCGACCTTATGATATGTAATTTTTGTTTTTATTTTTATTCCGGCTCTAGGTCATATATTAAATAAAACTCTTTTTTTGTTTTATTTAAATTTTTATTTATTATTCCATATTTCGATCACCATCGGTTCTCTTCTTCAGGAATTTTAAGTAAAGCAAATTACATGTGATTGTTATTAAAGAACAAATTACAACAAAGATCAAATGTGTAAATCATTCTGATAAACACTAGCAGAACGGAACAACATGCTGTTTTCGAAAGCCGCTACACTTTCATCATCAGCGTTCTTGTGTTTGGTCCACTTCTGTGGTGTCAGTTGATGTATATTTCAGCTATTCATACAAATCTTCACTGTAAATGTAATACGAGAATTGTTTTTATTCATCGTATCATAATTTGTGAAAACTTTTTTTGTAATGAAGAGCTCAAATTACACCTCACTAACTTACAACAGTCTTACCATTGTCATTTATTCTTTACCAACCATACACATGCTTATTTTTAATTTGCTTATTTTATTTTTTACTTATGACAAACTTGTTTGGTTTGTTACTATAAGTATGTATATTTTATTAATTTCATATTGATGTTCTTCGGTGTGCCCTCCGTTAGTTAAGTATATATTTGTTAATTTTTCCGACCTTATGATATGTAATTTTTGTTTTTATTTTTATTCCGGCTCTAGGTCATATATTAAATAAAACTCTTTTTTTGTTTTATTTAAATTTTTATTTATTATTCCATATTTCGATCACCATCGGTTCTCTTCTTCAGGAATTTTAAGTAAAGCAAATTACATGTGATAGTTATTAAAGAACAAATTACAACAAAGATCAAATGTGTAAATCATTCTGACAAACACTAGCAGAACGGAACAACATGCTGTTTTCGAAAGCCGCTACACTTTCATCATCAGCGTTCTTGTGTTTGGTCCACTTCTGTGGTGGACCAAACACTTCTGTGGTGTAATTTGAGCTCTTCATTACAAAAAAAGTTTTCACAAATTATGATACGATGAATAAAAACAATTCTCGTATTACATTTACAGTGAAGATTTGTATGAATAGCTGAAATATACATCAACTGACACCACAGAAGTGGACCAAACACAAGAACGCTGATGATGAAAGTGTAGCGGCTTTCGAAAACAGCATGTTGTTCCGTTCTGCTAGTGTTTGTCAGAATGATTTACACATTTGATCTTTGTTGTAATTTGTTCTTTAATAACTATCACATGTAATTTGCTTTACTTAAAATTCCTGAAGAAGAGAACCGATGGTGATCGAAATATGGAATAATAAATAAAAATTTAAATAAAACAAAAAAAGAGTTTTATTTAATATATGACCTAGAGCCGGAATAAAAATAAAAACAAAAATTACATATCATAAGGTCGGAAAAATTAACAAATATATATTTTTTTAAATTTTTATTTTATTGAATCTTCAATTTAAATTGAACTAATAAAAATTATTCAAATTTTAAATCTAAATTTAATAATTAATTAATAGTTTCTGCGCACATGTCTCATGTTCGGTTAAGAGCAAGATTGTCCCTCCTTCGTAGAAAAGTGTGGCATCTATAATTTAGAATGATGCGTGCTACTGACTTCGGGTGATACTATAGTTTCTTTGTGTATGTTGTCACTTGTTTTAACCAATTGGGCGTCCCGGTCCAGATGAATTTGGCAATTTTTAACATAATAGGAACGGGCTGTAATCGTACTGGGGATTTTCTTTTGACGACTTTGTATTTTTTCTCTATTAGATGCCTGAATTCCATAGCACCATATTGACTTTAGGATCGCGTTGCATAGTTTTGGATTTTACTCAATTACAACCAATTGATCAGTTGTCCTTGTAATATCCATATATATTTCATAGTTGATCATTTTGAGGCAACACTTCTTACGAACGATTGAAAAGAAATATTTGCCAATCAGATATCAAAAAACTATCCTGACATTTTTGACAAAGTGCTCACGTGTGATTCAGAGTCTGTGTATTGATTGTTTTTTTAGGATCGACAAATTATGTTGCTGCCAACAACATGTGTTGTATTTTGTTTGAATGCTCCTGATTATGAACCAGAAGATGTGGATGAAGTTCATGGTATATTCATATATGACGAAATTTTGCTCAAATGTTCTGAAAATCAATCGTCAATAAAAACAAAAAAGTTAATTTTTTATTATTTTTTGTTGCCTTATTACTGAAAATTTTATAAATAGTTTTCTTTCCTCAATAAATGGGTAAGTCAGTTAAAAAAAGATTATTATTCTGTCAAATGTATCAATAACTTCTCGTCCTAAGAATCCTTTCGCTTTTTGTTCTTAAAATATTTATAACTGCCATCTATACGAAATTATAAAAAAATATTGTTCAAATTGTCATCAAGTTTCCTTTTAATGAACTTTCATGAATTTTATAGTCGACATCATTTTAAAAACATTTCTACCCGGTTTTTGTTTGATGCTTAAAACATTTATTATTTAAATGTTTATGGGTAAAAATTGTTGTTTGCTTTAATTTCCTTCTTCTTCCACAAGATCACTTCCACTTATTCCGTTATCAAATATAATTTTTATTTCTTCAAATGATAAACGCTGTTCTGCATTATCTATCAGTGCCAATTATTTTTAGGCCAGGCAGGACATTTGTTGTCTTGGACACCATTACCGTACATTTTTTGCTATAATGCCTGTTGGCTTACGTAGTGTATATTTTATTCACTTCGCAGTTCTTCTGATTTTATGGCGGCTTTTGATTTTCTAATTTTTCAGCGTCCACAATTCAGCGCTTGCTATTAAGTCAATGGACTTGCATCAATATTTTGCTTCAATCTTTGCGTTTGTTTGCAAAAAATCGCCACACCTCCCAAATAATACTAAAGAATATCAATATGGGTTTCATTTTCGTAAGAAAATTGCAGCAGTTTAATATATTCTGGCACTATTATTATAATTTATCAATTTATTGTATGTGACAGTCAAATAAAGAGCCTGGAATTTGGCGGTAAGAAACGGATCAAAGGAATCTTATTACATTTTACCGACAGAAAATTATATATGTATATAATAGAAATGCATCGTTTATTATCGGCAAAGAATGAAGTGACAAAAATAAAAGAAATATGCATGATATTTTATTGGAAAATTTTTTATTATTAAAGAAAAGAAAATATTTTGCGGACTACTTCCTTTTACTCATCACTTTTTATTTTGCTATATCTCTTAACAGATGAAAAATATTTGCCAACGTAAAATTGTATATCTTTACTCTTTCAAAACCACAAAAAAGGAAATTTGATGAGTAACATTGACATCGTCTGTCCCATATCTTCAATGTTATTACTACCACAATCTGTATATTGATGTGTATATCAACCGTTTTTAGTTTTAAAATAATATACTGCATATTATATTTGTATTTCATGATATATTGCCGTTAAAATATCGAAAAATTCGCTACCGTATAAAAGATTTTATTAAAAGCAAGAGTTCAATATTCGAATTTAGGCTTTTTATGCTGACCTGGTTAGAGTTCCACATATTATTGAGACGGCAAAAAACTGATATCGCCTTGCAATGCCTGGAGACGCTCCTCAATCTAATGTCATAATGCTGCCCAAGTAATAAAAGGACTTGGCATGAGGGATAATTTGACAGTGCAGTATGATATGATTTTCTGAGTCATTGTGTTGTAATTGTATTGCATTACATATGTTTTATCGCTGGACATACTTTCTTTGCAAGAGTGACTATATAATGGTCAGGTTTGCTTTTCATGCCTGAAAGCTTGTGGCTTAGATGTTCTAGGTGACGAAGGAAGTTCCAGACAATTGCTCTTATTTTCTCGAACAGTTTTAGCACCAATTTACCCAGTATCAGTCGTCTGGAATTCTTCGCTAGTCAGGCCTTTATGACGACTATATGGCTTGACATTATCATACATTGCTTTTTATTAAGGTTTTTGATTTCAATGAGACATATTTGACCAGTATTGAATTCCACACATTTAAATTCGGTCCACGCAGCTGCGATGGGGCGGAACACATATTAATTTCTCAACTGCTGATGGTCTATTGTTTATTATTATGATTATAACTTTTTGTATGGTGTTGAAAAGGATAATGCCTCTCCACGTGATACATCCGGTTAGATCATTAATTTACCTTCGTTGTCTTATCATTACCCCTTTGGTCAATTCGCAAGTGAGCTCCTTATTTATGTACGATCTTTTTGTATAGTTGTGGAATGCCATTTTCTGAGGTGCTTTATTGCGTTTGAGAAGAATTGTGGCATGTCTGATATCTTCTTTGATGGGACTGTCACAGGGTAATTTATTTCGCTAGTTTCTATATTCGAATACTGGCCAGTTGACTGTCTAATTGCTTGGTGTAATTTTCGTAAATCGTGGGCACTTGCCGCCCCTTCAACCTCTTCCTTTTATAATTTCTAAGACTTCTTTGTTTTCGCTACATGTATGTATTTGTGAACTTAGTTGGACCTCCATATGTCCCTTTAAGCTCGTAAGCAACTAATGTGGACTTTTTTCAGAAATGAACAATTTTCTTTCAATTTTATATTCCTAGATAGTGTGCATCCTTTTAGTAACTACCCAACGATTTATTCTCTTCACAATCATTTCAGTTTTCTCTTTTTGCATAATATAATTTTTTATTTATGTATCAATTTTTATCAATACTGTAGGAATATATCGTGAGCCAAACTGGAAATGGTTGTTTAACATAATACAAATATTTGTAAAAATAAAAAAAAAATTTTTACAATGAACCAAAAAAAAAACAAAATTAATTGTTTGAGGCATAATTTTTATTATACATCAAATGTTTAAACTTTGTTTGAGATTCACGACTATTTATATTTTGTGTGAGCTTTTAATATGTGTGCATGTAAAAAATGTCACTTGCTCATACCTTATTGTCAGTGCTGCAACAAGCTTACATGGAATGCCTTTTACAAATTTATAAAGTCGAATTTCTCAAAATCTTTTCTAAAACTTATGTTATAGTCTTTCACTTGCAGCGAAGATTTGCAAAGTATATTAATTATTTAATAACTAAATTCACTTTCAGAAAGACGACTATCATTATCGTGACATCATTATAAGATTTATAAAGAAAATCGAGAATTTATGTTTAATGTTTTCCACACACTCCTATTCTTTTTATCGCTGAATTCATTAAATCTTCAATAATACCGATGCTAATACTATTAGTCCACCTGTCTTGACCATATATTGAATTATAATCAGTAATGGCCCTTTTCGTTTCATATGACGATATCCATTATATTCATTTTGTCAACATGCGATTCCAATATTGACATACGAACATGTGTATGTGTGTTCATTTGTGCAGATACATTACATTTGTACAGGTTGTTCAAATTTTTATTTGTTTATTAACTAATGTCATCCATTATCACTTTGACACACATTCCTACTCACGAAACTCGCACTCTCACATGACCATAAAAATATATTTTCCATTAAATTATTCATATGTTTGTAAGTAAATATTTATAAGAAATTGTCTGTGGTATGTGAGCCATTATTAATGTATTAAAATAATCCGCAATAAATTCATCAAATCCTTAGATCCTTGTGTTTGTGTTTAACACACATGAGAATTTCAAGATAAAGGAAACTAATTAAGGAAAATATGAAAAAAACAATACATTTGTGATAGAGTTTGGGACTTACCACACGGCCATTTTTGGCCCGAAATTGGAATAAGAAAATCTATCCCTTAAAACTCTCGGTAAAAATTTTCAATTCATTAAATGTGTAAATTCGATGTTCAATTTTTTACAAGCATTTTTATTTATGGAATCTTCAACGTAAATTGATCCACAAAAGGTACTCAAATCTTAAATATTAATATTATTAATTATTTAACCTGACCAGACAAAAAATGTTAGTTTCTGCCGGTTATTCTGTATTGTTACGCGTTCGGGTAAGAGCAAGAATTTCGCTCCTACGCAGCTGGGTGTGTCCACTATAAAAATAGAATTTTGCACGATACTCTAATTTCTTCATGTATGTATTTTATCACGCTTTTATCTTGATTTATATATGAATTTTTGTCATACCAGGGAATTTTTTCAATATTAGATGCTCCAGAACTGAAATCCATAGCACCATATTGGTATTTGGGTCGCAATGTGTAGAAGACATTTACTATCTAGACTTAATGCTGAATTTCTCCCTCTTTTGAGTAGCTTCCATTTTGAGAGACAACATACTTATTTACCCAAGTATACTTAATTGTAAGATTTTAAAAAGCTCCAAAGGAAGAAATCTGGTGATTTTACATGTAGATCTGGCGTTATAGATGGCAATTTCAAATCACCAAAACGGTAGATCCTTCGACCTAGAAATGGGCTACACCACTCATTATGACTGTTGATAGGTAATCATGCTTCAAGTACATTAACCTTGTCTGAATGTCAGCAGGCAGCACTTCGTGAACAATTTGCACATTGTAGAGGAACATTTTCAAATCTTTCACCAAAATTCATTGCAACAATTGTCTGTTGATGCCTAATTGTGTTCATCGTCGTCTCATTGATTTTAGTGGATTTTCTTTGAAGCAGCGATGCTCTTGATAGAACGACCAATACGAGCCCGGCCATTTCTTGCGACATCTATAGAGGCGCTCAACCAAAAGCATAATTATTCGGGCACATGGAACAACGCGACAATGAAATTCACGCAGCGTGAAAAAAAAACAAAAGACTGAAAGAAAGGTCATAGTTACATTTGTCACCATCTGTTAAGATGGTAAACAATTAAAATTATGACACTTCTTTTGTGTCTCCTTGTATATAAAGGAATCTGTTTTTGTATGTCTGTGCCTTATAAGAAGTGAAACGACAATATCGGTCGCCTTGGACTTTTCTAACCGTCCTAGTTGCAATATGGAAATAAAAATATTATAATTTATCTTTGACGTTACTCTGGGAATGAAGTGCGGAAAAAGTGGGGTATAGGTATAGGAGATGGATGATCTCAATATAAAGCGACCTGGATTGCAGTGAGGCTTTTCAACTTTCTGGGACGATATAATGGGAATAAAATTCGAGCGAAAGCACGGTGGTAAACGGGGGATAAATTGGTACACCGATACAAAGTTCTAATTATATATTCTATATCTGGAGAGCGACAATAATGAATATGTCCAAATTTTATGTATGGACTAAAGTTCATACTCGGTGCAGGGATAAGTAGGAGGGGAGCGACGGATACCTCTTTATAAAATGAATATTATTTATTCTAAAAACTATGAGCTGCAGTTGTAAGACCCTTTAAAATTTATTTATGTTACAATAGAAATAATTTGTGTATTCAAGTGAAGGAATAAAGGTGCAGGAGGGGAGACGAATATCCCCTATAAAAAGCAATTGTAAATTATTTTATACATGAAGTACTACAATAGTTATACCCTTCAAATTTCACATGCGTTAATCTGTGAATGAATTATGCATTCAAGCAGGATAATGGCGGTGTAGAATGGGTGAGACAGATACTATCAAAAAAAGTAATTGTGTACTGTAGTTATACTTTCTAAATTATATACAAGTTGCCATAAAAATAAATTGTGTATTCAAGTAAAATCATGTGCGCCACGTAATTATAATTTATTCTATATTTGATTACTCTGGCGATATAGTGTTCTTTTCATCGAAACCTCGGCTTATAGCAGCGGAACGTTAAGATGCTGTTTTGGGGATTAATTCAAAAAATGTAGTCTATCAGAAAACTACTTGGAATATTCCGTATACTTATATGCATCTAGGTAGGACTATCTAGATGTGAAAACAGATCCAGGGTCCTACATTCTATCCAAAAACGTCCGCTGTTAATAGTGTTGTAGCCAAAATTAAAAGCAAGTTCTTGCTTAGTACGAGTGAAATACCTGTCTCTATAATTTCCTATTAATAAGTAGATCATACCTACTGCTTAACAGGTTTCCTTGCTAACCTAAGTGAAAGAGCTTTTGTCCTTACAAATAAAAGTAACTTGTTTGCTACGTACCATTAGTGAAGCTTTGACTTGACATTGTAAACCATACATCCAAAGATGCACAAATTTCTCTATCACCATCAGGGTGCTATCTTCTTCCTAAACCGGGCTTGTAACTTGACAATGGTTCTTTACCCTGCTAGTGCAAAGAAGAATTTCGGGTATTTCCTCCTTCTAATATGGGTATTGGAGGTTCTATTATCACCAGCAGATCCTCTGCTCATAATATTTTGGTAGTATAACCGAATGTGGCCATAGTTTGAATTCAAATTAAATTTTATTCCGCCCTTATAATAATAAAGAATCAATTGAAGACATAAATATTTGCTGTTAGTCCAAATAATATTAAAAATGCAGTACATAATTTGACAGGAAAAGAAGTTCCAGAACAGCTATGAAATACATTATCCTCACTAGTATCCTATTCGAGACTATTTTCCACTGATAGTCTCAATTTATTTTCGACTTTTTGAGTTACTACATTGAAAAATTTAGTGTTACATTGAAAAATTTTGCGTTAGAAATCATATTTTAATTCTTACTGTTGGAATAAATGATACAAACGATATAAAAAATGGGTGTGACTGTGCACTATGAGAAATGCGGTTAATATACATTGTAACGACCAAAGTCGGGACCTCGTTTTGGCCGCACTACAAAACAACATTTTTATCCCATTATTACTGTAGTATTATTATTTAATAAGAATTTAATGTTTTTTACTTTTTTTCATTATTACAGTATTATTATTTTATAATTATTTAATTTTTAAATATGAATAGCCGTTAAGTTTAAATTTAGTGTTTTCACCTCGATAGGAAAATACAACCCAGCATCAGCGGTGTAATAAGTCACAGCTGTTCGCTATGTGCACACACACGTATGAGTTCCATATGTGTGTGACTGCTGTGATTTGTATAAAAGGCCGAACACAACAAGCGATCGGGGACAGTTGGTTTCTGACTGTCTGCTAGGTAAGTGATCTTATAAGAACTGTTGGTTTGGCTTTTCTTATAAGCTCACTAGAACAAGTTGGCTTGGCTTGTTCTATTAGCTTATCGTTGGAAAATAGAGACTGTTGGTTTGGCTTTCTCTATCTTTCTGGCAATTTAGGGCACAGTCTCGTGGGAGTTGTTGGCTTGGCTCTTCTTATGAGATTTGTGGTTTTTTTTCTTATAGGCTCACTAGAGCAAGTTGGCTTGGCTTGTTCTATTAGCTTATCGTTGGAAAATAGAGACTGTTGGTTTGGTTTTCTCTATCTTTCTGGCAATTTAGGGCACAATCTCGTGGGAATTGTTGGCTTGGCTCTTCTTACGAGATTTGTGGTTTTTTCTTATAGGCTCACTAGAGCAAGTTGGCTTGGCTTGTTCTATTAGCTTATCGTTGGGAAATAGAGACTGTTGGTTTGGCTTTCTCTATCTTTCTGGCAATTTAGGGTCACAGTCTCGTGGGAATTGTTGGCTTGGCTCTTCTTACGAGATTTGTGGTTTGGGAGGAGGAGACCGCTGCTGGTGTGTCCCGGCCATTCCAGAGAGGGAAACTGCTGGCTTTGCTTTTTCCCACCTTTGAGAGTGAGACTGGTGGCGCTGCGTACCGACCATCCCAGAGAAGGAAACTGCTGGTTTTGCTTTTTCCCATCTCTGAGAACGGAACTGCCGGCGATTGCTTTCTCCTCACGCCTGGACAACCCAAACGTCACCGTGCTGGAATACTGTATTTCTCCCACTCGTAGTGGAGTTTGACGCGAATTATTTGGCGTCAAGCGAACATTTTCTATTCGCTTCTATTATTTTTTCTTTATTGTTTTTTTTTTTATTTTTTCTTTTCCCGAATGTACGGGATTAATAAACGGTTGTAAGTATTATAACGTTAAATAAACCAGTGTTTAATTTGGTCTCAGCCTCGAGACGCTGAGGGTTGGTATTTTCCCTATTAAATTTTACTTTCTGTAACGACCTCTGGACTCCGCTGACCTACCCCGGCTAAGAGGAGAAATTCCGTCGTTACAGTGGCGCCCGAGCAGGGACCTATAACAAGCCATAGGTTTCAACAAAGGAAAAAAATTTATATTATATATACATATATAATAATTGTAGAATAAGAATTAATAAAAAAAAAGAAACTAATTTAAAATTAAAAAAAAAAAAATTAAATTTATTGTTGATAAAAGAAAAGGTTTTTTTTTAAACAAAAGGGAAAATTTTAATAACAATAATACTAATAAAAGAAAAAAAGATTTTTTTTGTTCCTCTAGTAGCACATCTCAACAAAATAAAACAGTTATGCTGAAGGTGTCCTGGGCCTACTCACTGAGGAAGGATGAGTTGGTGGCGTACCTGGAGGAGTTCGGAATAACACCTGCTGGAAGTGTGGACGAAATGAGAAGACAGTTCGCACAATTTATTAATAACACGCACCCACCGGAGCAAATAAGACGCTTACTAGAGTTACAGGCGAAATACGAGAGCGTTGCCAATAATGTGGCTGTATCACCCGCCAAGGAACCAAATGTTCTTATTAGTGCGGAGTCAAGCGTACTCTTAGGGAAGGAATCAACCACTGGTGGGAAGTCATCAACATCGGTCGTTTCACTGGTAGAGGGAATGGAAGCCAATGTCACGCACATCATCGATACTGTACGAAAGTGGGGCATACATTACGATGGCGGCAGAGACCCGTTATCCTTCTTAGAACGATTGGAAGAAATGTCGGACGTATATAGAATTAGTAGGGACAGCCTCCCCGGTATTATGCCTGAATTATGTAAAGAAAAGGCTTTGATATGGTTTAGAAATAACAACCAGAAATGGAGAACGTGGGAATCATTTAAATCTGATTTTATTAATTTTTTCCTGCCTTCTAGATATTTCGAAAGATTAGAGGATGACATCAGACGGAGGTGCCAACGGCCCCGAGAGGCCTTTAGAGACTACGTTCTAGCTCTCCAAAATCTCATGTGGCATTCGAAAATGACCGAGGAGCAGAAACTGGAAAGAATTTACCGGAACGCCTTGCCCAGCTACTTATGGTACATACGCAGACGAGACTTCACAAACCTCCATGAGCTCTTGGCCCTGGCAGATGATCTAGAAGCCATACCCGCGACAGGTGCACCAATTAACAATCCTCAATCTACTCGGAATGAACAACACCGAATAATGACGTCAGAAATGGTCGACGAGGTCACACTAGAAGATCCGTACGCCGACAACAAGACGATCCCCACGGAGAATTCACAATACCCGATCGAAGTGGTGGGACTACATTGCAGTGAATCACGGCTAAGTGCCAGGGTGCGAATTGGCATACATTTCGTGACCGCTACCGTAGACACAGGAGCCACCAGCTGCTACATCAACGAAAATCTTACCGAGACCATTTTTCATGGCTACCGTAAAATCAGAACGAATCTGAACGTTACCCTCGCCGACGGTTCAACCAGCCGCATCTATGACGCCATTGAGGGGACAGTAAAAGTAGGAGAAAATGTACACTCCATTACATTACTTATTATGCCAGCAGCGATAGAGGACATGATAATTGGCCTGAACTTGTTGAAACTGCTCCAGGCCACAGTCACATTGAACCAAATATCGCTAAGCTTAGCCGAAAAGGACACTAACACCGAATTCAGCTGTATGTTAACTACATCACCAACAGACAACTCACCAGGGCTGGAACCTCAATACGCTGAACGGGCAAAAGGATGCACCACGAAGATTACACCACATCCAGACTCCCTGAGAGAATCCACGGACGAAGGAAGTCGGGTAAGTGTTGAACATCTAGAACCGATCGGAAAGGGAAGCGACCATAGTGATTGCCAGAGGGGAACCAAATATCAGGGCCACGGGGTCTGTGGTGATGGAATAAAAACAGATCCAGAGAAGATTCGAGCGATTACCGAAATGCCCCCACCACGGAATATAAAAGAGGTGCGGAGCTTTCTCGGAACCACATCATGGTACAGGCGATTCGTGCCAAATTTTGCAGAAGTGTCTCGACCATTAACGGGTTTATTGAAAAGGGGTAAACACTTTAAATGGGGTTCCGAACAACAAGTAGCCTTCGAACAGCTCAAACGAAATCTTACAGAATCACCAGTACTGGCGTGTCCAGATTTTCGAGAAACATTTGTCTTACAGACCGATGCTAGTGCCTTAGGACTGGGCGCCATCCTCACACAGACCCTAGAGGGTACAGAACGAGTGATAGCCTACGCCAGCCGCCACCTGAACCAAGCCGAGAAGAATTACTCGACAACGGAAAAGGAATGCCTCGCGATAATATGGGGTATACGGAAAATGAGAATGTACCTCGAAGGATACCATTTCATTGTGATTACAGATCATTTGTCACTGAAGTGGCTTAACTCCATAGACTCCCCAACGGGTCGACTGGCCAGGTGGGCACTGGAACTCCAACAATACCAGTTCACCATACAATACCGGAAGGGCTCACAAAATGTGGTTGCCGATACCCTATCACGGCAGCCTATAGAAGCATTCCAACGTATGGTTACGAACGAACAGGTGGGGGAGTGTCCATGGCTGGCGGCAAAAATTAAGGATGTGCAGGGTGACCCAGAGAAAAATGCCGACTTTGTATTAATAAACAATTCTCTTTATAGACATTTTCCTAGGAACCACCAAGATGAGGATTGCCATCCATGGAAGCTATGCGTAGGGAAGCCCCAGCGAGAGCGAATTCTGCGAGAAAACCATGATGACCCTACAGCAGGTCATTTGGGGATTCGGAAAACCATCCGGCGTATATATAATCGTTACTACTGGCCTGGACTGTTTCAAGATGTCAGCTGTTATGTACGAAAATGCCCATCCTGCCAAAGGTGTAAGAGCGACTTGCCGGCACCCACTAGAGAGTTACCAACTGACACACCTGAAGCCGAGAAGGACAAGGTGATCCTCGTACAGGAATGGGTGAAATCACAAAATGAAGGACAACTAGGGAGCAGATCTACTACATCAGATATACCACCTGAAGAGTTACATCCCATTGAAGTCGAAATAGTGGCGGGCGACGTACCCCCGACGGCGGTAGAAGAGTTAGCACCAAAGATCCGGGAGGCGTTCCTGAGGGTAACCCACCGTTCGAGCCGCGTATTCAGCCTGGATGATGGCAGCCGCTATCGAGTACTTTTCCGGAAACCACATAGGGTCATAATTCGCCCCGTCAGCCGAAGAGGGGAGGATGTGTAACGACCAAAGTCGGGACCTCGTTTTGGCCGCACTACAAAACAACATTTTTATCCCATTATTACTGTAGTATTATTATTTAATAAGAATTTAATGTTTTTTACTTTTTTTCATTATTACAGTATTATTATTTTATAATTATTTAATTTTTAAATATGAATAGCCGTTAAGTTTAAATTTAGTGTTTTCACCTCGATAGGAAAATACAACCCAGCATCAGCGGTGTAATAAGTCACAGCTGTTCGCTATGTGCACACACACGTATGAGTTCCATATGTGTGTGACTGCTGTGATTTGTATAAAAGGCCGAACACAACAAGCGATCGGGGACAGTTGGTTTCTGACTGTCTGCTAGGTAAGTGATCTTATAAGAACTGTTGGTTTGGCTTTTCTTATAAGCTCACTAGAACAAGTTGGCTTGGCTTGTTCTATTAGCTTATCGTTGGAAAATAGAGACTGTTGGTTTGGCTTTCTCTATCTTTCTGGCAATTTAGGGCACAGTCTCGTGGGAGTTGTTGGCTTGGCTCTTCTTATGAGATTTGTGGTTTTTTTTCTTATAGGCTCACTAGAGCAAGTTGGCTTGGCTTGTTCTATTAGCTTATCGTTGGAAAATAGAGACTGTTGGTTTGGTTTTCTCTATCTTTCTGGCAATTTAGGGCACAATCTCGTGGGAATTGTTGGCTTGGCTCTTCTTACGAGATTTGTGGTTTTTTCTTATAGGCTCACTAGAGCAAGTTGGCTTGGCTTGTTCTATTAGCTTATCGTTGGGAAATAGAGACTGTTGGTTTGGCTTTCTCTATCTTTCTGGCAATTTAGGGTCACAGTCTCGTGGGAATTGTTGGCTTGGCTCTTCTTACGAGATTTGTGGTTTGGGAGGAGGAGACCGCTGCTGGTGTGTCCCGGCCATTCCAGAGAGGGAAACTGCTGGCTTTGCTTTTTCCCACCTTTGAGAGTGAGACTGGTGGCGCTGCGTACCGACCATCCCAGAGAAGGAAACTGCTGGTTTTGCTTTTTCCCATCTCTGAGAACGGAACTGCCGGCGATTGCTTTCTCCTCACGCCTGGACAACCCAAACGTCACCGTGCTGGAATACTGTATTTCTCCCACTCGTAGTGGAGTTTGACGCGAATTATTTGGCGTCAAGCGAACATTTTCTATTCGCTTCTATTATTTTTTCTTTATTGTTTTTTTTTTATTTTTTCTTTTCCCGAATGTACGGGATTAATAAACGGTTGTAAGTATTATAACGTTAAATAAACCAGTGTTTAATTTGGTCTCAGCCTCGAGACGCTGAGGGTTGGTATTTTCCCTATTAAATTTTACTTTCTGTAACGACCTCTGGACTCCGCTGACCTACCCCGGCTAAGAGGAGAAATTCCGTCGTTACAACATGTTCAGACACACACACATATTTATTTCCATTTTAAAACGTGCTGATAAATGTCATAATTTATTTTTCCCATTTCTGCCATAATTGCATGTTTAATTTTCACTTTTACTTGGTTTCGTGGTCTTATCAAGTCAAATATATACTCTTTTAATTGTTGTCGTATTGCATGCACATTTTTAATTGTCCTTAAATAATGTATTGTAATAGCAATTTTAACCAAAAAATTCCAATTATGACTTTTTCTTGGCTTTTCGAGTCCATTTACCATTTGCGAGAAATTTTTATTGTTCTATCTGTGCAACAAAAATATATTCTGTGAGTACATAATTAAAAATCTTACATTAAATTAATAATTCCATGCAACATTTAAGATGTTTTTTTCTTTCTTTGTATGCCCATTGGTATCTCCCATACGAGTACATGTACAAATGTTGGTATTTCCATATCTATGAGTACGAGGTTGAAAAATTCATGAATCCAAAAAAGTGTTTGTTGTAGTCGTATGTTTTTTTTATTAAGAATTTTTGTAGATTGCAATTCGGTGTGAGTTCGAGCCTGAAGAAGAGTACGAGTTTATATTTGTTTTTTAATGCATGAGTATGAATTTTGGCAGAAGTGTGAGCAAACAATACAACTAATGCTGGAGGCCAAGAGGAATATGGAATAGTCTACAACAGGAAAAAACAGAAATAGATTTGGAAGCAAGAAAAAATAATGTATTTGAAGCGATACATGAATACGTTGTAAATGGCGTTAGAAATAGCAAAATATTTGCTGCACTGCATGGATGTACCAGAGATGGGAAACGCGCATGTGATTGTAAGTAGTGAGCAGGATGAGGCGCAGCAGTGAACAACTTTTCATGCATTCATGCATGTGATCTAACAAGAGTACGATTGAATTGTCATGCGGATTTCTAAGTATTGATACATGTGTAATGAAATTTTATTTTTTGTGACCAAATTCTTAGAATCAGTAAATATTTTGTGTGAAGGTGAGCGAAAAAATATTTTTATAAATTCAGAAAACAATTTTGTAATTTGGCTGAAAAATTTTTTACTTGTATTTTGAAAGCTCCAACTAAAAACCAGCAGAGGCTACAAAAAGTTTATCTGAAAATAAAATTTTTATTTCACAAAATGTTTGTTTTTAAGTTTTTCGGCAATAATTATTTCTGTATACGAGGTGAATGCTTTTCAAAGCTGAGGTCTGAGGAAATGTCAGTGATATAAAACACAAAAAAACAAAAATTTTTTAAATCACCCATTCAGAGAATATTATTAATAATTTTTAATCAATAATAATATTTATATGTTAAATCTAATTTTTAGTTCCTATTTCTATTAATACTATCGAGTAGGATTGAGAGCGATACTGTGTCTCTTTCTCCAGCGAGTGTAGCCGCCAGTTGCTACAGCGCAGGAGATCTGATTCGTACTCAAGTTTCTTTAAATTTTCCACCAGTCTCACGTTTAAATTTTTAATTATAGAATATTTAATATATCGTACCATGGAGTGACTGTGGGTATCGTACCATGGAATGACTGTGAACTTTATCCAGTTGGGGCCAATCGTTAGTAAAATACAGTATGTGCATTAAGCGTTGTGAGGCGTTCATTAGAGGCATCTTTCACTGTACTGACTGTTCCAAAGTAAGCCTTCGTAGAGTAGTAGCTAGAGCACTAGACTAGTAGGCTGAAGGTCGCAGGTTCGACTCCCGGCACAGACTCTGGGTATTTCTGCAGACAAGAGAGGGAGCTTCGAAGTATGTGCTTTTTAGTTAAAAATAATAATAATAATAATAAATGGGATTGAGCAATTTTTTCCGTTGAAGGCGAACTTCGTTGTAACCGGAGTAAATGCCATTTGAAAAAGAGGAAATAAAGAAAAAAAAGGAAACTAAGAGTTCAATTGAACTACATTGACATCAAGAGAGAGTTGTATAACAAATACTTTTAGCTTAAGCTAAGATGTCGTTTCCTGCCGATTTTTCAACCGATTCGCTTGATATATCTAAACTATTTTTTAATTTTATTTCTGGCAATTCAGCACCATCATTATTTTAAACAATTTCACTGATCAATAAAGCCAACCAGAAATTTTTTCCGAAGATCATAGCTCAAAGCACGTTTTATGTCATAATTTCTATCATATTTAAATCTACATCATGATTGAAGAAAACAATACCGGACGAGTTGCTCGAGCTTTTCCGTATTATCTTGAAAAATTAAAATTGTTTGTTTCACTTTTTATGGATCGTTAAGCCACATTCATCCAAAAACATTATTCTTAATCGGCTCCTACAAAAAACCAGGCAAATTGCAAAATGTATATATGTAAAGCGGATAAATATTACCAATATTAACTTAAATTTTCATTGTTAAGGTCTAACCAGCTTATGTCCAACATCGCCGAAAACCAATTTGATCTGAGAATTTAAATCGGAGCATGAGGCGAAAGCATCAGATTAAGGAATGAAATTTCCACTAGTCCAAACATCAGACTCCTAATCAGCTTATTTAGGGTCCTCCTCCCCATGATTTATATTGAATCTCTGAAATGGCATTCGTAGTACCCTTATAAAAGAGCACGACAATTGGAAAACTTCAAAGCTCTGCAAGATAGTATATAAATTTCAAACACCAGCGGAAACTTCTGGTACACAATTCCTGAAAGTTTGTCAGGCTTGAAATTTTAATTATTGAAAAAGTAATTCATCCTGAAATACGCATACGATATGCTACTGCCCGAAAACCAAAGAAGAAGATTACCAAAATTACCTAATTTTAAGTAAAAATTCATTCACGAGCTCATCACTGATTTGTTCACACGCTTATCTCTGCAGTAGTTTACAAAAATTCGTAGTCAAACAATTTCTTTTTTATATAAAGTGAATGTACGTGAATAGTTTCTGACAGCAGACACCCTCTTATTGTTTTATTAATAAGCAGAAAAAACTTTTTACTCGAAATAGTCTTTCCGGCAGCAAAGAATTATAATTCTATACGATTGTAATGTTACTGGATGCTGAAGTTATTTTAATTATTTTTTTTTAATTTTATTTACTGTGGGTTAAAGGATCTGTTTCTTACCACTTCTTGCCTCCATATACCCATAGGCTATGGAATGGCTTTTTGTGTCACAGAAAATCTGCTTAAACATTAGAGGATAAAAACTAACAATTCGAGAAGTCATTTCTAAAATATATTTTTTGTGATTCCACAGTAGTTTACATTGTATTAGATGCATGAAGTTGTCCTTAAAAAAGGTTTTTGCAATGAATACGATCCTCATTGTACTAATAATACTTATACTGAATTTGAATTTAGTGTCATTCACCTGATTGCCGGACGACCAACAATACGGCTTTCAATATCCTCAAAATAGCAAAACAGAGAATAGAGAAAACAAAATGCGATCTTGGCCAGCAGTCATGTAATTTGTCAATTCTGGATTGCAAGGTAATAAATATACATTAATTTCAGTTCAAAAACGTTGATTATAATTCAGCACACCTTTAGGTAAAAATCATCTATTGTGAAAATGCTTTGGATTTCACCCACGTACAGAGTTATTACTAAAAATCGGTACAAAAACTCGCCACACCGCAGCTTTACTAGACTTGGATAATGAAGAATCGAAGTGTTTCTCAAATTCGATCCTTGCCCCACAAACTCGTACACCAACCTTCTACACTTGCACATGGGTATACCCTTGACATATTTATAAGTAAGATTTCGACTTTATATATACGTTTTCAGACACTTTTGACAGTCAAGGATTCATGAGTGACTCCATGGTGCGTATGATGCATACGCTGATAACGTGGCTGTCGTTACCAGTACAGGAAGTTTAGACGATTATTAAGAACTAGTGGAGTAGGTGTGAAATTAAAAATAATCCTAAATATTGAAGTTATAAAGGAAATTGTGTCTATAGATCGATATCAATAAAGCACTTTTGTCATGCGTGTGTAGGCCAAGATCGAAAAAGTGCGCTTTACTGCAAGAATTAACTCTAAAGGCGTGGCAGATTTCAAAATTATATGGAAATGCGATATTCCGTAAATTAGTAACAATGATTCATAATTGATGGTTAGAAAACTGGAAATTTATTTGGTAAGAATTAACTTTTAACTAAGTCTTTGAGGCTTTGTAAGGTCGACTTCATTGCTAATGTGAGAAGTTCAAAATGAAACTGACGAAATTGCGATAATATTTGAGATCCGTCCGCAACAAAATAGGTAATTGTTATCGTATATTTATGTTTGTAATTAAGTTTGAATATCTCCTATAAATGTGAAATCCTTTTTCCGGACATTGGTAATATCCATTATTTTTTTTATATTGATTATCCGGAGGGAAGTTGTGGAAATTTATATTGTGATTGGCCAAATGTATTCATTTATATTAATTGGTAAGATCTAAATGTACTCCATTATAATTTTTACTTTCATTGGTGTCTTTGCAAATTAATTTGAATCTTAAAGCTGTTGATGATGGCAATGATCGGGTGGTGGAAATGGCATTTCAGTTGCAATGTTCACTTTCGTACTATACATTAATTTTATGGGTAAGGAAATATTATTGTCAATGCTCCCTGCTTTCGAAAAAAGGTTTTAATATTTTTTTATAACTTAATGACAATAACTAGATTTCAAATCAGTCATTCAGGTTCTGCTCCTCACTTCTTCTATAACAAAGACATTACAAACCTGAATTGATTTCATTTGGGACTCGAATTCAAGTCAGACTAGTTAAAATTTCAAAATTTATTACTTTTATTTCAGTCCATTTGGGGGAAACTATTGAAAAAAGTTTGATTCTATGTTACATATTCAACGATAAATAAAACAGTTTCGCTACTTTCAAGCGATTAAATAAAATGGAAATTCTACATGTGTTCGTATGTTAATACATGCGTGTGTATCTAAAAAATATAATATAAAAAACATAATACTTACACCAAAAATACATACGAAAAAGTTTTGAATGTAGCAACAATTTCAAACTAACACCAAGTGAAAATTTTCTTCCGTTCTACAAACCGACAAGTTAACAAAGAGGAAAATGCAACATACACACACCCACACACACAAGTGCACATGAACAATGGGTGACCCTGAAGATATTGAAAATATAAAAAGTTAAGATCGACATATGGTTTGTCTAGTTTTGTATTACTTGTATTAAGGGAAACGTAAGCAGAGTCCCACAATCGCACTTCCAGAATTGAGCAGTACATCATTAGTGTTCATGTGTCCGTTTTGTGCCATAATTTAGGTGGCTGCTACAATTGGGGAATATCAACTATTAAACACACCAAAGTATGATGAAAAAATACCAGAAGCGAAATGTCTTTTTTATAATTCTTTTAACAACAATACCGAAATATGTTCGTATGAAGCTTCCATGTGTTTGTAGTCCGTTGGCACGCGCTATACATTTTTATCACGAACGGGAATGATTGACAGGTTTGATATCCTTGTCTTTAAGTACACCATCTCTGAGTACGAGTGCATAATTATATGCGAAATTCATACATTTTTGAATCCGATGTAATCAACAGTCACTCGTTTTTATTTTCTGTTTACCATCAAACTGTCTATTTCCTTATCAAACTAGTCGAATACTAAAATCAAATTAACTAAGAATTATAACAACAAACATGAATAAAAGTCTTCAAGACGACGATTTGAGTAATAGGAGAGAATAGAAGAGAACAAGTTAAAAAAAAATCACTTAAAGGAGTCGTTTTTGATCACTTTTGACGATTCAAAACTGATCAATCACTTGCGCGATTAAAAAGGACTCGAAAATTAATTCCATAAGTGATAAAGAAGTGACTTGTTTAAGAAACAAAATGTACAATTGTGCAGTCGTATACTGATCATTTAGATGTTCGAAATGTAACTGATTTAAATAAATAATTTAGAATGTCCCGATGGGTAAGTGAGTAGACAGAACGTTGCCGGTTGAATCCCACCACGGGGTAAATTGAAGAAAGATTTATAATTTCTTATCGTAACTTGTATATAAGAAATAAAAAAAATTATTCCCCTGACACATACTTAGAAAACTTACTTAATTTGAGTATTTACATGTAATAATTAAAAGATAAATAGAAAAACAATGATAAAATTTTTTTGAGATATAGAAACATTTAGTATGATTCTAAAATGAATCGAAAAAGATATAAAGACGAACTATAAATGATTCTTCAAGAAGAGTTGCGAGTTATGACTCGAGGAGTCATGAAATATGATCAACATTTTCATAAAATGTTGACTGGGACGTTTTGGTGTGGTTTTCAACAAATACAATGCGCATCTCAATTCTAGTATTCTCTCTGCATATGGAAGCGATCATAAAATGACATTCCCAAATACTCGTAGCCACCTGAAAAGATGTAAAAAAAGACACCGGCCCCTGAACGCTAATGATGATGTATAAGGGTCTTCCCAACCATTATTGTTGCGTTCTGCTAGTGTAATTGGCCTTTCCTTACTTCTTCCTGAATTATAAAGTCTATGCAAGGCGAATTGATTACAACAAAGCGGAGAATATAATTGTCAAACTCCTAATGGAAAAAATTGAAGGAAAAATCGTTCTACTTTTTATTCCTAGAGTTTTTCAATCATCTTGTCTATCATCTGGGCTGTTGCATAGACCTCAGCAATAAGACCCATTGCTGAATAGAAATATTTTGAAATTTCAATACTATGAATTGAATAGTTTAGGACTGTTTGAACAGTGAAATAAATCAATTATTTATAATAATTTCTTGAAACGAAAAAGTAAATTATATATTGAAAAAGCTCACGTTTACAAAGACAGTTTTATTAAAAAATTTTCTCCACCTTGGCGGGAAAAATTATGTTTCTGATATTGACATGTCATCGCAATACGAATAAGTTTTTTCATAACACTAATATACATCAAGCGAGTTGATGTTCGCAAGTAAACAGCTCATTACACGTGCGTTATCGTGACATTGTCAAACTCCATATGAAAAATACAAACGAAACTTTTCATATATGTATAGAGTTCAAACTTGAGACGAGGCAATGAATGATCTTTGTTATGGAGATGCATAGACCTCAATAAAGAGGCCTTTGCTTCGAACAAAATTTTGACTGGTTAACGTGTAGTGTTTCTCATATCTTTGGGTTAAAGAACTGAATTATCAATCGCTAAAAGTTGATTCGGTGGCAGAAAAGAAGCGTTAAATCGCGAAAAACAGAAGCAAACGATTCTCTGTCCGTTTTTTGGTTATTTCGCAACTAACAATGGATTTGCTCCTGATAAAAAGGGGGTTTCCATTGAAGTAAGTAAAAGCTATTTGTAATATCGACAAGAATAAGTTCACTTGTAAAATTGTAAGTCCATCACGCTTACACTCTTAACGTTCCAATAAAGCCCTGCATATGCAAAGCATATGAGTTCATATGGATATGAGGCCATCTTGCATATGTTATATTACAAAACTATTTGCACAAGACTAGGAACTTGACTTATGAGTATACAAAAATTTTAATTCAAACATAAACTAAATTCAGAATACATAGTTGTACATACATGTGTACAAATTAGTAAGTAAATATTAAAAATCGTGAACATGAATACAAACAGTTAGAGCGATATTAGTGAAAAAGAATGTTAAATTTGAAATTTTGGAAGTTGGCAGTTTCCCTCAGAAATTAGATGGCACCCTGTCGGTGACATAAGAAAAACTAAGCACCTGAAGATGTATGATTGGAAGAAGATATCTCTTGGCCAATATTAACAAAGCTTCACTAATCAGAGGTGAGAAACAAATGATTTGCATTTGTAAAGACAACGACGCGTTCAATTACGATAATAATGATATTCAATCAGAAATTGACACAAAATCTATCCATAGGAAGTTGTAGTGACGGGTACAGTATTAAGCAAGAAATTTGTCCCCATTTTAACTCAGTAATACTCAGTGAAAAAAGCTTCCAAAAAGGTAGTTAAAAGGATGAGGTAATGAGCCGGCAGGAATGCACCTTCGTGTCATATCCTAGGACTATCATAAGCTTGTCTTTGCAGGATGTTCTATATATGTTGAGATAAGTAACTTTTTTGTTTTAATCGTAGGGAGGGTACATTCATATTGGATGAGGCATTCTTATTTAATAATAAGATAAAACTACATTTGGAAAAGGTACAAACTTGTAGGAGTCATAATTTTTTTCATTCATTGAATAAAAAGTAACAATGTTTTCATATAGATTTATGGAAATGATAACTTTTTCTAATATAAATTAATTTTAAAATCGAGTTTCACCGAATTTGAGATTTTTTCAAAATTTTGTCAACTTGACCTCCTTGAAAATTGTAGAAATGAGGTTTTGGGTTTTTGGAAGCAACGAAAAAGTTTGCTCGTTGCAAACGACCTCAAAATTTTTTTTACTTAAAATTTTTGGATGGGACATTGGACTCAAATGCACCTTGTAACAGTAAATTGGAAATAAATTACCATTCATTCATATTTAGTATTATTTAGCGACAATAGATCTTTTTCCTGTACTTCCTAATCGATATCTTATGTGATTATATGATTTTTAAAAAGTTCCACCCCTGCGTATGTTCAAAATACATTTCAACTTCTTGCACTGCCTGTCACTGCGATCGACTTCACAGCGATTTGCATGTGTTTTTTTAATTTAATACTAGAAGATTATTATTTAAAGTTTTTTTTTACTAATTAGTACAAATTAATATACTTTGTGCCATAGAAAGTCATAGAGTATTCAGGAATACGATTAGGAATATCAGTCACATCACAAACACATACATTAAGTATCATGTTCAAGTTAATGACTGGCAATGAAAAGTAACTTTTCTTTCTAAACCAGAACTTTCAGATGCAATCCTTTTCACATATGAAAATATAGTAATTTTTTTCTCGAGTTTTGATTTCATTATTTCATTATTATTATTTGCTATAGAAATACATTATCAATATTATGTGACAAAGTTGAGAGTTTTTACGAGAATAAAGTTGAAAATTCCGAAAAATCCCGGGTTCCAGTTTTAGATTAGGAACTTCAGAGTTTCAACAGATTTGGAGATTTTTGGAATATTTATTTTGAGATTAGCATCCTTAATACGTATATGTGTGACATGAGATCATTTAAGAATTATCTAACATCAAACTCTTTCACAAATGTAAAACGTATAAGAATTAATTTTGAAAACAAACATAGATTTTTTAATAGTTTTGAAATAATTTGCACTTGATTTTTTGCATCTGTCATATAAATAATCAATTTAACATAAAGTAAAGTAAATTAAAAACACCTTTTGTTATTAGAGTCTGTCAGAGTTCAACATGATGTGTTTTGTTGAACCCATCCACCAATATATTATCGTTCTTTGCTAAAAAGATCAAATCAAATACAAGTTTAGAGAAGAAATGGAAAAATCATTGCAAGAAAACTTTCATAGTCTATGTTACTATTTATTATTACGTTATTTTTTATTTATATATCATATAAAGTTCATATTCATATGCAGATCAATAAGATCATGTCTTTTCTTAAAACTGTACAATAAAATGCAAGTGGGCTTCTCTTATTCTTAATAATAATTTCCGAATGAAAAAATATATTTTGTTTTGAAAATTTTTAAAGTAGATTATTAAACAATGTGATGGTTGAGATATGGCAAATGATATATTAAAAAATTTCAGCAGAAGAGCATCAGAAGGTTATGCTTATGTTCGTCCCACAGAAGATTTTTGAAGAATTTGACAGTAAAAACCAAAAATCTGACAATAAAAGCATTTGATGTATTTGGGATTCAGCATACCACTATCAGTAATTGAATTTGTAGTCTGTTTGGGGTTAACTGAAATAATAGCAAACTTAATTCTATTACTACGAAGAGCAGTTCATCTTTAGGTTGGTACTGTTTTCGGTTACGTTCAAATCTAAATGAAGTACATGAACTTAATAAATTCTTTCGTAAAAACGTATTCTGAGAATATTCAAATACATTTACTAAAGTATGGCCAGTGGCTTAGAAGTTAAACATTATCGTCTACTCGTGGCATACAACGAATTTATATTTATCATTAAATAATGGGGCATGGATATTGAAATTGCCCTCGAATATGTGGAGTAAGACCATCAAGTATTTTCGACAAAGTCGTCTCAAGGGAAACCCAAAAATGCATAAACACAGTCATGTACATGTCTACATGTATTTTCATGCTTTATATATCCTTTCATGTATGTTTCCACATTTGCTAGAGAAAAGGAATTTCATGAACATTTTTGCTTTGTTTTTATTTAACAAAAATTTTAACACAAATCAGTGTGAAGGGAAACATGAAAATAAAACTGACTGAAAGACCATATGAAAATTCATTTGTTGATGTTAAATAATTGCTCAATGGCATCAGTCATTAACTATATTTATAAGAAATGAAACAATTTTTCACTAAAGTGGAAAATATGCAAGTACTCGTATGTACGAATATTTGTATTATTAATGTCCATTTCATCGTCTGTGTGAAGAGATGGATGACCTTTTCAAAACCCTCTGTTATGTTGATGGTACTATCAAAAGGGGATGTTTCGATTGGACCATTTCTTTTACGGTTGATGGAAAGTTTTTGAATTAATAAGATTAGAAAAAAGCACATATATTTTTTTAGCGACATAGTTTTCCGCAACGATATGGCGTCAGTAATCAAAATCGAGGTCGTGGTTAATCAACATATTCTATAGCTGGTTAAAGATTAAAGTGGATTGGCTAAGTATTAAATTTTCTGAATTCTTGTATCCACAGCATTCTGTAGTATTTTTATAATTGACTACACGTGCAAATTATTTAAAATTCGAACTCCTACAAAATTTCAATCTATAAATTGAGTTTTTGAATAAAATTGAATTACTTTGCAAGAAGACTAATCAATATCAAGTTGAAGTTACAAATGAAATCAAGTGTTCGTATTAGTAACAAATCAAGTAAGTTTAATTTCACAAACAGGCGAAGAGTACATATTTACTTTCAGTGATACTTTTTTATTTATTAGAGCTCTGCTCTCGTATAATCATATAAAAATGAATTAAGTGTAACCCGGAAAAACTACACTTTTCCCCAATATACACTAGAGCCCCGACTTGCGTCGTCCCGATTTGCGTCGTTTCGATTTGCGTCGCTTTTTAAAAACTGTAAAAATTCGATTTGCGTCGTTGCAATTTCAACTTGCGTCGATCCCAGTTGCGTCGTTTTGACACCGATTTGCGTCGGCTCGATTTGCATCGTTTTGATTTCGATTTGCATCGTTTTGATTTCGATTTGAGTCGCTAAAAACGGTTAAATTGTTTACTGCAGCATTGTGGATTACCATTTTTAGCATTTGTAGTGCCTGATATAGCATCTTTTCTGTCTTTTATCATTTTTACAACTTCTGGCCTGTACATTAAGAAGTTTTTAAATTGCGTGAAATAAGGGGAATTCCCTTTTCTTTGTTATATAAGTGGTGCCAAGAACAACTGTCTGGTTATGGTAAGAATTTAGTGTGTTATTCGCCAGAATCCATTCAATTAAATGTTGTGTTGTTGATTTAGATTTATCATCTGAACAGAGCTCAATGTAAGCTAAATAAATTAAAATTTTTTAATGTATATACTTTTTATGAATATACTTATGTACATATGTAAATGAATTAAATTTTTATTATGTTTTTTCTTAATATATTGTTTTGTTATTTCTTTATAATAATTATAAACATTTGTTGAAGTAATTGAAATAAATAAAAATGTATTCATACTTGTTTTTTATCAAAAATAAAAAATTTTTTGCTTTGTTTTGAATATTTTCCCCAATAAATTAATTTTCAGTGCATTTATACAGAAAAGTGATTCGATTTGCGTCGTGTTTCTCCGGTCCCCATTAACGACGCAAGTCGGGGCTCTAGTGTAATAATATTTTGTGAGTTGTGGCTTTGCTAACAGCGATGACTTTGCTGGTATCCACGGTAGGGTTCTTGTATTTGCTACTCAGACAAAAGGTAATATATAAATTAAAAGTAATATTTTTATATTCAGATTTAAAGCAAGAGTATTGATTGCCTCTCAACTACTTCTGATGATTGATTGATAAGCATTAACCTAAAGAGCGGCAAGTGATGCGTCTCATGCCACTTAGCGCAACATCACACCCAAAGAAGGGCGCCAACGCACTGTCAACAACGAAAACAGAGCTTCAAAAAATATGACAATTCTATGTAGTTTTTTTAAAAATATTTAACCTGAATGTGACATATTAATTCACATATTTTTTTCAACAAAAACTAGCATTAAAAATAGAATTATAAACTAAAACGACAGTTTTATTAGTTTGGCAATTTTATTTATTTACTTTCATAACGCGCTATTATAATCGCATTTTCCAATCGCCTAGCCTTCACACCGCGTTATTCCGGATTGTTTCTAGGAGAATTTCCGACTGCGAAAAAATGCTTGCCGCTTTTGTCTAGGTTTGTTTGTAATAAACTTTGTTGTAACAAGGTTGTCATTATTAGTAACAAAATTATCGTTACAAAATACATACTATATGTATTTTTAGGTAGATTAAAAGCATTGCTTAACCGGGTGTCCCCACTACGCGTTTTATATATTCTCTACATTTAGACTCCTTTATTCAGTTTATTTAAAGCTATTCTTATATTTTGTCTAACAAAACAATAAAAGTAAAATATTCAACTCTATTGCATTTATTGTATCATTTTCTATTGTAATTAGAAAAGAATTTATATGCATATCAATGAGTTGGGTTTTAGCTTATTTGTTGTGAAGACTTCGGTCGTTCGTAATATTTCCATTGACGTTAATATTAATTGATAACTCTTACATCTTCAAGGAATTCCCGATTTGTAATCAGCCTCCACTATATAAGAATTCTTCATTTTTATCCCAATTGCATCTAATTGGCGCACTAAAAATAGTCCTAGAAAGCTTTTATGCGAACAACACAATGAACAACTTACGTACATATATTCGATTCGCAATATTTTTATATTTCTTACTAATTGTGTAAAATTAATCGCCCTTTAGGAAAAAGTCGATCAGGCCTTCGTAACTCTCAGTTTAACTACAGACCTGAATTTTCAGCCGAATTTTTTATACAAAAACCAAAAATATCGGTTTATAATGGCCTGTGATAAAGGCAAAAAAAATTATTTTGCAATATGAAAAAATGTAAAAAGCCTGCGATCAGACTCAAATTGCAAACATGCAGTTTACAAGCAGCTCTTATCAACCAGAGCTGTCATCGTGACATATGGAACATATTCGTGTATAGCCTTCCTAAGCAATTCTCTAGTACTAAGTATTAAATCTGGTCAAGCCTTTTTAACAATACATACACATTTTTTAACTGTGTGATATACATGAAGAATTATTAGTGTTCAACATTGTTGTTGGTTGTCCCAATATCCTCAGAGAAAAGGTTATTCACATTTCTTAATTGTGAGACACGTAGCCGAAAAATAAAAAGTAACTAAAAATACATTCTGATTTCTTGAAAATAAACTTTTTTCCAAAAAAAAAACTTCTTTTACAAATCATTAAATTTTGATTGTCTGTTGGGGTTAATCTGGTCATACATATATCGATAACTCATTGGTCGCTAAACCAAATCACCAGCGAACTTCAACCGGTTTAAAAGCACTTACACTCTCATGTTTATACAAAATCTAATACATACATTATGCGAATTCAATTGTATATTAAAATTAGAAAATTATAATCGTATTAATCCTAGAATGTCTTAATTAAAAAATATGTATCGAAACAAATATATGTACTATTAAATGGTGAGAATATCCCATGCAACAAATTTCAATAATATTATTTAAAAATATATATATTTATTGATTTATTTAAAAAATAATAAAAAATTAAAAAAACAATGAGATAATATAAAATAAAATAAATAAATTAAATTAAAAAATGTTAGATCTGTATTTGTATCAAGTTTACTTTTATTTTGAAAACACACATACACAACACAATTTCTAATGTTTTAGTCATGTTTATTGAAAATAGGATTTATTAAAATTTTTTATGAAAGTATTCGAACCAAAAGCATCCAGATCGTGTTCCTATCAAGCAAGTCGAAGTCGAATTATATAACTTGCAACTCAATATCACATTGCCACACAACAACCATACGTTTATTAATACGAGCAATAATAATGGTTATTTCTAGAAATAGTACATATAAATATGTACGTATGTGTGTGAGAACATACATAACAGAGACTATGGCTATTTTTGCTGTTGTTTTCAATATGGGAGTTGAGAATATGACTCTAACAAATGTATTTCTCAAGCCGTATGTTCTAAAATTTAATGAAAAATTTAATTTGTGCTTTGTGTCGATATCATGTTGCAAATAAATAAAACGCCATAGGGCAAACCCAATTTTATCTACTCTGTTTTATATTCTGGTCTCAATATACAAAACTCTCCTTATTTAACACATGAAGGTTAGACTGTCAGAAATATAAAGTAAATGGGCAGAAAAAAATTTATAATTACAAATAATTAGTTTGATGTAATATCTACCAGCAATTTGCAGAGATGTTGACATCTTTTCATAAAAATTATACCGAAAAAAATCAGCAACCTTCTACAACTTTTTCTTTTTTTTCATACAATATCTCCCAATGGAAAATTTCTGTTAAAATTTAAATAAGTTTTTATCGAATGTCATTTGATTAAATATAATTTGCATACATCATCGTTTGAATTAATTCTATAACGCATTGGCAATTGGTTTTACTCTTGAAGTGCCATAATTTTTATTTGATTATTAATAAGAGTTCAATATTGACTTAATTTTTTATTTTACTAAACATATTGTTTGTACATACAACAGACTATTTGTAAGATGATGTTAGATGTTGCATGTGCAAACATACATATGATTTTTTAACTCTTCCAAGCTTTCGACTAAGATGTTATCAAGTGCTAAAAGGCAGTAGCAGTCGAAGTTGCCCTTTCCTACGAAATGTGGGCCGGGGGCTTGGCAGATTTTAATTAGATTCTCTCTTCCTTCCTAAAACAAGGTTCAATTGCAAAGAGCTACAAGTATACGTAGTTGATTTCCGCGGAGGCCTTCTAGGATTACAAATTACATACATATCCCGATTGCCTAATTGCATTCCGGACTTGGCTATGTCGTCCGCGACAATTCGATGGGACTCACTTCCATACTCCTGTACGTAGATTATCATCAAGCTACTCAGCTTATAGCGGCAACGAAGTGAGCCTGGCAACATTTTAGAGGACCTACTAAGTTTTTTTTAGAAAAAACATATATTTGAACTGCATTCCAAAAATACTACAGAAAAAATTAATTTATAAAAATGTTTTTTCTACTCTACATGGACTTACAAACTTGAATGTGTATTTGTTAATATACTCGTAATTGAGTTTTTCATTTTAATGAGGTTTGATTTTATTGAAATAATAATAATAAATTAAAAATGAGTTTTTTTCTTAAAATTTTTCATCTCGTTTATATAAATCTTGAATCCGTAATTCCTGCCGGTTGTGGTCACAAGTTAAATTTTTTAGCAACGATATTTAAATGTTAGATCTAAGGCCATAAAAAACTACAAATACGTGTATAATCACAGATTTTAATTTCTATATTTGCCACTTTTGTTACGTTACTTTTAATACGAGAATTTTAAATAATCAAGTGTTAATAATAAAAACTCAATTTCAGTAGTTTATTAAACTTAATTAAACTTTTAAATTAAATATAACCATATGGAAAGTGAGACAAACAAAAATGCAAATAATACCAAGGACGTGTTCAGCGACCCTTTTCTAAGTTGTCCATTAAAGCTATTTATGTGCTCAAAGTGAATGATCTCAACGTTCAGTGCCATGAAGAATAAATAACAACATATTGGGAAAGCATTATTATAATATATAGAGATATTCAAACTATGGAAATTCAAGCGATAAATTGCTTTGGCGTTTCCATGGCTGTTGGGGTGTAAATACTCGACACAACCATTTCGTTGAAGGATATTTCTGCATGTGTATATGATTGTGGATGCTTTAACATTTTATATATGACTCCTTTGATGCAATACAGACATATCTCAACAAAAAATCGAACTTGGCAAAATGCAATTAAATTTGGAAGTTTTGTTACAACTTCGGTTTAAATTCAGAGGTAATTCCAATTTTTTTCTACCTGTAAAGAGGATATTTTCTCTCAGTAGCTTAAATACTTTGAGTTTTTGAGATACGACCATGTTGCATATAAGAAAAACTGACATCGGCTTAGCTTCAGCTGTGATAATGCTTCTCCCTACATATGAAGAGTTTGTTACAGAATAATTTTTGATCAATAATTCAAAAATGAAAATTTTTGAGATAAGTCTATATTACACCAACGGAGCTTGTGTATGGTAATTGTAAAACATTTACACTCGTACTGCATGCATCTGGAGTAGTGAGAGCTTAATTGCTCCTTTATTCATTCTTCTATAACTGCGTGTCAGACAGACATCCACCCCCACTGACTGACAATTTTCAAGAAGAGTTTTTATTTATTTGCTCTTAAAATTTTTATATATACGAAATACCACAATGAAAAAATAGAAAAAAAATTCTATGAGGAATGACGTCTTTTGGGTTTGCGAAAAACATCAAAAGAGCACCACGTGCACAAACATATTTCTCTATTAAAACAGAAAGACATTTATTTAAAAACTAATATTTTTCAAATTTTCTTCAAGTACAAAGAACAAAGCAGAGAGAAAAACATTGACACAGAGTTATTAGATTCAAAACTACGGAAATATAACTCTTAACTGAAAGTAAACAAATTGGAGTATTTCATTTTAAGCTTCGTACTGATGTCTTATATTCAAAGCAACTTAATTATTCTGAGAAGTAAAAAATATTTTGGCCAGAGTTCTGCATAAAAACAAAGTTTAATTAAAGTAGTAATACCGCTCTTGTAGCAAAAATCTGGGAATAACTTTCAATTAAAGTTTTTCAATTGCGGTAACAGCACAAATGATGCGGAGAGGGCAATAAAGGTTTATTCTTTATTATAGAATCAGATTCCAAACGAATCTGAAGTTTGGGGTCCTTCCCTTCCTCCTGGTCATGGTAGTTTCGCTCGACCTGCAGTCCACTTAGATCTCTACTATCAGCGGAAAAAGACTATAAATGGTTGTGAAAAACTGTAACTTGTTACATCCAAGTACTATATATTATAGTGATCCATTAGTGGTTGAAAGTGCCGAGAGTAGTCAGAAATCATCTTATTTCCAAAAAAATTTTGTACAAAGTAAACGAACTCATTCCATGCCTTTTTCCAAGTCTCTGCCTTAGTATCCGAGAAATTTGTGTCTTTTATTAATTATCTGTGTATGTTCTGTAACTTTCGCGGATAAGGACAACTCCAAACAGTGCAAAAAAATTTCATTGCCTTTTAAATGTTGAACAATTCGATCTCAACACTACATACGTCTATTATCTTGATATTTAAAATACAAGAGATTGTGGAAACCACAGCCATATTACAGAGCTCGGTGGTTTCAATTTTGAACAACCATTTGGGCATGATAAAGAGTTCTGCAAGCGTGCCGCTTTTGTTCATATTCGATTATAAACACAATCGTGTGACAACTTGGCAAGAGTGTTTGGTGTTCAACCGCAATCTAAACGAGTTTTTGCGCCGTTTCGTAATCATGGACGAAACGTGTATCCACCTCAACACACCAAGCGAAGCTGGTTCGGTCATTCATGGCGACCATTTTTGAGATGCAAGCAGTATAATCCACATTGACTACCTTTAAAAACGAAAAGCAATAATTATCGAATATTATGTCAACTCATTGGATAGCATCGATAGCATTGGCCAATGCAAGGTTGCATAGACGTGCAATTTCCATGGATAATTCTATGAACTGCTTTCTTATCCATCATACTACCCAGATTTAGCCCCAAGTGTTCCAAACCTTAAAATTATTATTACCTGGCGAAAAAAAAAAAGATTTGAGTCTAATGACAAATCATCTCACAAACAAAGTTCTCTATTCTTCTGACCTCGACAAATCTTAGTTTTTGACAGTATACAAACATTAGGGAAATGTTAGGCAAAGTTTATCCAGCTTAAAAGAGCATTTGTTGAATAATAGAATAATGATTTATCGAAAAATCTGTGTTTCATTCAAAAGTCGGGGACTTATTGAGTCGCCCTCGTATCATGTGTATTAATCCATGCAATTTTTCATTCAAATGCTCTTAGACGGTTGTGCGTGATTGAATATCAAACGTCCAAACACACACACTTTCACATTTATAACATTTGGAGGATAACTCTAAGAATATATGTATAAAAATAAGCAAAGTCGGCTGTCATTTGTTAAATTCACGATCCCTGAAAATATTTCAGATGATAAATCAATTTTGCGGTCACTAATTTAAGCAAGATGAGCTTATGCTTTGGCTTGCAACTTCTTTTACTTTTTTCTGTAGTCATTTTAGTCGTTTAGAAGCAGCATGTGATCAAATTTTATATTTCACTAAGTTCCAGCATTGTATTATTTTAAAACAAAAACATTTAAGCTTTTTGTTAAAACAAACAACAATTTGCATCAAGATGACACAACGAGGTACCCAGGCGAAGTACCAAATTAGCGCCCGTTTATTATTTTTATGTTCTTTCAACCAAAATCTAGTACTTGATATGGGAAAGAGATGGAAAACCAACTCAAAAGATCAGATTATTTTATTATTATGTAAATAAATCAAATAAAAAGAAGTGAGAAATTTTATTTGACATACGAGTACATACTTACAGGAATATAATCTGTTCGTTATTGAACTAATTGGGCTTTTTTAAGATTAAAATATTTTATTTACGATTGCAGTATTAAAAAATTTCATTGTCATCTCTTAAAAAAAACAGAACTGTTTTGATGTGCTTCAATCTTCTTTACTTGCATATTTTACATCATACGAGTATTAAATTAATAATTTAAAAATAAATAAAGCAAAAATTTCATAGCAAAAACAATTTAATTCAATCAACAGCTTTATTTATTCAAAATTTACGTCTGATTTACAATAAGTGTAGAAAATAAGTGAAAATTAAACCAACAGTGAAAACATGTAAAATTACTGAAACATCAAACCGCAATTTGTGTGATTTATTTTGAATCAAAATATTGTTAAAATGAAATGAAATAATTGAAAGCCCAACACGACTGCCAACAGTCTCTTAGTGGCAAAATAATTCAATCAGCGCACACACTTTCCAAAAAAAAAAATAATAATAATAATAAAAACAAAAGAATAAATCAAAATACGTTGTGTTTTCAAAACGTTAAATAAAAACAGCTACAAAACCAAAAATGTCCCCAGGGCCCGAAATGACCAGCAATTTCAATTACAATACACACACACATTTGTATACGAGTTTATTAATATTTACAATGGAGCCATTAAAGAGTACATTGCTCGAGTTTTGAGCCGCCCTTTGCAGGAAGTTGCAAATAGCATTTGCAATTGTTGCATCGGCTTGGCGGGTCAGAGTAAAGTTTAGGTACAATAAGTAGATGTCCGGAATCTGGCAATATTCATGGGTTTTTTTTCGTTATGGATCCTAAGGTAAATGTTATATATTCCCATACCCAAATGTCATAAGCATTAAAGTTGTAGTTGTGGTTGTAGCTTTATGAAAGCCAGCAAACTGTTGCAATGTAGTTTCAGATGACCATTAAAATCGAGCTTCAATATCATAAGCCAGAAAATTTTCGTACATTCGTATGTACAAAGTGGCTCAAAGTTATTTTCATAATTTTAACTCGCTGCTATTTTGTTATAAATAAAAAAAGAACTCTGTTATTGTAAAAGATTTACTTGAAAGTGTGAAGCTGAAATGTCCACCTGCCCAGTTGATGCATGATTGAGCTCATTTAAGGGAATTTTGAACTGTTTCTCCATAAACATCTGGCGTTCAAGACTTGAAAAGTTCTCGGTTTGTTGTAATAAGCGCATGATTTTAAGAAGCATCAAAGGAAGAAGTTCTATTTAAATCAACAAGGATCGAGACCTAATGCAGCAACTTGCAGCAAAAAAGTTCGTTCATCATCTGCCTGTAATGCCATTGGCGTGTCTAAAAAATTAGGGCCAATCATTTTTTCAATGTAAATGCTACACCAAATAGTCACTCTGAGGGTATCCACAAGCATTTCATGTGGACTCTCTGTGCTCCAGAAATACACATTTTGTTTGTTAAAGTAACCGCATAATTGGAAATGGGTTCCGTCACTCATTATGATATTCGATACGAAATCAACCTTTTTTCCATCAAGTTTAACAGAGTACGGAAGTAAGTAAACCTTGTCTGATTGTCAGTAGGCAGCATGTCGTGAACAGTTTGCACTTTTTTAAGGGAAGTTCTTTAAATCGTTCACCAACATTCATTGCAAAGAACGTCTGCTGATAACAAATGGTGTACATCGTCGTCTTGCTGGTGAGTGTTTATAATCTCTTACGTCGCACAGTGGCTGAAAATCGTTTTTCATTGGCCAAAATTCTGTAACTTTTGAACCGATCAAAATATTGAAGTAATTTTTTTTAATGGATAGATATTTAGTTCAGCTTGACTCAGTTTTAATTACATTAAAATTGAGTAAGGACTTTTTAAGGACTTCTAGGTCAAAGTTGAACTTTTGATTTTTTTTTAACTTTTGGAGTGAAATATGGGTTTATTTTTTTATTTGCATATTAAAAAATTTTATATTTGGAACTAAATAACAATTATAATTATTTTTTGTGATAATGTTACACTCAAAAAAATTTTTACACTCAAAAAAATTTTTACACTCAAAAAAATAGTAAAATTAACTGGAGATTTTGCTGTTACCACAGAAAAATTTTTTATTTTTTGCTGTCAGAGTAGGTTCTATTTATTATTATTTTTTACTAATACTATGTTTTTCGTACTTAAATAGCAATGAAAGGCAATTATAATTATTATTCATTTGACACAAATATTGATTGCAAATATTCTATATTTTGCTCTGTGCTATTTCTGTTCTTTAGTAGTTTTTTGGCTTCTTCATCTAAATCCCGATGTTCCACTTTCCATTTATTTCGAATATTGGAGATGAACGTTGCCAATAATGTATTAAATAGATCTTCATTTGTGGAATTTCGTGAAATTTTTCTAGTATTGTGCTCTCTATAAAATCTGTAATCCTTGTTCCTTTTTTCCTGAACCTCCTCTGATAGATCTCTAAGTGGCACCAAATGATATTTAATAATATCTTCTCCATGATAAAGGATTTTGTGAACTGTTGCAGACATATTTCTCCATGGGTGGTTGGTTGTAAGTATATATTTTTGCAGTTTCCTTAGCATAATCTCCAAATTGTTTAGAGTCAATTTCTTCATTGCACGCAAGTACTTCTAGGATTATCTTAAATCTGAAAATAAGGTATAATCCACTCCTGTTATTTCAGATGCTGTTTCTAGATCTGAAAAGAATCTTCGTGCGGTATTGCTTGACCCTTGTTTTGGCTGATCTACAATCAATCCAATTTTGCGATATTCATCTTGTTGGTTTCATTGTTTCTTATGGATCCTGAAGACCTGAAATCCAAATCATAACTGATTTTTAGTATATATTCCATAAGTCGTATTCTTGCATGTGGTGGTGATAATCCAAATTCATATGCATCGGTATTATCTAATGATTTTGTCGGAACTTGGTTTAATTGGGTTGATGCTGCTTGGCATATAATGCAGCTGGATGCAGCCTTCGTGTTAGTCAAAGCCTGACCTACTTTTCCATCTATCATTGTAAGGACTAGTTGGTAGCTTACTTCAATTTGCTGCCCATCTAACTGTAATTGTAATGGCTGTAGTGTTGCAATTTGGGCCTTGATATCACTAATTTCTTTGTTAATGGCACCACGAGTTTCTTTTTTGAATTCAAATTTGATTGGCCTGCAGTATTTCGTAGAAGATGGTGTCTCATTTTTCCAAATATCCATTGTTTGCGTTGTACTAGTCGAATCTTCCAAAATCTTTTTCAATCGCAATGGTACAATTGATACCATGAACATATCCGAGTCCGAAATATTTTCACATACAACTTTTTTGTATTGGTTTTGTCCCGAAGAACCATCACATCCCTATTTGCAAAAAAGAATTAGCTTTGTGTTTCCATATTTCTTTAACGCATTTCCTGGTATTGATTGTAGCAAGCGTTCGGCTGTGTGATCAAGTAGATATTGTAGTTGTACCTCTGCCGAAATTGGTGTGATTGTAATAGTATCCTTTGATGGCAAACAGTCCATTTTAGCAGCAGTTATGTGATGATATGCTGGATAGATATTTGAGCCCTTTTCAATCGCACGCAATCTGAGCTTAATAAATATATTGCTGTTTTGTTAATTTCAAATCCAGAAATAAGGCTAATGCCTCCTCATTTGTGTACTGTATTGCATCGCTCGGAGTTGGTATACTTTTAAGAATTCGTTTTGTTCTCACTGGACTAGCTTTAATAACTTTTTCAATGATATCTACTTTTGTAATCTTTTATTTTAAATTTAAATAGGCTACTTAGTTCAATCGTATTTTATAAGCCAAATTACATGTGATAGTTATCAAAGAACAAATCACACCAAAGACACATGTGTAAATCATTCTGACAAACACTAGCAGAACGGAACAACATGCTGTTTTCGAAAGCCGCTACACTTTCATCATCAGCGTTCTTGTGTTTGGTCCACTTCTGTGGTGTCAGTTGATATATATTTCAGCTATTTATACAAACTTTTTCACTGTAAATAGAATACGTGAATTTTTTTGATTCATTCGTATTACAATTTGTGAAAACTTTTTTTGTAATGGAAAGCACAAATTACACCTCACTAACTTACACACTGTTGTAAGTTAGTGAGGTGTAATTTGAAAAATAATTTTCTGTACATCTACATTATAAATCCCAAATAACAGTGACATTTGACGTCATCTACGAAAATGCTAGCCAAATTATGACATTACTTATCCATCACCTTGTAATTCTTCATTGAAGCATTCAAACAAAATGCCAAAGAAATTTCCGAAAAGAATTTAAATTTTATTTACAACCATTGAATTTATCAGTTTCTGTTAAAACTAATTACTCATACTCTCATAAAAATTTTTCTTTCCTTTTTTATCATTTGATCATAGTGCAGCATATCAATTATTAAAACTAAGACAAACCCTGAACCCATAGAATTTGGTCGGTATCAAATTGTCTGATTATCTCAAATCTCAGATGATTTAGATTCAAATTTCGTTTTAGTCTGTTGATCTTGTTGAATATTTGCGTGAGTTTTGTGATTTATTTTTTAGATTTTTTTAAGTCTGTGTTTTTCTTTGATAACGCACAACAAATTTAGCAGTGATTTTTTTTAATTCGATTTGAATAAGTGTGCCTGGGCTTGCTATTTCAAATCTCGCATGCCCAATCAATTACTTTATCATAATAAATATTTTGTTATTAAGTCTTTTAATGAAATTGATATCGTGAACATAAATTTTTATTGAAAGCTTTCATTCAAGTCGCATATAGAGACGTTAGTACTAAAACCAATTCCACTCTGGCGAAATAGTTCGAAATCTGAGTACATATTGCAAAAATTCCAAAGATTGCTACGGAAATTTGTTCAGTCTATCGAGCGGATGATGGCGCTGGTATCTAAAATCGAAAACTCGCAACTCTCGCTGCAAAATGCAGCCCTTGAGATTTACATTTGATGACTCTAATTTCAACAGTGATTGTTCTACTCTGTTGGAAAAAAATCATTTTAATGCACAGGAGCCGTATGGAGTGCACCACTCTTCCATCAACCTGTTTAAAGATTTAGAATTAAAAATATAGTTTTTAGGATTATTATAACTCTTTTTTAAATATTTAAATAAGGAATTCTTTTGGACACTAACAGTAGCAATTTCTTTAATTAAACCTGCAAAGGCTTTAGGTTTTGCTTTGTAAAATATGGCATATCTTCTATGGAGCGATTCTGCAACAATTACCAAGTGACGTAGCCTTTTATTTCTATTTTTCGGCTTGAAATGTCAAGCGGTTATTAAGTGGTTCGGAAGATAGCTTTCCCTAAATATGAAATTATAAATAATGAACGAAAATGTTCGTTAAATTTAATTTCTCAGCACCCTCACGACTTGTTATTTGCCTGTATACGTTCAAAGTTTTATTGTTGAACTCCCGATTCGAGGCACACCGGAAATATTGGGGAGAAGTTAAACAAAATTCGAAATTTAAAAAGGTATTTCCGCTTTTGCTTTCAACATGCATATAGATAAACTTATATAACTTTTGAACTAATTTATGTTCAGCTTTAAAATTCTTACGGCATAATGGGAATATTTTAAATCCGTTTTAACAATAATAATGGACGTGAAAATGTTTTTTTTCTCAAATTCAATTACTTTTTAAGATTAAATATATTCTTATAGGAATGCCCAGTTCATGTAAAATGCCTTATATATAAAATACTAGCTGACCCGGGCAAACGTTGTTTTGCTTTCAAATTTTATTTTCACTGCAAGTCTGGTTTCGTTGCAAAGTCATGGTGGATTGATATTTCGAAGAAGAATGAAAGGTGCACTAAATCGACATAGCAGTTATTGTTCAAATATCGTTATCGGGCTAATTAACGCCACTACACGCTGATTAAGGACCCAACGCCTTCAGCGAAACACAGCATAGGCTTATCGAGCTAATCTTTATCGGGCAAAACACAAAAAAACTAAATATTGGGCCACCTGTCGTACGAACTACAAACTACACAGAAACACTCCTCACGCCCCATAGACCATGTATATAAAGTTTGGTCAAAATCGGTCCAGTAGTTCTTGAGTTACGGTGCAAAAACACAAAAAAACTAAATATTGCGCCATTTGTCGGACGAACTTCAAACTACACAGAAACACTCCTCACGGCCCACAGAGCATGCATATAAAATTTGGTCAAAATCGGTCCAGTAGTTCTTGAGTTACGGTGCAAAAACACAAAAAAAAACTAAATATTGGGCCACCTGTTATATTATGTAGAGATTATTACGATCAATAGCGGAAATCACTCATTATTGTAAATTGGCCTTGTAGATCTAGCAAATACAGTTTCCTAGATCATGCCAACGGAAATACAATAATTTTCGATTCCTAATATTGAACAAATTTCCAAGGATAAAAATGATAGTATGTAGGTGACAATTGGAGATGAAAAAATGAATCCCCCTATAATTTTCTGTTCAAAATTATCTTGGTAGTATGCGGACTCATTAGATATTCTTAAAGCAATTTCGCTTTGCATGTGTATCAGCTAAAATGTTTCCTATTTCGTGTTATAATATTGGATTGCAACTTTAACATTTGTGTTGTTTGGATGTGCGTCTGTTTGTTGCATCGTAATTCTCGAATGGTTAAACACATTTCGATTTCGCTGCCTTAGTAAATATTTCATTTAACCCTTAAATGCATAGTGATGTAGATCTACATCGCGTTTTAAAACCTCCATATCTCTTGACGTGGCAACATTTGCAACGTTTTTTTTATACGTATAAAATTCCGAAGAACTGATTTACCGTTATCGTGTGCAAACAAAAGCTCAACAAGTTTATTTTATTATCTGTGACAATTTGAATAGGAACAACTCAGTTTGTGTATAATTTCATTTTGGTGTGAGTTAAAAAGTGTGATTATTTATATAAAAATAACATAAAATATAACAAAAAAATTGTTTTTGGATAGCAAAAGGTAAGTAAAATTAATTTCATCTTCAGGTTTTTACATGCTGGCGAATTTGTGCATGAAAAGCTGTATTTTGTATGTGATGTAGAAATACATCAGTATGCATATATGTACGTACCGTATATTTTCTATAGCAGTAAAGAGAATTTTTATTTATATTTTTATGTTTGTATGAATGTATACTATTAAATTGGTTTTAATTTTTTTAATTTTCTGTTTGAAATGACATTTTTAATGTAACAGTATGTCTCGATCGCTAAAAACTAAAGACATTGAGCAAATTCTATCTGCTCTAGAAGATGGGAACATTTCGGATGATGGATTAGAAAATGAAAATGATGACGAAGATCAATTTTACTCAATCGCTAGGGATGTTTTTCAAAATTTGGAGGAAGAAGTCGACCATTTAGGTGAAGAAGAAACCACTGACCACGAACTTGGCGAAGAAAGTGATCCAATTCTTACTGAGTATGAACCGGGTCCATCGGCACAAAATGAAGTCCAAGATAACTCCATGAATTTGTTTGATAAACGCAGCCTTATTTGGAAAAAAGATCACTTATGTTATGATGACTCTAAAATTGTTCACGAACCTGGTACATTAGGCGAAGATATAGCCATGTTAGATACTCCATATAAGTGTTTTACCCACTTTTTTACTCCAAAGTTCCTCCAAAAGATTGTGGATGAAACTAATCTTTATGCCACTCAAACCAACTCTTCAACCTCTTTCGTGACAACTGTTGAAGAATTAAAAAAATTCATGGGAGTATTGGTCTTTATGTCGGTTCAACATTTTCCGAGTGTTCGCTCTTATTGGGACGGAAAGTATGGTTTTGAACCAATAAATAGTGCCATGCCGGTTAACCGTTTTGAAACTATAAGGAGTATGTTGCACTTTAACAACAATGAAAAACATCTGCCACGGGATCACCCAAATCACGATCGCTTACATAAGATCAGACCTGTCCTAGACCATTTAAATGAAACATTTTCATCTATACCTATCGGCCAACGCCTGTCTATAGACGAGCAGATGTGTTCAACTAAAATAGGCCATTTTCTAAAACAATACTTGCCAAACAAGCCCCATAAGTGGGGCTACAAGCTATTTGTGCTATGCAATCTCGCGGGATATGCTTATCGGTTTGAAGTTTACTCCGGCCAAGAAGATAAAAGGAATAGACTACCAGATGAGCCAGACTTAGGAGCCACGAATAATGTTGTTTTACGGTTAGCCAGAGTGATACCGCGAATGAAAAATCATATAGTCTACTTCGATAATTTTTATACCTCGTTGCCGCTGGCATATTATTTATCAAAGCATGGCATCCATTGCGTTGGAACAGTGCAACAAAATAGATTGCCCAATTGTCGGCTTCCGGATAAGAAGGATCTTATGAAAACTGCGATTCCTAGGGGAACGTATGAAGAAAGAACTACTCACTACGATGGGGTTGATTTTACAGCGACTGTGTGGAAAGACAACAAGGTGGTAACCTTATTGTCTACATATATTGGTTCTCAGCCTGTAAGCAGTATAAGTAGGTATGGTAAGCGCCTAAAACAAAATGTTAATATACCTTATCCAAAAGTTGTGCAAGAATATAACATGCATATGGGTGGAGTTGACCTTATGGATAGCTACTTAGGTCGCTATCGTATAAAGGTCAAAACCCGAAAGTGGTACCTTCGCTTATTTTATCACATTTTGGACCTTGCAGTAATAAACTCTTGGCAACTTATGAAGAAAAACGCTATTGCAAGGGGTGTCTCCAGCAAACAGTTACCAAATCTTGGCCAGTTTCGAAATGAATTGGCTGATTCTCTCTGCAAAATAGGATCAGTAGGAAACGGAAACAAAAGAGGTCGACCTAGCAATTGTTCGCTTGAAACCAGCTTACAAACAAAAAAAAAAAATCGAGAAGAGCACCTCACCCTATGCCATCCATAGATGTAAGAAAAGACGGCGTTGATCACTGGCCTATATTTGCAAACAGATTGCGTTGCAAAATACCGGAGTGCGCGGGCACAACCCAGTGGGCATGTCAAAAATGCAATGTGCCTTTGTGCTTAAATGCAAAAAATAACTGCTTCTTAAAATTTCATACTTCATAATTTATCAAATATGTTTCAAATGTAAAACTACTTTTTATAGTTTATTATAAGAATTGAAGGATCGATTTTGCATGATGATGTAGATATACATCAATATGGTTTTTGTCAAATAAAAAGAATATACCAATGTGGAGGTTGTTATTTTATTTTTTCCTTCAATTACATTAATTTTCTAGATTATTAAAATTTTTTTTATAAAATATAAAAAATCATGCATTTAAACAAACGGTCTACTTCTAGAACTATTTCTTGAAATATGGTTGAAAAATGCTTTCTTGATGAATTATAAACATATTTTATATTTAAAGCATTAAAATTAATGTCATACAACTATAAACTTTTAACCGACGAACAAAATGGCAAGATATTATAATTTTTTCGCCAGTGAAATGTCTCGAACTATTTTGATTTATTAAATTTTTCCTGTACCGTCCCTAATGTCAACAAAATTGAGTCTGTTACTAGGGAACAGCGCGGCGAAATTTTTGGGTGGTCTAGTAGCCGACACTTTAATTGTCAGTTTTAAATTAATATATGAACTCTTAAATAAATATATTTTAATACTAAAAAATTTAATTTTAAATAAAACTCCAATAATTGAATTACTAGAAAATTCATAAAACAAGCAGATGATTCTCTAAAATTTCTGTTCAATTTGTATGTGCAACTCAGAGACTGCAATAACATGATGTTCTTCGGCAAAGAATTAAATTTTCAACCTACAAAAACATATTTTTTATATTTTAAACGTCAAAAACATAAAAAACAATAAACACATTCCTTCGAAAATTCATAATACACTCGTATATGCTATTGCTATGAATATGCTCTCAAGAGGGATTTCCTCTAATTTGTCTATTTGTTTTGTTGTTGAAAATTTCTAATGATATGAGTTGATGCCTCAGTTTGAAAAATAAGTTTTAATGTGCTCATAATTTTTAGAATATAAATTAAAAATTTTAAGTAAATATTTGTTGTACAATGATAGTCCTTCCCGGATAATTTTTATTTTTTGGAAGTTGGATTCACATTTTACCTCCCATTCATATTTTGTATAAACCAAAGCTGTTTGCTGCCAATATAAAAATTAATGTTAAACTTTTCCGAAAATTTACCTAAAATAGCAAAATAAATTATACTCTGGGGGAGCATGAAAAGGGCTCAGGCACTCACAAACGGACCAAGTTGCCCCTTTCGTCGCACTACGGTAACATGTTATGTAGCACTCGTATGTAGTATCAACATAGTATTTCAATACAACACAGTATTTTAGTATTAATATTTGATAAATGGTTTTTGATTTTCAATAAAAATATTTCTTGATATTAATAAATGGATCTTGCTTAAAATAATCATGATAGAAGTTATAAAATTTGTTTGTTGTGGCTTTAGCTGTTCACATGTCGACATTTCATTGGTCGCTAAACCAAATTTCCATTGAAATTTTAAGCAGTTTGAAAACATGTATTTAATGCAAAAAAGCCAATGAATTTGAAAAGTTCAAATATTTTATGGGTACAAGCACGATAAATTTCAATATTTAGTATATCAATGATAATTAATATGAAAATACTCATGTGTTTATTGCAATTTCCAGAGATAAAATTCTCTTAGAAGAGAAGTTAAAAGATTTTCAAAATGGAAAAAGGATATAACTTTTTCTGTAGCAATCGATAGAAATGATTATTTGTCAAGAATAAATGATATTATATAAAATTTTAGATAAGGATCCGACAAATAGTCTGCAGAGGAAGAATAATGATTTATTAAATAGACTTTTGAGATCAGGTATTATTACAGAAGTCGGATTGAAATAGACTCAGAGCAAATGTTTCTACAGCACCAATATTATATGGAGTGCTAAAGATTCATGGGGAACAATTTCCATTGATGTTTATTTGTTCGTATGTTATTTTACCATCATACGAGTATGAATTATCTAAAAATGTTACAAATATTCTTAAGAGGATTATTAAATGTTCAATGTATATTACGAAAAACTCTTTGGAATTAGAAATAAGACAAAGAATCTAAAATAACTAGGTGAAGAGAAGATAATGTCAATAGACACAATATAACTTTTTTTCATATATACCTCTGGACCTCGGTCTGAAGAGGAATGGAAAAAATAGCGGAGCACACGGGTATAGAAAAACAATTTTCATTGCGTATTCTCAAATTTTGCATAGATGAAAATAGATATTTTCAGGACATATTTATTAAAAAAGTTGGATATCCTATGGGATCCCCAGCCTCCCCAATTATAGAGTATATAGTTGTAAAAGAGTTACTCGAATCATGTATTGCCATATTAGATGCCAAGCCCAGAGTTATGACTTCTTCTCTATTATTTCCGAGAACGAATGGTATTGATAACATTTTAACAATGTTTATTGCTTTTTGCTATTGAAAAAAATATGAAGGAACAGTGTTATATTGATATATTGGTGAGAAGAACCGACATCTTTAGGAAGAGTTATCAACTATTATTTAGAACGTCCTATAAAGATGCTTATTAACACATTTATTGAATATGATGAAAATATGTTGGGATAATTCTCCAAAAATATTGATTTAGAAATTGATTAGAGGATATGAAAATAAAAGTGAAAATAATACAAACAACACAACAGACCCCAAAATATTCAGGTCATTAACATACATTCCTTAAATTTCAAACAATTTCGTAAGATCGATAAAGAAAAGTACAGAATTGCTCATAAATATTGTTACACCCTTGATAATTTATTTAGCAAAATGAATGATAGAATATAACAATTTTAAGAATTAAATGTAGTGTATGAAATACCTTGTGGTGAACATGACAAAGAAGAAGGTTTCGGTAGGAACCAAGATTAGCAGGGAATGGGTGTAATCAGATATATAGGAACGTATCTACACGCAGGATAGTATTATCTTTGCATTATGCAAGATACAATCTAAAATTTGAATGTACATTAATTTTAGACAAAGAAAATAACCTCAAATATATTAGAGATGTTAGAAACAATCAACGTACCTAGAGATATTAGAAAAAACTTTAAAACAGACACTTTGTTAATTGGAAGTATAATATGTTACATTAAATATTATTGCTAATATAATTTTTCTTTATAAATATTTGTTAAATGTATGATCTATGTTTTTGTTTTAGTTAATAAATTTTACTTATTTTCTTTAAGCTTAAGTTCCTTCTTTTTTAATTTTATTTATCGATATCTGGGTACTTATCGAGTACCATCTTCCGGAAACAAAGCAAATTATATCAAAGTTTATACACGAAATACATAAAATATTAAACTGAGAGTCCATACCATCCATTCTATGCGTTGTTTCGTTTTATGCATGTGTCAAAAAAGTAGAATCAGAGTAATTGTATGTGGCAAGTCAGAGAACAAAACGCATAAAACGTATAGACACATCGAACGCATAAAGTAGGTTTACTTTCTGCTGAAAAAAAATTTTTCTTTATTTTCAATGTTATCGATTAAGATATTTTGTGGTGGATTTCCATTTTCTCTTATTTTTTTCATTGAAAAAGCTTTTAACACAAGAAAAAAAACTTTCGTAATAAAGTTTACAACTATTTTCAAGAGCAGAATATATTAAAATCAATTTTTAACAAAGTTCTTTCATTAAATACATTTACATTCTAGTTATTGGTTACTTTTATGTACTGAGTGTCACCTCTGAAATTAGGGATAAACGACTTGCTTTGCTATTTACGGTGAATTAATATGGAATGATTGGTGACCGATACCTGAGATTGCAAATTTTTATAATATAACCCAGCATTTCCACATGCAAGTACAAGTTCGAAAAACTCAATAGACTCATCCGTGTACTTTGTTACTAACACATTCACTAATAATAATTATTAACCCCAACTGCTTTTATCCGTGTTATGTTCTTGGTAGCCCTCTAAAACAATAAAAATGAAGATGATAAAACAATATTGCAATATTAATGAATTTATATCGATCCCTTTTGTTTTTTATTCCCAAAATTAAAGCAATTTTTTCCTATAAGCTTTCGCTTCTACAACAATTTAAAAGTGAAGCTTTACCTGACTGTTTTACTTGCAACTATTGCTTCGGTATTTTCGTTGATAATACTAATAACTACTATATTTGCAAGCAATTACTTGCATGTGTATATGCATGGTAAAACTAACTGTTACAATCGTATATTCTTCATGTAGATAATTTATTGATACGGATACTTTAAGTGTTTCAAGCAGAACTTTTTAAGCAAATGGTGATGAAAGCTTTGTTGAGACTTATATTTTTATACACATGATAATGGACTTTTAAGTATCTATTGATACCAGTCATGCAACTGTTATATGAAATGAATTAACAGTCTAATTGTCTGCAATTTTGTTGTATTTGATTTCGCAATGTCCTATAACTCAGACAATTATTGCAATGATTTCGATGAGTGCACAAGTCCGTAGTGATCTTTTGTTTGTAAGAATTTATTAAAATGCGGCTTATTCTCATAGGGCACTGCTACACGTTCAATATATATTGAACGCGATCCAATATCGCGATATTTATTGAACGTGTAGCATGCAGTATTGATGGATCGCGATCCATATCGCAGAATGGCCTAAATTATAGAATCCAGATCGCGGATCGTGGATCGCGTGATTAATATTGAACGTGTAGCATTTTCATGATATTAGATTGCGATACGTTAATAAGAAGTGAAATAAAACATAAAATAAAAGACGCGGTGCAAAAAATTTTATAAATAAAAAGTAAAGAATTTTACTACATTTGTGTAAAGTTTGTTTTAATAAATTTGAAAGGCAGAAGATAGTAAAAGCGAGTGGGTTCTGCCGGTGGAATCGGAATTAACAACCGAAACAATTATTTTGAAAAACTTTATTTTTAATTTGGAGCCATTGCCGGAGCAAGCAAAATAGCTAAACAGGATTTTTTTTTGGTTTTCTCGCGACATTTTTTTAATAACCGATCTGCACTGCACAAAAATAACGTAAATACTGACGCGAAAAATATTGAGCATGTAGCATACGCACGTGATCCATCAATCCATTAAAATGGATCGCGATCCAAATATCACAATATATTTTGAACGTGTAGCAGTGCCCATAGACTTAAAAAAACCTACAAAAATGGGGTTAAATTGCACGATCTGGTACTCAGTTCACATCACCGCCCGAGAGGTAACTATGCCCTCAAACGCTCAAGTAGAATGTCCAATGTGTCATGAGCCGTGTGTCTTGTGGCGTTTTCTACGGTTTCAAAATTCCATTACATCACCTGCGGAATTGGATGCATCAGTCGAAAGACTAACTGATGCAATCATATCCTCATTTCAAGACAACTGTCCTGTCAGGATAAAATCCTCCACGAAGAGGGTACCTTGGTGGAACAGAAATCTTGGAAAACTGCGAAGAAAGGCAAGACTGGAATTCAACAGAGCCAAACAAACTGGAAATTGGGGAGAGTACAGAGAGGCCCTAACCACTTACAACAAGGAGCTAAGGAAGTCCAAGAGAAAATCATGGAAACTTTTCTGTGAAGATCTTAAGGACGTCCCGGCCACAGCCAGGCTGCACAAAGCACTTTCGAAGGGGGGCACGAACCCGATAAGCACACTGAAGGGGCCAGATGGCACCTATACAGATACTTTCAAAGGGACACTAGAGCTTCTACTTAGAACTCACTTTCCTGATTGCAGGTTTGGAGCTTCGGACACTGACACTCCAGCGGCATGGCCGCATGCTCAGCGAAGGGCGACGAACCAGGTCATTAGGAAAATAGTGACCTTTGAGAGGATAAAATGGGCTGTAAATTCTTTCAGACCTTACAAATCACCGGGGCCGGATGGTATCTTTCCGGCTCTGCTGTCAATAGGAGGTACAATCCTCTATCGGAAGATGGTTAACATATTTCGATCAAGTTTAACAATAGGACATGTCCCAAGGACTTGGAGAGCGGTAGGGATCATATTTATACCCAAGGGTGGAAACAGACCCCCAGAATCTCCCAAGTCCTACAGACCAATTAGTCTATCATCTTTTATGTTGCAGACGATTGAAAAACTATTGGACCAATACCTCAGGATGGAGGTACTTTCCATGAGACCTCTGCATAGGCTCCAATTTGCCTACCAGAAGGGCAAATCAACTACCACGGCACTGCACAATATTGTTCGGGATATTGAAAAGGCCATGGAATCGAAGGAAATAGCCCTGTGTGCATTCATGGACATTGAGGGTGCCTTCGACAGCGCAAACTTCCTCGCAATGGAAACAGCACTCACTAGTAGAGGAGCTGATCCTGTGATAGTACGATGGGTCAGCTGCATGCTGAACCAAAGGTCGATTAAGGCCTCACTTGGATCCACGGAACTCACAGTCACCGCGATTAAGGGATGCCCACAGGGTGGAGTATTATCTCCCCTTCTATGGTCTGTACTAGTGGATGACCTGATCGGGCTACTTAACCGGAGGGGACACAGAACCATCGGCTATGCGGACGATATCTCCGTAATAATCAGGGGGAACCATGCAGGGACGATTGCGGACCAAATGCAAGACGCCCTAGACAAGATGCATGAATGGTGCACTTCGGAAGTGCTATCTGTTAACCCAGCTAAGACGATCATTGTACCATTTACCAGGAAAAGGGTGATTAATTTACCCAGTCTCTGGATGGGTGGCGTTGAGATAGTTCCCAAGGAGAGGGTAAAATATCTGGGTCTCGTCTTGGATATGAAACTCACCTGGGAACCGCACCTCGAGTCAGTACTGGGAAAGGCCACGAGGAACCTTTGGACAGCGAGGCAACTACTTGGTAGATCCTGGGGTCTGAGCCCTAAAATGACCTTCTGGATATATATCCAGATGGTGAGACCAACCATACTGTACGGGGCTCTGGTATGGTGGAGGAAGACTGAGCAACGGACAACTATATCGAGACTGTGCAGGTTATAAAGACTTGCATGCCTATGCGTCACAGGGGCCATGAAAACAACCCCAACGTTGGGTATGGAAGCTCTTCTGAACCTTGCACCGCTCCATCTAGCTATACAAGAGGAGGCAGCTATAGGGGCAATCTCTATCTACGGAAAAGAGAACCTTAGGGCGAGCAACCTAACTGATCATCTTTCTATCCTCAGGGGAATCGGGGACATACTTGATATGTCTCAGGCGGGCGACCATATGGAGCCGGTATACTGTTTTGACAGGAAATACAGAGTCCTCTTCCCCACAAGAGAAGAATGGTGCGCAAACCCAGGATGGCTAAGAGATGAATCGCAAATGTGGTACACGGACGACTCAAAAACGCTCCAAGGAGTTGGGGCGGGAATAGTGGGGCCTAGAGCACACAGGTCTATAACATTGAGCAAGGATACGACAATTTTCCAAGCGGAACTTTACGCGATACTGGAAACTGTGGAGATCCTATCCGAGAGAGGACACAGGGGAATACAGGTTAAGATATTCTCGGACAGCCAATCGGTTCTTAAGGCCCTGAGAGGCTGTACGTACATGTCCAGATTATTACTGGAATGTCAAAACAGGCTCAATGACCTGGCGACTCATAATCAGATTACTCTGATATGGGTACCAGGGCATCAGGGGCATGCCGGGAATGAGATGGCGGACATCTGTGCGAGAAGAGGGTCTGAAGGGAACTTCATTGAACCCACCCCTTCTTTTGGTTTCAACAAAAGTCTCCTTAAAGGGGAGATTTCGAAATGGACATCGTCCAGGATTGGACAACATTGGAATGACATCAATGGATTATGTCACTCCAAGAAATTCCTACGCTTTGACGCTGGGAGGGCAGATCTGGCTCTAAGACTGGACAGGAGGAGCCTACGGACGCTGGTAGGGGCGCTCACGGGCCATTACACCTGCAAAGCCCACCTATACAGAATGGGCTTATCTGACACGGACATCTGCAGATTTTGCGGTGAAGATGAGGAGTCGATGGAACACTTGATAACAAACTGTGGGGCATTGTGCCACAGGAGACACAGGACTCTACATGCATATACGCTGAGTGAAGAAGATCTGCTAATGCTCCCACTGAAGGAGCTGATCCTATTTGCGAACGTATTAAACTGTTAAGGACAGGGGAAGCACAATAGATCAGCAATGGTCGCAGTGCAAAGGGCCATCCTGGGCCAAACCCCCATTATATTACTTACTTACTTACTTACGGTTTCAAAAAGTTGTTTGTGTCCATATCATCCAATTCAAGCCAAGAAAAGTTGGTAATCATAAATATATAGCGCTCGCCGTTGAAGGTGATGGCCACGCCATAGTCGTTTTCAAAGAAATATGAACCGATGACGCCACCAGTCCGAAATCCACACATCCGTTCACCGATTGCAAAATCGTCGAACGCGGAACGTTGCTCGAGCAGAACGTTCACTTTGATAAAAAAAATTATCATTTGCATGAGCTGTGTAACGCTAATAATAGTTTGACAAAACGGACTGAATAGGCGACAGCCAATTCGACAGATGTGGAGTTACTGTGTTTGTACGCAGCGTAGTCGCAAACAAAAATTATTTGCAATTAACAAACTCACTGTTTATACATCATTTTGGATAATCCCATTTTTAAATGACGTCTGATTACAAGAAAAAATAATAAAAAATAATCATACCACCAAAGTACAAGCAAAACAATGCAAACCGATTTTGATAATCGGTCCAGTTATGCGATAGGCGCATTTTCGAAAAAAATCTTATGGCACCAAACTGCAATCAAACCCTTTCAAACAAAAATAAATAAAGCGATTAACAGATGATAAAGTTGTGCCTGTACAAACGTTAAAAAAATGAAACAACCTAAACATGAATTGATAACATCTCATCTTTTTTGAGGTTGGTTAAAATGAAGATAATTCGGTTGCACTGTTATGTGGCAATAGTACTCCTAAGCTTTTTGGTAATACATACTTCGTCATACTCGTATGGTAATAGGTGCGCCACAATAAAAGCGTTAAGACAAGTGGCGTCATTTTAAAATTTATTTGCAAATACTTTCGTTAATTAAGAATTGCTTTCGTGTATTTGCTAATAGCAAATAAAAAGTTAATGCAAATGTTCCTCTTTGTAATAGTCTGATAATCACTTTCTTGAAATATGTTTTCAAATCTGTTTTTTGCTGTTGTATTTGTAATTTGTGGATCGTATCATATCCAATAAGGGTGGTTGGTTTTCCTTTTTTACGTTTTCTTAATAGGAAATAGTCCAATTCTAGAATAAGCTTTTGTGATCTTTTAGTTACGTGCGCAAAATTAATGTCGTTGTGTATCCAACCGTTGCATATTGCATTCAGGTAGTGCACCTGTAATCGCTGACGTTCGTAGAAAACGCTCCCAAAACAGATCTAACGGTTGCGTTAATATCTGCATTATTTTATTCCATAAAAATTTTGGCACAAAATGTCTATGGAATTAACAAATACATTAATCAGACTCATACTGCAAACAAATTTCAGAGATCTGGTTTTTATGCAAAAAAAAAAAAAAAAACAATCAAAATAAACGACAAACATTTTTTAAGACTCTTAAAACAGTCGATAGTTTTCGGCCACTATGTTTTTATTTGGTATTTTGTAAGTATTTCAAGTGAAACCATTGATTGGAATCAAATCCACAGTCGCCACACTGATGGGCACTGATTCCATCAATCAGTCTAACGTGGCATGTGCATTTATCATATTATTATATTTAGCAAATGATTCAAAATTATAAAATATCACATATAATAAAAATATATGGCCTTGGAATGAAAATTGCAATCTCCTTTAATTTAAAGTTTCCAAGTTTAAGTTGAAAATCAGTTTATATTGTAACAACATTTTAGTGGTGCATTTGAAAGTCTGTAGGATGAATCGAAAAGATGCTGGTCGCGTAAAGCTAATTATTCAATATGTAAATACAGCGTTGTACGTATGAATGGTGTGCATGAGGATGATGATGAATGCACTAGTTGATTGGTAAAAAGTACGTGACGTTGCGTAAAAAATCAAGAAATAAAAATTTTTCTACTTACATACTCCAATACAAAAACATGGACAGAAACTCCCATGTGTGCACATGATTAAATATACATTTATTTATGTTTTCGGATCTATGCACATGATCCACTAATGTTGGTATGTGTGGTAAAACAATTGCAATTATTGCTGCTACTTTGCTGCTGTTTGCATGAAAAAAAGCATATTCCTACACAAACACATACACACACGAGTACATGCGTATGCATGCTTGTATATGTTTGCAAATATTTAACAAAAACAAATAGGGAAAATGCAAAAAGAATTTTTTTAACTAAATGTATGTTGATAAAATATACACACATTAATAACCATCGAATTGAAGAAGGATGAATATTTGTTTGGCTGGTCGTTTAGACGGTTACTGCTCACCTACTAGCCAAACAAACAGTCGGCCAGTCGGCCCGTCAGCCAGTCAGCCAAAACAGATGAGTGGTTGGTTGGTGGATAAAATTGCTGGTTTGGTGGATTGCGGGATTGCCGACTGGATGGCTACTGTTGTTAGACATTTAATTCCCAAGCCGTATCCAGATATGAAATTAGTATATTCCTCTGAGCCGATGCAAGTAGCACGTACAGTGTTCATGTTCAAATACACATCACACAACAATAGACAACAAAAAAAGGAACGCTATCTATGGTATATGTGCGTTATACGAGTGTTAGTGAATTTCGTGTGCCACTGCCTCTTCATACAGATACGTGCACATTTTCAATTCATTCATTTATCCGTTCATTTAATACTGTATGTTTGCGGCGAGAAAAAGCTCCTGGGGTCATGCTCATGGAATTTTGCAATTGTTTGTAGAACAACGCCATGCAATACGATGTTGATATAAATTTAACAAACATTTAACGTGGGAATGTGTGTATGAACGAACGAATGTGCATAGATTCGTTTGTAATGATCATTATTATCATCAGCAGCATCCTACTCAACAGGGCCATAGTCGTTATCATCACATACAAAATAAAAACAAAAACTACAAGAACAACAATAACAACAACGGAAAAAGAGCAAACATCTATGAATTGTGAATTCATTTGCACTGAATTCATAAGCATCCTTTACTTTCTCCACCTCAAGTTCTTATACACGTCTGTATTCGCACTACTGCCTTTCGTTTCTTTCGCTTCGGAATCGTCCAACGAACAACTGAACCAACCAGTCAGTCAGGCGTAGTTTTTGTTTGTTCATGTTTGTTGGTTTGTAATTTAAAACAACATAAAAAAGTGGTACTTTTCGCGGCTAAGGAATTAAATCATTCATACGTTCCAGCAAATGAAAGCAGCAAGAATTGAAGTAAAAAAAGTAATAAAGAAAATTAAAAAAGCGGCGAAAAACATGTAAATTGTTGGCCTTTATCTGCTCTTTAATTTTACACTTCTGCTACTGTTTGTGTGTCGCCGTTGCAAGGGATTATAAGAAAAATACTAAAATAGTGGAAAAAGAACAAAAGGATGAATAAACATGCTGAATTGTACCACCAGTATGTTTGTGGTCACTTCAACAATTGAGGTTTTGAATTCGTTAATGTTTATGTTCTCGTACTTTCTTCCCATCCCTAATTTTTTTAAATATTTTATTACGAGAACTTCAACCTTTGCAAATTGCAAATTCTGTTATTAAAACCGTAATAAATAAGTGGGGGAAAATTAATAATAAAGCGGAAATGTCAATTGACGGGCAATTTAAGTGATTTAAATACTAAGTAGATTTCACGTTTAATCTTGCATATCAAATGAATAATTAAACTATAGAGTAAAAAGTAAAATTGAAAATGAGGAAAATAAATGTTTTTATAATTTTCAAAATAGAGGACGCGAACTAAAATTGCGAAACATATAAGTGAACCATTTCTAGAATGTTAAGCTGCACTATGTCACAAGAAGCCGCATAATGGCATGACGGTGAAAGGATCTTCCGAATTAATATTAAATTGTCTTTGATTCGTTTTTATGAAGGGCGCTGATAAGAAGATCACTTGGCTGCAAAACGTATGATCCCTTTTTGAAAGATCTGATAAAGGAAGATCGTACTGTTTAGTCTTGCTGCTGTATTGTCCCAATGAAGAAGGTGATACCTTCCAATTGAATCACATATTTTCAATTAAGCAAAGGCGTTGCTCTTCTAGTGCAGCACTGAGGCATAGAGAATCGATTTCTTCATCCTCTTTATCATTACAGATATGATGAAATTCATTGTAGAGGAGACACAACCTCTTGACATGGATGTCGAACCTAAAGTTACCCGTGATAGAGGCCACATCGTCCTATAATCGGAACGTCCAGATTTTTCGCTGTTTTTGTCTATAAAGCCAAAGGATTATTAACATGTTGCGGGGTGGCTCCGTAATCCATTTGATCTATTTAAACAAAAGTTTAGTATTTTGAATCATAAAAAAATTGTTCTCTCCTTTTTTGGTCGCCCGAAGAGTAACTAAATTACTTGATTTTGCTGTTGCTGCCCCAAGTGTGATTACCGAATGAAGCAGGTTTTCTCCCTACTTTGCTTCAAAGTAATGGACATTTATATTGTACGTATGAAGATTATTTCTTTTAGCAATCAACCAGAGTTCAGCTATTAAAGAATAACAATTTTATTGCCACATGCAATGAAACATTGTTGATGCAATCACAACCGCAAGCTCGCATTAATATTTGCCCTAATGATTCTTAAAAGACTTACGAGGTTCGTGTTTTTTTTTTTTTGGTAAGCGCGAGATTTTAATATGCACCAAGGGTTAAGGAAAAAATCTGGTGCTGTTAGATATTATGAAGGACGAGTTCAAATCTGCAAAATGGGAGATCGTTCTACCTATAAATTGTTACTTCAAAATCTCCATCGCTGCTCGAGCTGTGAGGATAGTTGCTGTATCCAACAAAAGCTCGTTTTGCATCTGTTTGTAACGCTCCCCCTTTAGAATTACGGTGATGCCATCGGCATCTTCAAAACAAGAAGGCCCAAGCAATTTTCCACCGCAAATGCCGCACCAAACAGCCACTTCTAGGTAATGCAATGGCTTTTGATGCATTTCATGTGCATTCTATTTTTCCCACAAATGCAAATTTTGTTTATTAACACGAACATTTAATTCAAAATGGGCTTTGTTGCCTTTTAAAATTTTTGATATAAATAAAAATATAAATCATAATCTGCTTAAAAACAGCAGACTGAAAATTTGTCAAATGAGCAGTAACAATAATCCCACTTTCGTGAGGTGGGTATCGTTCCATGGCTTGGTGAAAACTATTTCTCTTTACATCGACATCATAAATGTCAAAGCACATTGACAAAAGTAATAAAAAATAATAAAAAATCACAATGGAAAAACAAATGGAAGTAAATAATTTTTTTATTACAAGATTAATTGAATAACAAGAAATATGTCCTTCTAGTATAAAATCGATTGTGTTCCTTAATTCTTTATGTACAGGGATGCATAAATAGAAAATTTACTTAATTTGCAGATGGCGCCTTTCAGATTCACCAATATTTTTCCAATAAAATAAACTTGTTGCCTTTGAATTTTTTTTTTTTTCAAAGAAACCAAAATTATTTCAAAGTTTTTCCGCTTATTTTTTTAAAAAGATTTTTTACAGCGAGTTCTAGGGATAGATGTGTCATAACGATGTGAGTAAAACAACGTATCAAAAACAACACATAAACACACTCACGCCCTACGCATAGAACCTGCATAGTGACCTGGTGTCAATGATGTTTTATGGTGCATTATTCTCATTTCCGGTATTTTCCTTTTTATTGCAACATAGCAAATTGACAATTTTCAAAAGTGTTACGTGGTAACGCAACCCTTACGAGGAAAAAGTTCTTAATTTTTTGGTATTCTATAGCCATTGTAATAAAAAAATCGTAACAAAGTGCAGTACTTTAATTTATAATAATTTTTATAGAAGAACGAATAAATAACGATTTTTGACAGTGATTATCTAAATTCCAAAATGATAATGCAGACAATAGCACAAATGTAAAAATAATATATAAAATAGCCTGCCAAAATTTTCGGCCTTTAAAAGTGCTGAGATCAAAAAAAATTAAATTATCTAAAATTTAATTTTTATTATTTTCTACTTCTTACTGTTTATATTATATATACTATATTTTATATAATTTTTGTCAAAATCTAGTGTCGAAATAGATTTCGCGTTGTATGGGAAACAAAATAGAAATCATGTAAATGTTTTTGAAAATCTCCTTAATACTGGAATTTGCTCAGGTATAATTGCAAATAAATATTTTTTGAGAAAAAAATTTTAAAATAAAACTAGGGAAATTCATGAAGTAGAGCTGGATTCAACACCCGCCTTCATTATTTATTTATTTCATTAATAAGACTTTTCATATTTGAAATGAAACATTGTGCATTGGCGCTATAAAGTAGTAAAAGGTTTTCTTTCAGCGTATGTAATAAAAATTAGGTATGAGAGTCTTGAAATATTTGTATAATGTTAATGGTGTATATACATCAAATAAATAAAAAAAAAACTTATGCCACACGTCAAGTTGTATTTCTTATATGTTTTGGGGAAAGTACTCGGGGGCTGTCCCTTATTCATGCAATGAGTTCTGATGGAACTAAGAAAATTTAATGCGGGAACGGCTTTACATAGAATAGTTTTTGTGAACACTTTGTTTGAAGAGTCAGTAAAGATATCTGCAGGATCACTCTCATCGATCAATATTTTTGCGTAAAAATTGTAAATTAAATACGTTTAATTCATTTATAATTGGATTTAGAAACATCAAATACAACATACTAGAGCTTTCATTTAGCTCAACCATCAAAAGTTCTCCATTTTGTCATTCAAATTCATAGTTTTCATTTTAAAATGATGTTGTAACTCGATCCATTGCACTTTTCCATAGAGAAATGGACATAGAGACATTGATAATTGCCAAATTTGATATTTAAAAATTAATCAAATTGAAATTAAATTCATTAAATCGAAGACTAATTGATACTTTATTATTTGCAATAGGAATTGTGAGAAGTAGTTATACAGTTCTATAAAGAGACATTCGACAGAGCAGGTGATAGGTTTTGCCGCTTCCGAGCTTTGTAACATAAATGAATAGTAAAGGTATTTGTAGCAAAACATAAAGAAAAATTCTTGCAACACACATATTTCTTGCCTCTTAAGTTCTAATAGCAACAAAATTATTTATCCTCAACCTCATCTTTTTCTAAAAAAAAAAAAACAAAAATCGGAATGTCTTTTCAATATCGCCTCAGCTGTTGCCTCCGCCACAACTAAAATGCGGAAAATTCCGTCGGTGTTTTGATCTACATTTTGTAAAAATGCCAAATTTAACACTTGATACTTATCAATCATTGCAGAGAATTGACTTTCCTCCACATTCAATATCAATTGTCCTAGAAGAGGTGATGTTCTAACAAATTTAATTTTTTTATTCCATGTATTTTTAGTATTAACGGAATGTTATTAATTTTCTTACTTTTCGAAATAGTACAAGTAGAAAAAAAATATGTACAAATATGCGTTGGCAAAATATAAGAAAAAGCCAACAATGTAAAGGCTTAAATCCCTTGCCAAGAAATTCTGTCCCTAATTCGGATACACTGAGTGAAACACAATGAAAAATGGGGCAGAAGGATGGAACAAATCAATGAATAGGATTGTTGCTTAACATTAGACCTACATAAAATATTGTTATAGTGCCTTCTTTTTCGAAAGAAATTCATAAATTTATAAAAATTAAATCTATTTATTGCTCTTATTTGACAAATTTCATACCCTTGCAGTATTGATATTTTATATTTTAATATAAAAAAATTATCACACGTCGCTATTCGTAATTATATATTTTAAAATTAATCGTTCTAATTTCTGCTTCGATAGAAAAAACATAATTGAATAGGACGTATGTACATGGTTGAATTTGGTTGAGAGAGAATAGAAAATTACGGGAAATATTTGTCACTTATGCAAGTTTTTCTATGAAAAATACTTCGAAAAGTGGAATCCATTTTGGTAAAACGAATTGAGAACTTCAAGAATTGTTCTATGGAAGGAATATAGAAATTATGGCATTGTACATGTGCAAATTTATGAATTAGAAATGCAACACATACATACATACGCTCCTGAATATATAAGAAATAAAAAGTAATTAATTATTAATGCTTAAAATTATTTGGAATATTCCAACCAACTAATCGTTTAGAGTTTAAAAAATTTATTGTTTTTTGATCGTTATTCGCTAAACCATATCACCACTGAAGTTCACACTTCATTATGTTAAATTTAAAATAAAAAATACATACATCCAATAATAACTTTTCTATTATCATTTTACAAATAAAAAGTGTATGACTTAAATGATTTTTTTCCCAGAGCGGATTTTATTTCAAACGAAGCAGGGTATTGCGAAATTAATCATAAATATTTGATAAGAACATTTTATATCAATTAAACGACTTTCATAGTTAAACGGCGTGAGTTTATTCGAATTCCAATACATTTTAAAAATATGAATAGCGATAAATATTTAACAAGTTTATATGAAAAACATTGTTGGTTCTGTTTATTCTAAGCCTATAAGGAAAATGTGCTTAAGCCTGATTTTACAGATCTATTTATTTATTTAATTTATTAAATTTTAAAGTTGAATATGAGTTTGCTTTTTAACACAGGGTAGCGTATACGTTCTGTAAATTCTTATATTACCAATAAACTATTCTACATTCCATAAACTATCATAAGTAATTTCACGAGTAAAATTTCACTGAGGGATAATTTTGAAGTGGCAAATCACAATGGTGCCAGTAACTGCTTTTGAACTTATGGCGATTTGAGCACTTATTCCTTATTGCAACAAAATAATGAAGCTAAAAATTTCATATTTAGTTAAGAAAATTTTAATAAAATTTAACCCAATATAATAATACAGGCATGTTCTGCAAATCACAAGATTTCAAAATCACTTGTGATTTTAAAATCACAAATGTGATTTTGTGGTGTTCTGAAAATCACAAGAAATTTAACTTTTCGGTGTGATTTTACCTTTTCGAAAACACAAGAAAACGGCTGATGTTTTGCTTTGATTTGATGACAATTTTTTATGTATTGAAAATTAATAAAGGTTTAGTCAAAATAATAAGTGAACGTAAACTAAAATTATTTTTAAAATAAAATTTAAACACAAGTTGATATGCCTGCGGCTTTATTGTTGTCAGTAATATATTTGAAAAGAAATTTATTAATTTAACAAAAGAAAGTAGTTTCAAGATTACACACCGAAGTTGCCACCATATATATAGTTAGTAATCTGTGGTTGCCACTGTTCTTAATATATAATTATCGTTGCCATTTGCTACTATTTGATGCGTAATTATTTTTAAAATTAGACAAACAATTGATAGTTAATAAATATTTTGAATATAACTTAATAAAAATAATTAATTTTTATTGGAAATAGCTTGTTTAGTTAAAAAATTAAATATATTTCTCGTCGAAAGAAATATTTATCTACTCTGGCAAGCATCGGTGTAATTTCGAAGAATAAAAACACCTGACAACTAAAAAGTAAATGCAAATCACAAAAAGAAATTGCCAAATCACAAAAGCAAATAACAACATTTGTTACAATAGAAAGTGTTTGCAATTTTTTTATATTTTAGCCAATTTTCATCAATTTTACTCTTAAAATAAATAAAAAACAAATAAATGTGTTCAATTAAGGAGTTTTTATTGAGTTAAATATAAAAAGCCGTCCAAAATTAAGAAAGTGATTTCAGATCGGCAGCCACATAGCTGACCGGTTTCAAATCACAACAGTTCAAAAAGTTTTGTGCGCGGAACACCTTTTTTGTGATTTCAAATCACTTTCACAAAAAGTGATTTGCAGAACATGCCTGATAATGAACTGCTCATAACTGAACGCTGTCAGTTATTGTTTGCAAGTTTCACTATTACTGCCAGTTGGCTGCTATAGAAGCTCAAGACTATTGCAAACTAAGCTTGAGAAACGTTTAAGAACAAAAACAAAAATGCCGTGTTGCTTTGATGGATATTTTAAATAAGTATACAAAGTATATTTGACTTGCCTTAAATCATACTCTGCTGCCCTCTCCAGTCAGTCTTGTTTCACTTATAGACTGGGCTAAAACCCAACAAATGCTTTTAATAAACTGCAAACGTTCCTAAACTCGTGGCATTTTGACTTTGAATTAGCAGAATATCAAAATTCCTGCTAAAATTTCAAGTATGCGAATACAATAACAGCAGCAGTAGTTACAACTAATGCAACAAATATTTTTATATAAATGAACTAAAATATTTAGAAACAGTTGCGCTAATGGTACGAAGGCACAACAACAATTGCTTTTCAAACAATAACTGCAGAAGTTTATGCTTCATTTAGTATAACGTGCACATTTACATACAAATACAAATTGAATACCATATTTATTATTTAAATATTATGCAGCTGCACAAATATTCAGATGCGTACGTTGCACAGTGGAACTATTGCCGATAATTTATATACGAATACATATAGTTGAACTTATATTTTTACTATAATACAAAAGTATATGTTTTGACCTCGATCGGCGAAAATGTTTTATACACTCGCAATCACTCTGACTGCTCCACAAAGATTAAATGATCTATAATTACCCAGTAAAATTAATATGTGGGAAAAAGTGAGTAATGTTTAGACCCACCTAAGATCTTTCGATTACACGGCATAGATGGAGGTTGTGCCCTAATTGTAGATTGAAATAAGCATTGCGCACTAGCACTTAATGGAAGTGAAGTAACACTCAGGCAATTAACGCCTACTACTTGAGGATTTTTTTGTAAAAGGGTTAGAATAAAGTGGACAGGTGGTGAAAGGAAGCTTAAGTACTTTTTAACACTCTACTATTCCGCGTTTTTTATAGTATAGTTGCAGCGCCCCTGGTGTTAAGTAGGGGCATTAAGATTCTAAAGCTGTAATTGTAGCCATTTTCTTGATTGTTTTATTTCGGCGTCGACTCTGCTAACATTACTGGAGAAAGATGGCGCAGAAAAGTATCCATCGCTACCGGTACTGTTCAGTGACCACTAGTTTTAAAACTCAACATGCTGTTGCATTCTTTTGCTCCAGCAGAGCGCGGAATGGTGGACACTCCTCGAGCAAATAAATTAAGTGATTGAAATGCTTCTTTTGTAGGAGTTTGTTCTCTATCTGCTTTTATCTGGTTATTTTTTGAATTTTTGTGTGTCTAATCTGGCTTTAATCTTAAGTTCTTAAAATTAGTTCACTATTACCATCCACATTACGCAGGATAACAAAATGAAGTTTTTTTTTTAAATATTGTAAAGAGAAATATATGTATCGTATGCATCTGCTGACTGCGAAAACATAACTATTTATTTTCTAATACATATAATTTTAGGGACATAAATGCATAATTCTGGCATATATTGTATTCTTGGCGAAATATTTCATAAATGGTGCTCCCAACCCTGTAATATTTTTTCACTTTCGATTGGGTACCATCATGTCGATGCTTTCTTCATGATATATTACTTGAATAGGAATTAGATAACTAAACATTACCTTCGTTAAATATTTGCAAAATAAATTAACATTTCTACTACTTTTCTTCATGTTTATGACTAACAACCCGTATGTACACATTTACATTAGATTGAGGATTTTATATGTAATGTTGCTTCCTAATATTTGTAATAAAATGAATTAATTTATCTTAAAAATATACAAATTAAACTCAATTACCATATTGGCCTTTAATATAATTCACAAAATTAATAGAATTTTTTAAAACTAATTTTGAATTTGATCGTAAATTTTTTTTGGACAAATATCATCAAGAGTGAACTTCAGCGCCCTAAAAACGTCAATATAACGATAAATCGTCAAATCTGACTGCTATATTATTAAAATGAATATACTTTTTCTTGGTGGGCTCAAGATCAAGTCTCATTACACTCTATTGGAGTGCGATGAGATATTATCTGTTTCATGTATAGGTATGACAAAAAAAGTATATTTAACTACCAGCTGGGGGAACATCCGCACTTATTCGGTGCCGCTACACACCTCACTAGCACCCTGGTCTACCTTTTGAGCAGCTTGTGGCATATATGTATTTCTCTGCAACAATATAAGGAAATAAATCAAATATTTTTTCTAAATTTGCATACTTCGCAAGACATGTATAATGCAAAAATATGAATTATAATAAAGAAAATGCAAAAATATGTACCAACAGACCGATGCAATTCTTAAGTAAATTCTGTAATTCGTAAAGAGATTCGGTTTTGCTATTGTCAAACTTAAGGGAAAAGACAAGCATTTGCATGAGTCCTCTGTCCCTGCTTATAACTACTGAGAGTTCGAAGCAGGGCTGCCAGAAAAATTTGTGAAAAAATCGTCAATTTGGTGAGAAAAAATAAAAAAATCGTCTTTTTCGTGTTTGACAATCGTCAAAAAAATCGGGCAACTTGTAAAAATATAATTTTTAAACACTTTTTTATTATTATTAAAAAACAATAGGGCAAAAAACATAAATCAATCATACTTATTGCCTTTTTCTGATTTAAGAACTTTTTCTTCCGTTCGCATAATAACATTGAAATCAAAACTCAAAATTTTGTTCTTGTTTTAAATGTATGTAACTGCACGAATGAACGAAAACGATACGTCTGCAAAAGGCTATTAAATATTTTTATACACTTTAATTTTTATTAAAAAGCAATAAAAAAAATTAACAATTCAATCCTACATATCCACAAATATTTAATTGTATCGTATAGATACAAACATATGTACAAAAATAAAAACTTATGATGTACTTAAAAGCGTTACAAATAAATATCTGAACTTAACATTTTTATTAAGTCAGATTTAATTACAATTTTATAACAATTTAAATTATTTATTTTTAAATAGTCTTTGGAATAAAGGATACCTTCAACCGAGTCATTTTCACATACATACATTTATGTATACCCGCAAAAGAAAAACGACCGTGAACTTTTTCGCCTTGCCTTTTTTCTTTACTTTTGTATGGTTGATCTTTTTTGAAGCAATATGGTAGTAAATGCCCACAACATATCAAATGATAAACACTTTATTAACATAAAGAAATGCTTTGAAGACTGCATACATAAGTTGTTGATACCCGTCAAACATCGGCAATTATTTATTGCAGTTACACTTTACCAATTTGAAGTAAAAGAATTGGAGCTGTCTCATTTACAAAAATATTTTGTTTCTGTGTTGCCTAACATACAGAAATATAAAACACATTTAAAGCTGCCACTGTCCAAAAGACTAAAATCGTCACATTTTGTAAAAAAAATCGTCAAATCATCAATTTGCCAATTTTTAAGGAAAAATCGTCAAAATGACGATAAATCGTCAAATCTGGCAGCCGTGTTTCGAAGAGTAATTTTGCATATAAAGAGCAACCAGAGCCTAAATGAAATAAAGCTCAAGAAATGACGCATAAAACTAAAGATGAAATTCTCGTTATTTCACCCAATATTTTTTAAATTAAAATTTCTTGGAAATGATTATATTTTCGTGTTGGAGTTATTTCATTTTATGAAAATACTTAAAATGTAAAACAACCAAATTTTTTTTTATTACAGTGGGGCAAATTTTAGGTCTTAATTCCTTTTATTTAGGACATACGAGTTTTTTTCTCTTCAATTTATTAAGCCCAATACCTGCCTCTAAAGTAATTGTTACTTGACGACATTCAGCTGGGTACAAGAACTTTTCCCGGTATTACCGTCTCCCGGCGGACGAAACAGCCCATCTTCAGTTCCTAAATCATTTCTGCATTGCCTTATAAAGCGAGGAAGGTTTTGTACATGCTACAGGATAATAAATTTTTACGTGCGGCTGAAGGCCGGCAAAGCACTGAGTCACCGCCTATCCACATGGCCGAATGCCTGTAATGTAAAATACTTTAGAAAGCGAGTCCGGGCATGGAAATATCAAAGGTGAAAAGATCTATTGCCAGACAGAAATGCATTAAAAACGGAATTGTGCTTGCATTCTCTTATGAGAAACCCGGCCTTACTTTCTAAAACTTTTCTACATTTAGGAGAACATTCATATTTTTTTGATTTTATTTAATTAAGACTTCTTTAATTTTTATTGCATGGGAGCTTTTTCATTACGCAGAGACTAAAAACTTGAGTTTTATTTTATTTGCAGATTTGAGAATAGTTCGATTTTCATGGTACTTATTTCAATAATTTTCTAGGGACGTAATTAATTTTTCGGCCCTAGTTCATCGAGAGTTTTTTCTTTGTACACTTTCTGATACATGTGAATAGTTAAAGCAAATTAATGAATTTTTCCTAAGCTCAAAAATGTTTATTTTATTTAAAATTTGAAATCATTCACTATGCGAATATCTCAACAAATTGTTACTTAAAATACCATTAAATTAATTTAGTTTTGAATCCGTCTCCATTTACGTTTGGTATGATTGGGACAAGAAAGCTGATTTTCTTGTACTGAGACAAGAAAAATATACATCTATGGTAAAGTGGAATCTAACCATTTTAAATGAACTTCTGGTAGCAGTTTGCATCATGCATAAGACCATAATGATTCTGCTGAAATTGCTTTTAAAGCACAAAGTATAACAAAAAAATTATTCTTATAATTTTTAATTTTGTTCTACGATTTGAGCACTATCCGACGGAATGGACGATCCATCCCTCAACCAGAAAAAACCATGCGATAGTGAAGTCATACAGGCCTATAAGTTTGTTATCTAACATGCCAAAACTGAGAAACCACTTGTGAGCAACCTGATTCGCTGTTGTAGAATATATTCACAGTAGAAGAATAATAAAAACGCTTGTAACCAATTCAACGACAGTTGCAGAACAGGGGTCTAATCACCGCACACGATATCGAGCAAAATGTATCGAAATTTTTCATTTTGGTATCATGGCATACGATATCGTTTAAATTGTATCGTAATTTGAGATTATGGCATTCAATATCGAGTAACCAAAGAAGTTACATCTCTCGAGCTGTCATTCGATACGTCATTGCCTATCGTAAAGAAAAAAGAAGCAATTGATTTTAGCGGTGAAAATATTTTAAAAAATATTTTGCAAAAAAATAAAAATGTAAGTTGCTTAAAATTATTTGTGTGCTCTGTAAAATAAAGAAATATTTGTATTTTATAGGACAAATGTTAATAAAATAAATGGCAAGCAAAAAGAAATTATGGCAGATTTTATGGCTGCACATCCGCAGCTAGCCAGAAACATCTTGCCAAATTGTGCCCAAGGACGGAGTACTATGAATAAGTTGTGGAATCAGCTGTCCAATATGTTGAATATGGCTGGCCCACCCATAAAAGAAATTAAGTCGTGGCGGAAAGTAAGTACATGTACTTATATACATACATATAACTCTATTTGTTTTTAAGCATTACTTCCAATCATATTTTTTTACATACATACATGTTTATAAATCATTAGGTTTTTACTGACCAGAAGCATCAAGCCAAAAAGAAGCTATCATTTAACATGAAATCGAGGAAGAAAACAGGAGGTGGTCCTTTCGAAGAAATAACCTTAACACAAGCTGAGGAACAAATTGTCGAGGCTGCTGGTATAAGTGCAGCAGTTGAAGGTCTTTCTTCAATCAAAACGTTTGGCTGTTCCAAAGAAACAAATGAATTTAGCATTGAAGAAATTGAGGAGTTATTGTCCAGTGGAAATAGTGACAATGAAAATATAGATAAGGAGGGATTGGAAATTGAAAAAAACCTTAATTATGAAAGTGCTGAGAAGAAAACTCCAAAAGTAAACAAAAAATCTGCCAGGAGCGAAAGTAAATTAAACCTCCTTAAGTATAATTTAAAAAAATTTGAAGAGTCACAAGGCTTGTTAAATGAGAAGTTTGACCGATTGCTGAAATTAATGGAGAGATCAAACGAACTTAAAGAAAAATCACTCAATATGAAAGAAAAGGAACACATTGCAAATTTGGAAATCAAAAAGATTGATCTCGAAATAAAGAAAATGGAACTAGAAATGTTAAAGCAACGAAATTAGAACATGACACAGCATCTAGTGAAAAATATTTTTTAGTTTATTTTATAAATTACAAAACAAAGCTTATGTATGAATTCAATTCTTTTAATTTTATGTGATAAAAAAGTACAAAATGAAAAAAGTATCTACTACATATGTACATATGTATATGAAATAAAAAATGCAATATTAAATAATACTTAAGTTCTTAAGAGTCAAAACAAAATTAGTTTTATTTATTTCTCCATAATGATAATTTAATGTGGTCTCTAACCCTTTGCCCAACTTTGGTTAGCTGTGTCTCATTTCCAACATTAGCTATAGTAGGACTAGTTTCAACTGCGGTATTTTGTGTGTAGTCCGGTATATTAAAATAAATACATAAATTGTGCAAAGCAACGCATACATTAACAAAATGTGCCATTTTTTCCGGACTGTATCGACTTCTCTTCTCGTTGCTCAGAATTTTCCATCTTGCTTTCAGTATGCCAATAGATCTCTCCACTATGCATCGTGCTTTGGAATGTATGTCATTAAAATAAGCCTCCATCGAACCATCCTGTGGATTTCTGTACGGAGTAATCAACCATGGTTCGAGAGGGTATCCAGAGTCTCCTATTAATTAAAATAAACTTAAATAACAGATTGATTGCATATGTTCATCGATCTTACCCAAAAGCCAAACATTGCTAAAATTGTTACTGTTGTATATCTCTTCTAGAAAGCTTCTTTCCGCTGAATGTCTCCAAACAAATGAGTCATGCGCTGCTCCGCCATATTTTGAGTTTATCGCCAAAATTTTATACTCATGATCACAAATCTAAAATACATAATTATTTTAAAATATTATTTGCCAATTAGTTAAAGATTAATACATACCACCATAGCATTAAGACTGTGATAGCCTTTTCTATTAAAGAACATATGCTCATTTTTACTTGGCCTTTGCAATCCTATGTGTGTACCGTCCACACATCCGATAACTATTTAAGAAAAAAGTAAACCGTAAGCATATGTACATGCTGTCTAAACTAATTTAAACAAACCTCCGGGAATTTTATATATATTGTAAAAGTGGGCCATACAAGAGAGGGACTGCTCAGGTGAAAAAGTGACAAATTTGGGACAAAGTTTTGTTTCCATTTCGTTTACAACGTTGTTAACAATTTTCGACACGGTACTTTGTCCTAAGCCAACCAAATAGTCATTTCCCACGTTACGATACATATTGTATGCCATGATTTGCTTATTCGACTCGTATCGTAATCTTAATCGATACGATACTTCATTAGGTATCGTATGCGGTGATTAGACCCCAGAACAATTTATTAATTCATTATGGCATACAAGAAAGAAGGAGATAAAGCAAAAACATAAGAAGACACTGTTAGATAGTTATTAATTATTATCAGTGGTTGATAGTTATTAATTTTTAACACTCCCATACTATACCAGAGTTAATGCATCCGGGATAACCAATTTGGTTTCAGTAAGAAACATGACAGTATTAAACAAAAATAGAGACTTGTGCATTCGTTAGATCTACTTTCGAAGAAAAAATATTATCATGCTCTCTTCATTGACATTTTCCAGGCTTTTCGAAAAGTATGCCACGATGGATTAATTATTAAACTGAAAAGGAAATTACACGCAGGCACTAAATAGATCCTATTGGAAAACTACTCAGCTGGTTGAATAACTATTATTAGAGAAAGTAACTTATTTAGCAGACCGCAGCCAGTAGAAGCAATGGCTCCTCAAGGCTGCATTTCGGGTCCCAGCGCGAAAGATGTGTAGTTAACCACAGAAAAATAAACTGTCTTCTTGTTATCTAGTACTGGATGGATGATATAAGATTTAAGCTTTGAAGACTTGTTAATTCAATTTATATTGAAGATTCAATATATAATGAAAGTAATAAATGAAAAAATTCATCTGTGACAGCAGTGTGCAGGGTATTGAGGAGTTCATTTAAAACGTTCACCTCATACTGTTATCAAAAACACATCAATCACTATGATTCACTAAATTAAATATCATCCACGGCTGTAAAAGCACTAATTTGGGTGACGTTAATTTAAAGGCTGTCTCAGCAAGAATGCACTTTTCCATGTAAAAATAAAAACTTGTTCCGATTAAGCATGGAATAAAAAATATCCGTCAAGTGGCCTACACGGCTCTGATGACATGCCATTGTTCCTTTCATGAATTTTCCATGATTTTTTCACAGAGATGTGGCTGTATCTCACCGATGACGCGTTGAATCTTGGATTTGAGCTCAAAAATTCTGATTACACAAAACCCCAAAAAAAAAATTGCACGGCGTTAGATCGAATGACCTTGGTGGACAGTTGACATCAGAACTTCTTAAGACAATTTGTTCCGGAAATCGTTTCACTGCAATTTCATCCTCATCTTCAAAAAAGTAAGGCCCGATCACGCCGCCTAACCAAATCCGCACCATGTATGTGTATGCTCAATGTGGCTACATTTGTTTCCTATGGATCACATGAGGATTTTTTGAGCCCCAAATTTAACAAGCTCCTCAGGTAGAATTGCGCTTCATCGCAGAAGAGGACTTTTTTTTCGAAAAATTGGCATTGACATTGAACGAATTGATGATTTGGGGTTTTCGGCGACACTCTCGCTTACAGAAGCAATGTTTTCAAGAGACCGACTTGTACGTTAACGCTCAGGAGTCTTACTGTCCGTATCCGATCTACTTGTTTCACAGTTTTTTTATCACTCTTCTAATGGTTGAGACATTACGGTTAAAAATTCTTCGAAGTTTGCGAGCGGTCTCAGCATAACCTTCCAGTTTTCACAATTATAACGCGTTGTTCTTTCGTAAAGCGTTGCATTATTAATAATCGGAATACATACTACGTTTATACGGACGTCTTATTTGCAAATAGAACTATTTGCAAGTAACTAATTCACTGTTTATACGGGAAATTGCATACAGAACTTGTGTTATTGTTAGTGATGCCATGTGACGAAAATATGATTGTTTAGTAAGTAAAACACAAAAAACGTTCATGAAGTGGCAACGTCTTACTTTTTATTTGCAAATAGTGTCGTTATTCACGACTTGTTAAGTGAGTTAATAAGTTACAATAAAAAAGTTATACGGCAACATTCTTCTTTTTTATTTGCAAATAACACGTGCGTATAAACGTAGTAACACACATGTGACAGCTGCCACATTTCAGTGTTGCCACTTGCACAAAAAAATAACACTAAAATTAAAAAGTGCATTCTTACTGAGCCACCCTTTATATGTACTAATGTACTTGTACTAATATCTGGCATGTGTGTATGGTATATCTATGTATATGTAATTGTATGGCTCAATGATCAAAAAATGCGCCATGTACTTTAATTTAAGCAGTTAGATAGAGTTAAAAGATGTTAAGTTTTAAATTAACCTTTTAGATTTGAGAGTTTGTTAAGTCTATTTCTGATAACAATTTCAAGCACTTCGGGAATTCATAAGGCCATTATTAATATGCTATATGTGTGCCTTCTTGCTTTGTAATAAAAACAATGAAAGTTATCCTAGTAAATAGCCAGATTTTCAAAAACTTGAAGGTAGTGGGAGTGTAAATATATTTCTAATAATTTATGTTTTCGGATGTTGTATTTTTTCTAACCATACACGGCAACGCTTAAGAATCAATCTGTCAAAAGCCAGACCATGATAATTAGATAAACAATTTGAAAATTAATATATAAGCGAAAATGTTATATTTGTGGCGAAAATATACATACTTCACATTACCTTAGCCCAACTTTTCGTAGGATTCAATATCCAATAGGTTCCCCTACGTCCTAGAATTAAATACTTTAGTATGCATCTCATAAAAATAAAAATAAAAACGTTGACACTAATAAAGTTTAGTGAACTCGCCTGTCTAATTTTCTTGTATTTGTATAGCTTTTGAGCAAAGCTTTCGAAATATATTTTTAAAATTAAATGTGAGTGTATTTTGGTTGCACTAAGCACCGTGAGTTAAATGATCTTTTGTTCATTCTAAATGGTCACTGAAGCAGATTAAGGTTACGCGGAAAGCAAATTATTTTCAAAGTGAGAGATTGCGTACTTTACCTGCAGTCATCAGGATACTTTCATGGAACTTCTGCACGCCTCAACCGCTGGACAATCATAGAGCATATGATATGAGCAATAATTGTATACAGCTATAAACGTATGTTGAGATCCTCTGTTAGGTAGACAGCCAGCTGGTTCGTTTCCAGCATGACCTTCGTAGCAAAGCACGCGGCATAACTTGATAATGCCTGACTTTATCTCATAAGGGACATTCGAATACCTTTACGTTTTTATCTAAGGCACAACGTTACCATTGAACATTTTTAAAAAGTTGATTTTTTAACTATTTTTAATATAAATTATTAGCACTTGCCGACTTAGTTATATTCGAATCAGGGAAAATCAAAGAGTTGAATTTGCTTATTCCGCCCATTGACTTAAAAGAATGCATTTTAAGAATCGCACGTGGCACTAGCTTTATTTATGCAATTGCAACTTTTCTACGAAATTCACTATTTCGCTTGGGCAAAAATTCTTTCTTATATGTTTTAAATATGTTTTTTTTGTTTCTGCATGACGGTTTTTATATGATTGTGTTGATTCATTAAAAGCTGTTTGCAAGCAATACAAACGGGGCGCTTTGTCTCCAAATTTTACGTTTTTTGGAAGAACACGGGCTGTTAAAATTTTCCGATTCGGACTCTGTGGAGCCTTCTCTGCACATGTATCAATAGTAATGTCATCGTCTTTTTCGAGGGCTTGTGTAGTTTTTATTTGTGGTTCATTTTCAGCCTTTCTTTTTGCGTTAACGAGAAATGTTGAAATTCTATGATGAAAAACAAATGCTTACCTGCCCATTTATTCCAAAATTGCTTTGCCTCCAACTAATAGGTTTAGTACGGATACTACTATAGCAGTAATTACGTATACATTTACAAAGTCCACGAAAATTAAGGGCTTGTCCACCTAAAAAGTCACTTACATATGTATTCATATGTACACACACACCTCGTCACCACCTGTGTTTACCACTTGGGCAGGTTTTGTTCAAACACCAATACTATGTAAACTAATATTCACTGGAAAAAGAATACGAGAAATTTCGGTTCATCTTCATTTCGTTTATTCTGTCAAAGTTTTCCCTTATTCTGTTATTAATATTCTTCATATATTTTCATATCAAGGGGTCTGCTATTGACTAATTCTCTGTTAATACCAGATACGAAAATGTAGGAGATAAATGTAATAATTGCCGCAAAGATCAGTTACTTAATTCCCATAAACTCTAACTAAGTCTTGCTTTCTCATATTATTTTGAGTTTTATATGATAACAGGTGTGTTCCCCTACTCTAAATTTTTGAACCCATGGGACTTCAGTTTTACCGAAAAGCGTTTAAGTGCTCGTGAGTTGTGTTAATAAAAATGTTTTTAGAGAGCAAGAATAAAAAATATGTATTTTCTCTTCACAAAAAACAGATATTGATAGAAATTAATGTAAAATTCCTTTACGGACCGTAACTCCAGGACGATGGCATGTGTTTGAACATTGTTTTTCTATTTTTTTTAAAGGGAGTGTGCCTATTGCATATTCTGCTTTGTTGTCGTCAATTCGCTTTGCTTATGCCTCATAAACGTTTATAAAATTTAAAATAAATAATTTAAGGCGAGTCCCCTCCCATTAAATTCGCCTTGCATAGACCATATGATGATTTGTAGATGCAAGGCGAATTCGGCCATAACAAAGCAACTTGTTTATTTTGAAGTATCTTTTGGTGTCAAAAACAGTTGACTGAAACAAATTTGATGGAAATAAAATTAAAATAGAAAAAAAAAAACAATTGCTTTAATACTCTCACACACCATCTGCAAATGTTTCCTTTTAATTCTAAAAGTGATTTTCCTAGCAACGAGTAAGTCTTTGTGTAAATCTTTTTGTGTATGTAAACAAAAAAAAAAAACAACAACAACAAAATAAAAAAGTCATCTCGGCGGTTAATGTTACCTAAGGCGAATTCACAACAGACTGAATTGACAGAACAGAAGATATTTTTTTTTTTTAAATTTTAGCCATAACTGACTGTTGCGGAGTTGCACCCTGGGGGCATGGATTATACATCCTGTCTTGGTGGCTTGGTGTTGTGCTTTCTGGGGTATAGGGTTATCAGGTTTCCGGACCTAGGTCTTTTTGCTGATAACTCCTAAAAACTTGTATGTTCCCACCCAATCCCTGAATTATCAGGGTAACGGGCGTGCATGCAAGTAAATGGGTAATATAGTCTTTCCAGACCTTGACCTGTGGCCAGTTACCCATAGAACTTAATATGTTACCACCTAATTCCTGAAATAACAGGGCAACGGGCGTGCATATATGTATGTAAGTATTTAAAGAAATAGCTTTGCCTATGCTTGTCTGGGTAAAGGTGCTACCAATACCTAAGGTTTGCACGGGACCTAAAATCGGAGGTGTTTTTAACACTAGGCCGACCAGAGATCCTATCTGGTACTTTAGACAGAGCTGCCTTGACGGTTGCGCTTGGTGAGTTGTCCATTTGATAGAGGGACTTTTACTGCTGGGCCATTGGGGTGGTAAGCACATTAGCAAGGTGTCTGTACATGACTTTGCAGCCTGTACAGAATTTGTAACCATATCGTCCCTATCTGGGGCACATGTGGTTTTCATCCCGGATGTGCTTCGGAAGGGGACGGTGGTGAATGGCTTTATTCACCGAGTGTGTAGAACACCGTCAAGTTAGGTCTTATGACAGGTAATGATGTAAATCTTTGACATATTTGTCAACATTTTCTTACGGGATTTGATAAAATGTTTATTTGTTTTGATTAGTTGGCTGTATTTGACATTAAGCAATGAGAGTGTTGTATTTGGTCTATGCAAGGCGAATATAAAATGTTCACGGGAAAATTGTTGTGAATTATTAAACAAAGAGTTTGACAGCCATGCTACATATCAGCTTTGGTAATCTATATAAAAGATCCCTGAAACAATTTTAATAAAATTTTGCACTAGTGGCAAGGCGCACTTACTGGAGTAGTATCAATGAAATTATAAATTTATATCAAGAAAGCAACCCCCGGTTTCTCGTTTGATATGAGAAATTTTGTAAGCTCATGCCATTCGTATTGTGTAGTGAGGTTTTCGTTCTGTTTGTTGCAGTACGATAGATTTTCGTACTCTTCCAAAAACTAAAGCCCCTTTCAAAAGAATAAAAATCACAGTGAAAGTTTGATTCGTTATTACGAGTGTCAGTTATAAAAGAAGTCATAGGAAACTGTTCTATAGGTATCTTCTTAGGGACACGTTGAAACGAAAGTAAAAATATTTAGAATTCAAACATTTCAGGATAAATAAAAGCATTTTGAAAATAAATTATATTTAGTAACTGTGGTTTTGCTAAAAAACTTTTTATTAATGTTGTTATTGAAAATAATTTAATAATTGCTTACTATAACTTCTACATGCAAAGAAAAAACGTGTTTGATACAGTCGCAACTGTAAACAATTATTTGAGCGACCTAATGATTCTATCAAACATGTTTGTCAGAACTATTTTACTATGTTCATTACAATAGCACAGGGAAAATTATTTTTTTCATACCTACATATGTTTATTTGAAATACATTTGCTCATGCAGCTTCTATGCAGTGTTCAATATTTTTCTTTATATTATAATATGATTTGTTTTTATTAATAGGATATTTATTATGATCTTAATAATTAATCATACTGAATTTTTTTAAACTTTCATATTTTAAAATGTTTTTTTTTTTTTTTTTTTTTTTTTTTTTGATACAAAAATTGTGTTTCTTATAATATTGTTGAAACAATTGCAATATGGTTTGATTGGTCAAGGTAAAAAATTAATGAAATATATTGTTGGCTCAATTACGTATTGTTCGAATGAACCCAATATTACAATAATGATATGTTAATAATATTTTTAGGCTTTAAAATGATTTTTCGTCATGTCACGTCAAATTTGGACTGTAAACAAGCCGGTTTCGGATATATGCCATCTGCCGTTTTTTTTTTCTTACTGGGATCAAGGAAAATCATTCCAAATTCAAGCAAACCCCGTGAGAAGAAAAACACAACTCTCAGTCATACTTTTTTCTTTACGTGTAAAAGAAAAATTATACTCAATAGTATACAAGAAAGGGCAATTAAAAATGGGGCCCACAGCTTGGTTCTATAACTGATTAGGTTCTATAAAATAAAAATATGAAATATACAAATACTTTAAAAATGCTAAGCTACTTAAGCTCTTTTTTGTGCACTGCAGGGAAGGTAATAAAATTATTAAACAGTAACAACATAAATTACAATTAATACTTGGTGCAGGTTTGGCTAATAAAACGAAATAGGTTTATTATATAAAGGGTTTATTATATAAAGATAGGTATTACCAACTGACTACATAACAATTATATTTAAAATATTTTCCTAGCTTTAATTTTCGCAAAAGTATCAATGACTTCGTTTAAATTTAGGCTTGATGCGGTTTTGTTTTCAAATGCTATTAGCGATAAATGTCGGAGTCGACTTTGCCCCATATTAATTCTTAAATAATATTTTATTATTTTTAATTTGCTAAATGACCTTTCAGCTGCTGCAGAAGTGACAGGAATTGTAAAGAATAATAACATTGCTGTAAATACTTCCGTTAGGTCGCATTCTAGCACTCCATATTTGCTCATTATTTCCTTACATAATTGGTGAACAGTCCATGCTTGAGTTAGTTGAGGTAAAACTAGGTGGTAAATATTAATAAATTGAAGTGAAAAACTAGGGCCTATTATATCTGAATATTTTTTTTGGAATTCGTCACACTTTTGTAATAAAGTTGCTTCATCAACATGTAATAAAAATGTTGGTGTTAGAAAATCGAATATATGACAGACTGCACTCATGCCAAAAAAAAAAAAAAACGTGTATCTAATTGAGATATTACTGTGTCTAGTACATTATTAAAAATCTCAATTTTAAATATTTTTTCTCGGTTTGGAAATCGGTGATCAGCAGCTAATTTATCAAAATGTTTTTTAACTTTTCTTTTCCTTTTTTCTTGAAAATGGGTATCAATACCATATTTTCTTGCAGTTTCACTGGCTTTGCACTTGAATAATTCGAAATCATTTCTATAAATTTGCAACTTTGCTTTGGTCTCTGCTAAAACTTTACTCGCCTCGCCCAAATTGACGTCGCTTTTTTGTAAAATTCTGGATGCATAATTAATGTCGTTCAATATACTGTGCATGAATTCGCAAAGCAACACGAACTCGAAATTTAGCATTTTTGTTTTAATACTCTCTGCTCATCTTTATTAGGACTCTTTAGAACTACTTCTGACAATGCTTTGATAATATCAAAATAACGAAGTCTTATTGCAGATATCGTATTGACCCTACTGGACCATCTAGTCGGATTTAGTTTTTTTAGAGTGGTGTCCGATTCGCCAGTGAATTTTGACAGTATATCCCAACGTTTGATGCTGTTTCCGAAAAAGTTATACAAATCTTGCAACGTTGCGAAAAAAAAATGTATTTCCACACAACTGCTAACGGCAGCATTTATCACCAAATTTAAATTATGAGTGGCACAATGTACGTACTCTGCGTTAGGCTGGATATCCTTAATATGTTTTTGTACACCATTATACACACCACTCATCACACTGGCACCATCATAGCATTGCCCCACACATTTTTTTAAATCAATATTTTTGTCGATAAATAATGTTGTCAGTTGGTTGACTAAATCTACTGCGCCATGTTTGATGGCTGCATAAAAGCCTAGAAACACTTCTTTTACTTCTATATCAATTGGCTGCCAATTTTCTGATCTGGTTATTACCGCATACCTCACAACAATGCTTAGCTTCGATATGTCCTGTGTCGAATCCATTATAATGGCAAAAACGGTGACGCTCTAATTTGTTCTAGTAGATGGGTTTCGAGTTTGGTCCCCAAACTCTCAATCATTTCATTTTGAATTGTTGCACTCAGATGTCTCGTAGATCCTAAAAACATAAAAAACACAATTTCAAGAAGTCCTGATATTATACAGTTAATAATTGAACACAAAATAAAACGAAAAAAAAAACTTAGAAATAATTATTATTACCTTTGGGCATATCCAAAACTTGCCGCAAAATGTGATCATATCGGGCGACAAGCTCTACAAAGGACAGAAAATTTCCGTGGTATCCTTCCTGACTTAAGTCTTCTTGATGTCCTCTCAAAGACAAAGAACTCTTTGCTAGGGTAAGTATGATATCGAATAACCTTTGAAGAACCATTTTCCAAAATGATGCTTCTTTGCGAATTTCATTTTCAAGTTTCTTGTCGATAGTATTATTATCGTTTTTTTCCAAAATTCATACACAGCACATGCTTTCGAATGGCTACTCGAACACCTGTGTTGTTTAATTCTTTCGGATAAATGCTTCCAATCTCGAATTCCCGTACACCAAACATTATTCCTTTGTGAAGCAAATAACCAGCAGGGTTGAAAATAGGCAGCGTCTAGTATTTTGGAATAACACAACCAAAAACGATTAATTGGCCCATATTTAGAACACGAAATGTAGTACAATTTTGAAAAACACCTATTGTTCTGGTGGATGTCTGTTGGAAAAGGTCCTGAAGGCTGTAAAGGCCCCATATCAAGAATTTGACGTTTTTCGTTATCACTTAATATTTTGTTCGTGAAGTTTCCCAAGTCATAAGAAGATTTGTAGTACACATTTTCAAAAAATGTAGAGGTGTGTGGTTCCTCCAAACCCTCCGCACTTATGTGTGTCATGCAAACATCATCCACGTTCACATGATCGGCGGCGGAGGTATCTCCAACTGCAATAATTGTCGAATCTTCTTCAGTAGGATTCTCAACCAACACTGCAGTTACCACATTATTTGAGTCACTATCAATACAAATATTTTGGCCAGATGTACTTGCAGAAGGCTGACTAAAAAACATGTCAATTTTGGGCAATTTTTGTTTACTATCTTCCCTTTCTTGGCGTTGTTTGCGTTTAAATGCACCACTGGGTTTCTTCTTTTTATACATAATTTTAGTTTTCTATTTTTTTTTTAACAATACAATATTAGATTGTGCTCGAGTAGGTAGGTACGCACTGTTCATTGACGACGTTAAAAGTAAAATAAAAGGAAAGAGAAACACAATGATATGCTACAAGTGTAGTTGGGGAATACCCGGAAAAAATTATCACCGTTAGTGTTACCACATTTAACAATAAAACGCACATCGATGAATAATAAAATGCACATATCACTATCCATCAAATTGACAACACTGCCAACCTACAGAAAGAATTTAGGGAATTCCCTAGGCATAACTTTTGAATTTCTCTCAACTGAGTTGCCATGATTAAAGTAAGGTTGCAACCTGTCATATTTATTTTGAAAATGGGAGAAATTTCCAAAAGTTCAATAATCATGCAATGTTTGGCAAATGTTTATGGTATTCTGTGTTAAGTTGTTTTTTTAAGCTAATTAGGCCTATATTTTATAATGTAATAAAACAAAGTTTTGTTACATTTTCTTCCCAACGTTTCGCCAATTGTTTGTTGACTTTTTCTGGGGAATTTTAATTAAAAGTTAAACAACAAAACAAATTTAAAAAATGACTAGTTTATAATTTTTTGAAAAACAATCTCCATTATAGTTTGACAGCAACTAAAAATTTTTATAACTCGAGTTATTTTTTTAATTTTCTAAATTTGTTTTGTTTTGTTGTTTAACTTTTAATTAAGATTCCCCAGAAGAAGTCAACAAACAATTGACGAAACGTTGGGAAGAAAATGTAACAAAACTTTGTTTTATTACATTATAAAATGTAGGCCTAATTAGCTTATAAAAAAACAACTTTTCCAACAGTTCAGTTTGATCGAGATTTCTGGTAAGGATTCGAGGGCCCCCTGAGCTCGAGGGCCCCGGGGCACTGCCCCACCTAGCCCCTGGGTAGCTACGCCACTGATTCTAAAACTAATTCTGTAGATCTATTACAAGGGCTATAAACCACCTATATTTTGAACGTTGTAACCATTTGAAATCGAAGCATCTTCAACCCACAACCTTTTATTACATATATAAAAAGAGAAAAAATAAGTCGCAGTTTCTTTATGTACAAAAACAACTCAGTCATCCTTGCTTTCGAAAAGTTTAAGTTTTCGAAAGGAAATAAGCGATAACACCCTGATATTCATGGTTGGGAAGTTTTTTTCAAAGATGTTTTTGAGAACATCAGAAGTTAGTACCTGGCAGCCCCTGGCTTATACGTTTAGGAATAAATTTGGATAAGACGTTTATTGTCCTCCGTGACCGAGTTAAAACTTGGAGAACATTTGATAAGAATATACTCGTACTCATGTTGTTTTATACCCTAGAAGTCTTAAGTCTATAAAATAGCTCTACAAAGACGAATATCTATTCAACGAGCCCACTGTACTTTCTTAAGTACGCTTATATGTACACGTATTTGTTAATATTAGTGTAAGCATGTGTTGTAAACGTTTTTTAGAACAATGTGCACACAAGGATGTGCAACAATTATAATGAAAAATAAAAAAATAATAATGATAGAAAAGAATGAAACAATAAAAACAATGTTCGGTTCAATTAAATTTCGCTTTTTCATAATGTGGAAACAATTTCGAAAATTCTCATTAAGAATTTTATGCAGAAATAATAAACATTCACTTTCTATGCACATCCCCCAACTCTTTTTCCATCGCATTTGTGCAAAGAACTTGTGTAAAACTTAACAAACGCCATTACTACTGGCATGCACATACACAAATACATTCATACAAACGTAATGTAGTAAAATATAAAACAATGTTGCAATTATTATCCAAATATGTACACACAAGTCCACCCACACACTCACACACACATATAATTAACACTCATACACAAACAGAATAACAAACAAATAAAATGTAGCAGAATCTTCTTGTATTTGTGCAGTATGTATCCATTGACACACTTCTATGTATGTATGTGTGTATATAACAATGTGTATGTATTCCCAATGCATTTGTATGTGTATGAGTATAATATTGTACTACACAGAAAGCGGAAGTTTATATTGCATACTGTTAATGCGTTTGTGTGTGTGTGTGTGTATGGGCGCGTGTGCATGTATGTGTGATTGCATATTTATATATATATATATATATATATATATATATATATATATATATATATATATATATATATATATATATATATATATATATATATATATATATATATATATATATATATATATATATATATATATATATATATAGTAAATATGAATGTGATGTTTATATATTCTTTAGTTTTCTTATATTTTTGATATTCTGGTATTTGAAAAAATATGCAGCACGTTATTTAATGTTATTTCATTTGGTAAAATATATATTTTTCTCTCTCACTGATTGATGATTATGTGAGACTCTTCTCGGCTGCAATGAACACTTGCAAGCACAACCATTCATTTTCATACAAACATACAACATAATGAATTTACAAGAGATACACTTGGTAAAATACCACTAAAATTCATGGAAGAAACAAATAAAAATATATGTAACAGAGTTACGAGTATGTATGTGTATGTATGTACATACAATTAAAAACCGCTTTTACGGTCAATACGAAAATGTTCACCAAGTAGATGTTTGTTTTTGAAATAGTACAGCAGAGAAATAATCAGCTGGCACAAGTTGGTTCCATCGAATATGCATTGGCTTAGATTACTTTTTCATTATTTCTCTGAGTTATTTGAATGGTCCAGCATATAATTTCTATGTTTTATGCTTTAAATAATTAAAAATATTTTTAGGAATATAAATGTATGCAATCCTTGCAGCGGAATGTTTTTGCATTTGGGTTTTCCTACTCGTTGTCACTGTCAAAATTGTAAGAATAAAGTACCATTTCGATTCTATAGCTTTAAAGCTGTAATAATGACCCATTTTACTTTCAATGTTGCAAGGTTAAACTGTTGTAGCTCGGCAACTAGCATACAAAGTAAGAATCAAATAAACATATCAGCAATAATGTCAAAGTTCTTCTAGAAAGTGCTGATGACTAAATTAAAGCCAATGAGAAATGAGAGCATATGAAATAGGAACTACCGCTTTGACTTTAACACTGCTAAAAGATTTGTAAATTAGTACACGTTCTTTGAAAATTGAGGCCATGCTAAAGATGTGTTGCAATACAAATCGACAATGTCACATATTCCTTAACAAAACCGTGGAAACTTGGACAATGCATGGCATTCCTAAAGTCATCTGTTTCGTAGGTCATGGGCAAATATTCGCAACTAGTGCATCATTTAGATTATCAGTGTTCCGTAGAAGTTATATAATCCTTTTTAATGAGATAAATCATATTAATAAAAAACTGGAACCCATTTAAAAAGCAGTGTTTACCACACAAACCAAAACAAAATTTCCAAAATATTTTTCTTTGCAGCCATTGTTCTTTTAATGTTGCAAATCAAAACGTCAATTATGTGGCACAGTTTCAAATGTTTACGCATTTGTTTGCATTGTTGTAAAGTATTAGTAATTAATTTAAGCACTTATTTCACGTCGCACAGTGGACCATTTCGCGAGAAGGCGGTAAAAAATCTATAACTTTTTTACGTTTTTTTTTTGTTTACTAAGTGAGACTATAAACTTTAAGTTTGAGATATAAAATCGACTTAATATTTAAATTTAACTGGTTAGAAGAATAGTTCTGATGGGTTTAAAATGCATTTTAAGTTTTAGCTGATTTTTGGTACAAAAGTGAAGTATTAAAACTTCTTAAAAAAAATTTTTTTTTTGACACAAAGTCATATTTTGAGTCACGTTTACAACTTACCTAAATTTTGTCAGAAAGTGCCAAACTTTGGCCCCCGTGAAAGAGTAGAGGAGAGTAGAGGAGAGTTTGGATGATAAACGAGTGCTAATGTTTTTTAGAACTTTTGTTAACTTTAGAAGTTATGGAGTTTAGGAAAATTTGGACCTTTACAAAAAAAAAAAAAAAAAATAAAATAAAATAAAATAAAATAATAAATTTCTAAGAACCACAAATACTTTATTTTAATAAAACTAATAGCTAACAAATTAAGGAATTATACAAAATTTATTTCGTTTGAAAAACTTTTAAAACAAAAAAGTTATAGATGTTTAAAAATCAAAATCTTACTAAAAAAATATCCCATTTAACAAAATACTGAGAATGTTTCTGTTTAAAGGACAAATTTTCGAGTGTCACCCAGCCGCCCGCAATGGCGGCGAGGAAGTCTCAATGCTTAGTCATATTCACACATTTGTATTTGCTGCATTTCTAGGAAAGCACAAGCAGTTATAGAATTTATTACTTCTACACAAAAAATCCGTTTAAGATTCTTGTTCAATTGAATCCATTAATTCGTTATATATTTGCTTTAATAAAAAGTTTAATTGATTCAATTAACAATTTAATAAGTTACAGCGCCGGACTATTGCCTATTTGTTATCTTTTCTCGGTAATACGTAAAAATGTATAGAATTGTAACACCACTTAAACTGTGTGTAGCCAAATTAATATTCTTTTCAGGATAGAAAATATAATTGAAATTCTCGTATTATATTTGAGGATTTTCTTAAAGTATATGAATTTGAATACTTTTCAAAACAATGTTTGTACTGTTCATGTGGTTACCGCCAATAAAATGCAGATATTTATACATTTTAACCCAAAGCAAAAGCCAATTTTTTGATTTTGGTGGAATAATTTTAATAAATAATTTTGTTAAGTTTCAAACACTTTTCCTTATTGGCCAAATAAAGACGTTTGATAAAGTTTTTATTTTCTACTGAAATTGTTAATAGTAGGAATTATTATAATTCCTCACTGATGCAAAGCTTTATAATTTTTTGCTTGATAATACAAATAGTTGAAAATAGTTTTCATATTTGTCTATCCACTGATAATAAAAGCACATGAATATAGGAAGTTTTCCAAGTTTTCCATTTCAGTTTCCGTGAAAGTAGTGCTCTTCACAAAGTAATACAAATAATGTTAAGTCTGTTACAATTCTTAAATTAGGTGACAATAGTTTCAGTTATTTCTTTTGTATAATGCATTGTAGAGGCCTCTGGACCAATATCAAAAAAAGGTCAGATTAAAATATAAGCGAATAAAAGAAAGACTATAAACATTTTAGTATTAAAAATTGCTACATAAGCCCTGTTCCAAGATTGAGTCATACAAAAATCAGAGCACTTGATATCGCCTGGCTTGTGGGCCACAATGTAGTCTTGAGTAATATTGGTATTAAATCAATCCTACCTTTGAATTGAGCTGTTTTATTGCTTAAAATCAAAAACAAATTCTCTATTAGTCAAGCATGTCATACATATATTAAGAAAATTAATACTTACCGTGCATTTGATGTTTTTAATTTAAGTACGAATGGCTTGATTTTTCTTTGGGTGTATAATATGCACTACATATGGGGCAACACGCCTTTGAAATTTTGATTTAATATCAATACGTTGTGGGTTTCATACAGATGTAAAACTAGTACAAATGAAAATCAAAGCAAAATCGTAGAATGCTCATTTGTCAGCTTCGATTATACTATTCTCCCACATAATTCGCATCTAAGGGCGGTACGTTGTATGAAATTTAGGTAAGAGGAGATGTATTCTATATCAACTTCTTCTTCAAAATTGGGCATTCATATTTTAAAGAAAGGAAAAGTGTAGTTTTAGCATTAATAATGAAACGTAATGCTTCATAATTATTTTCTAAGCACATACATCCACACTTATGATAGTAGTCCTTAGAGCGCACTAGTGCTATTTCTCTTAAACAATAATTATATTTCAACACTTTTATATATGAATATGAATTGTCATATTAAAATAATTGAAATATAGACAGATATCTGATTCAATTATGTCCGTCGGTTAGTCAATAGTATTTATATTAGGAAAACTTTAATCTTTGATACAGTAACTGAAAGCTAAAAAATATTCCATACACTTGAAAAGGATTCAACACCGTCGTATTAATAAATGCAGTTTAAATGTCCTTATTGAGTTTTACATTTTGTTACTTGTGAAAAACTGTTTTTATACTTTGTTGCTTAGGACATTTCAAGCCGTAATATTTTTAAACAAGAATTAGATTTCCTTTGGGTTTTTTATATTATTATTTATTGAATCATCAATACAAATAGAAGCAACAAACTATAAATCTAAAATTATCCAGCCAGTGCCAGACTAAAAAAGTAAGTATCGCTCTTTAGCAGCCTTGAGTGGCCTCTATACTACAGAATGTTGCGGGTTAGTGGATTTGGATTGTTTGGTCAAGTTTCTTTATGTATACAGTCACGTATTTTGAAACCAAAGGAGTGTCCATATATTGATGAATGCGAGAACTTCTAGCATTTCAAGAAGTGACTGTAATCATACGGAGGATTTTATTTAGGCGCCTCTGATTTCTTCTATATTAGATGCTGAGGCGGTTCTTAAAACTGAATTCCATAGCACCATATTGGTTTTAGGATCGCGTTATATAGAAAAAGTTTGCAATTTGGCCCTAGTGACCTTCCAATTAGCCAATCAATTTGAATCGCGGTGTAGGAGTAATATATACGCATTTTTCTCTTTCACTTTTATCCTCCATGTTTTTAGTCATTTTTCCAGCAATGAAATGTACTCCTAAAATGTTCGCGATACTTCTTCGGGCTTTCGTGGACGCTGACAAAATCTGTATCACCAGCAAACGTTGATATATGAATGTCACTGCTCATTAGGTTAGGTTAGGTTAGGTTGATTGGAGGGGTATGACAGCCCATGTCATTACGACATACACCTAAGCCAGTGAAGGCTTGTTGTGCGCTCCCTTGAGTTAACCTTGAGTTAACCATAAGATATTGAACCAAAGTTCTAGAGAAACTCCGTGTCACTCACAAAGTTCCTTAATTTCCTCCAGCATATTCCCCGTAATCGGCTTATGTCCGGTAAGATGTCACTCCCAAGATATCGGGACCTTATTTGTGAGAAGGCGGGGCATTGGCACAAATAGTGTTCCAATGTTTCGCTCTCCTCCCCACATGCTCTACATTCATCTCCTCCCGCTATTCCCAAGCGTTTAAGATGTGCCAGTAGTTGAGAGTGCCCTGTGACCACTCCCATTATTCTACTTAGTTCGAGCTTGCTGAGTCTTAGCAGCTCCCTCGTTCTTCTCTCGTCTGGATCTCCCCATAGAATTTTTGTATTGATTCCCATGGTTCCGTTATTCCAGAGAGTTGAATGGGCCCTTTGTGCCCAAGTCTTTAGCTCTGATTTAACTGCATCGAAAGGTTTCGCGCATTCCAAGCTTATATTACCTAACTCTATTGCCCTAGAAGCAAGTGAGTTTGCCCTCTCATTTCCAGTTATCCCCGCGTGCCCCGGCACCCATATGATGGGTAGTTCACCATGTGTCGAGTAACTGTTAATGGCGTTTTTGCAATCCCAAACTGTACGTGATTTAGTGCGTTCCTCTGAGATTGCTCTGATGGCCATCTGACTATCTGTGAATATATTCACAAGTCCTGACCTCCTCATTACATTGAGTTCCCTGATACACTCCGTTATCGCCCGAACTTCCGCCTGCAAAACTGTGCAATAGTCCGGCAGGCGGAAAACAGTTCCGTGGTGTTTTCTATATAAACACCAAGTCCCGTTTTCCCTCTCGACCTTGATCCATCCGTGTAGCAATGAAGCCCCATGGGGATCTGGTTCCAAGGGTCGGTCAACCAGGAATGGATGTCGGGAATCAATGTTCCGCAGTTGGCCTCTAGTCTAGTCTCCGGTATGCGGTCATTTGCGACACTTTCCGGTATGGACTCTCCTATGGCCGTAAAGATTCGTTGATGATACGCTTCGTGTTCCTGATCGATCCACTCACCCATCACCTTTAGTCGTTTTGCTGCTAGAGCCGCTTCGTATTTTATACGAATATCGATTGGCTGGATAGATAATATTGTTTCCATCGCACCTGTTGATGTCGTTCGGAAGGCCCCACTTATACCAAGACAGCAGGTTCTCTGAACTTTCTGTATTGTTTTGATGTTGCATTTATATTCCATCGATGTCCACCACACTATAGAGGCATAGGTCATAATCGGCCTGATAACGCTACTATAAAGCCAGTGTGTCATCTCTGGATTCAGCCCCCATCTCGTGCCTATGGCCCGTTTACAGATTGACCAACATATATGAGCCTTTTTGACTCTTTCGTTTATGTGGTCTTTCCATTTTAATTTCCGATCGAGAATGACTCCTAGATATTTCACCCTGTCGGAAATATTTATTGTCCTTTCAAGAAAGCGCGGCTCATCATATGGAGCTATCTTCGTCTTTCTTGTAAATAGGCCAATTTCAGTTTTTTCTGGGTTAACGTTCAACCCTCTTGGTTGAGCCCAGTTGTGTGCCAGGGTTAATGCCTCCTCGGCCTTCCTGCACAAATGATTTGGATCCCTTCCCTTCAGAAGTATCATGACGTCATCTGCGTAGCAGACTGTCTCGAATCCCTCATCGGTCAGAGTCCTAATAAGGGTATGTATTGTTGTGGTCCAGAGAAGGGGTGATAAAATCCCCCCTTGTGGAGTTCCACATTGTACCCTTTTTCTTATACTTACATTGTGCGCCTCACAATTAATCCATCTGTTCCTTAGCATATTGCCAATCCAGTCGCGTATCGCCCGGTTGACATTAAATTGGTCCAGAGAATGGATAAGTGTGTCGGTATGCACGTTGTTGAAAGCCCCCTCAATGTCAATGCAAACCGCGAGTGTGTACATCTTCTCACTAAGTGACCTTTCTATAAAGTACACCACATTATGCAATGCAGTGTCCACTGATCTACCTTTGACATATGCGTGTTGCCTGAACCTCAGCATATGGCCTGCGATCCTGCCCTTAACCATGTCGTCAATTATCCTCTCCATGGTTTTCAGCAAGAAGGAAGTTAGGCTTATTGGCCTATAAGCCTTTGGTGAAGAATAATTTGGCTTGCCAGGTTTGGGGATAAACACTACCCTCGCTTCCTGCCAGCCTACTGGAATATATGCGTGAGTTAGGCATGCATTATAAATTCCTGCAAGATGTGACGAAACTAAATTCATCCCTTTCTGCAGGAGCGCCGGAAAGATACCATCCGGACCCGCAGCCTTAAATGGAGAAAAGCTTTTTATCGCTTCCATAACCATCCTATCGCTGATAATAGGCACCTCATGTTCACCACTTCTCCCATCGTCCAGCCTAGCCGAAAGTTCGGCCGGGCTGCATGGAAAATGTGTATCCATGAGGAGTTTAATGGTTTCCTCCACATTTTCAATTGCCCTGCCCGATTCATCCACTAATGATTCAGCCTGGATGTGGGCTTTTGACAAAAATTTTTTAATTTTAGAAACATCGCTTACACTGTCCACCTGTTCGCAGAAAAGCCTCCAGGATGTACGTTTAGCAGTTCTTATTCTCTTGTTGTAATTTCGGAGTTTATCACGATAATCCTCCCAATATACTGGTAATCTTTTACGTTTCGCTCTATTATAGAGTCGGCGGACTTCCCTCCCCATTGCCCGAATCTCCCCTGTCATCCAGGGTTTTTCGTATGGGGATTTTCTTTCCCGAAGTGGGCAACTCTCTTCAAACGACTCAACTAAAGCGTCCGTAATGATTTTGACTTTACCGTCTATGTCCTCTCTTTCTAGGCGATTGAAAGAAACCTGCCCTAAATGAGAATCAAGTGACCTTTCGAATTTTGCCCAATCAGTTTTAGCCCTGTTTCGAAAGGTTATAGGTTCTGGCGGTTGCCTTGCAATTTTAAACATAATATAACGATGATCTGAGAATGAGTGCTCGTTCAGAACCCTCCATTCAGCAATTTCATCGATTACGTTTTCAGAACATATGGTTACATCCAATACCTCCGCTCTAATTCTATTAATAAAGGTAGGCGTATTACCAGTATTAACAGTTAATAGATCGTTAGTATTTAGAAATTCTAAAAGAGCCTGTCCCCTTTTATTAATGTTAGTACTACCCCATGCAATATGATGCGAATTAGTATCGCATCCGATTAGTACTTTCCTACCTTTTATTCTGCAATCTTCTACCAAGTGTTGTAATTCCGACGTTGGTGGTAGTGTCGGTGCATCATACGGCAAGTATACTGATGCTAGGCATATGTTTCCATTTCCCTGCTTCAGTACTGTTGCGTCTGCTGTTGACAACTCTGTGGATAAAAGAAAGCATAAATTTTTGTGACTAAGAATACAGGTCCTCGGACGATTCCCTGTTTTAGCATAAAATAATTGGTAGTTTACATGGCTTAATCCATTAACCCTGTTTTTTGTCGTCCAGGGTTCTTGTATTAATGCCACATGAATCTTACCTTTGTTAATTTTCTCCATCAAAGCGTGAGTTGCCGTCTCGCTCCGGTGGAGGTTAATTTGGATGACCTCCCACATCATCCTTCTAATAGGCGGTCCTCTTGGGAGTTGGTGATATTTTGCTCCAACTCCTCCTTGGCCGTCTGGACCTCCGAGACACCCGCCTGATTTTGGCTAGCTGCAGCCTGTACTGTGCTTGTCCTGTCGTTGCTGGGGGTGGTTTTCCCCTGGCTGCCGATACAGGACTTGCCTATTTTGACATATACAGCTTTCGACACAAAGAACACCTTCCCTTCAGATTTGGAAAGGCTGGAAATAGATCCTTGGTCGATGCCCACCACAAAAAGAGTTCCATTTTGGTCCTCCTCTCTGTGGAACACCTCCCATTTCTCTACCGCCAGTTCTTTGTTTTGTTTACCAATAACCTCCAAAACACGGTCGGATGTGAATTTGCATCCCCATCCTTTGACGTAGAAGGTTGCCTTGGTAAGAGTTGGTATATTTCTCCCTTCCACCAGTTCCAGCTTACAGCCTTCCCATGGCGGAGGGATTCCTTCCACCAGCTTCTTTAGGGTAGCTGCGCAGGTCTGCGATGCTAATCTTAGCAACAGCACGCCCCTTTGAAACTCGCAGCTATTTATTTTTATTGGAGATCCGTTATCGGTTGCCATAACGTATTCCAATATCGCGTTATTTACCAGATCCTCAACCACTTGCTGTTGATTTTCTGGTATTTTGCCAGTCGGACGTGAGGTGTCAATGACCGCGTAGCGGAGATTGTCCCTGTATTGCCTCCTGGCTACTTTAGCGTAAGATGGCGGCTCTTTTTCCTTAGTTACGTCTAGCTTCCTCTTACGCGTGAAGAGATTCCGCTTTTTGGCGTTCTCTGCTTCCGCGGAAGATTTCACCGACGTGCCCGCCTTCTCAGTAAGTGCTGCTCCTTTGACCCCCTTACTAGAAGGATTCTTCATAGAGACTCCTTTAAGAAGGGAGACGCCCGGTTTTGGCGACTTACTGGTCGACGAGGAGCACCTTTTCTTATGCTTCGGCTCCGCAATGTTCTGCTCTTCTGGAGATCGGATCCTCTTACCAGTCTCTACCGAGGTGGAGGGAGTCTCCGATGCTTCCTTTAGGGCATCTTGCGCATTTTTAGCTGCTGCCTGGTTCTTCTTGGCAAGTTTTCGCCTTTGAGCCCCAGAGAGCCGCTTTTTTCCAGTGTTTAGGCTCGCGATTTTGTCGCTCACCTCATCCACCAGTCTGTCTAGATTCTGCGAAGAATCTCTACCTGACTGGCTTATGTCATGAGAGTCAGAGTAGGTGTTCCCACCTGCCACTGAAGGCTGGGTTGACTTTAAGTCCCCCCCGGGTATTACCACCTCTTCCTCTCGTTTTGGTGTCGCTGTCCTTGTCCGATTTTCCGTTCCGTTGTCCGTTTGTGTGTCCATTGTCGTCATCGTTGTATCTTTCGTTTCTGTGTTATTTGGAATACTTTTTTTCATACTTGGTCCCACGAGTGTAGGGGAAAGGGATCTCCTCCACGTCATAGCCCCCGATAACGTGGAGGGGGCGTAGTCTATTTGCTGAGGTGCCCAGGTATCAGCAAAGCTCCGTTTGAATACAGTCTCATGCCCCCGACTGCAAAGAGAACAGATAGGCACGGGTCGCGTAACACCTCTGTTTGGGGGTGGATAACTTTTAGTATGCAGGCTTTTATGCCCACCGCCTTCTTCAGTTAAACTATGGATCCTATAGAGGACCCTCGTTCGCCTTCAGAAGAGGTGTGCAATTCAGCCCACACTTAAGCCCTCACACCACGACAAGGTAGTTATCCCAGCAAGGAAACGCACATCAAGTAATATATAGAACCCAAAATGCTGCCTTGAGGAACTTTTGATTCTATTAGCTGCGGTGCAGTGAGAGAGTTACTTTCTTAAATAATAAATTTTTGAGAAAAACTATTTGTTTTATTCTATAGTAGATCTAACCACATTCAAAAGTGCCTCCTCTTACCTCCTGAACCCTCCTATTATAATCTAACGCGCTAGTGCAAAAAAGTCATATCTCAAAAACGAAAATTTCTAAGTTATTGAGATAAAGTGCTTCGACTTTTTTGAGATATGAAACGAAAAGTCTAAGATTTGATATTTCCGAAATACAATTTCTCACTCAACTTATCATTACCATATCGGAGTGGCCACTGAACATTATTTATGCTCAATATAACACATATAGACGGTCATGTTTGTTAATGTACATATATGTTGATAAAAGTTTACGACGTAAACTTTACGTACAACAGCGATAGGCAAAAATACATATAAACAATTTGTTTGCCCTCACAAACACACATAAAGAATCACTATTGCCAGATCTGACATTTTCATGTCATACCTAAATTTGAAATCTTAAATCTCCATTTTCTCATAAAAATTTTGTTCATAAGAACTAGTATTTCCTCAGGTTAATTTCATATGAATTTCTGGGGATCTCACTTTTTGCATATGGCAACGCTAATTTCTAACAACAAGCGTAACACGTCCATCGTGTTTTAGTGCTCGAGTGAGACTGATTTATGTTTTTTATTTCTCTGCAATACGTGTGCACATGTACACAAAAAAAGAGCGTAAGCATTGGCGCGGCGCCCTTGTTTTGCGTATCCCTGACGTACAAACATAATTATTAAAAAGACTTGCCACTAAAGGTGAATTCACCCATTCGTTCTGATCGAAATTTTTGTTGTTGTTCCGCATTAAATTTACTCTCTTTCTCAAAATAGAGACGTCAAACTACATATAAAAAAAATCGTTCGGAACGTTCAGAACGAATGGGTGAATTCACCTTAATAAAGGTGAATTCACCCGTTCGTTCTGCAGGAAATTTTCGTTGAGAGACAATTTTAGTTTACTGAGAGTTTGCTCATAGAAGATTCACCCGCGTCGAACAAATATTCTGTAGAAACAAAGCTACCATATGCAACAACTCTGTAAATGTTGTGTGTTACTTGTACAAGCCGGCAGCACAGTGGCAGTTGATTGCAATTTGCACTGTTTTAAATTTAACAAATTTTCATAAAATAAAAAATATACAAATGAATAAAAGTTGAGTGCATGTTCTAATAGCTATTTTGTTAAATAAATATAAAAAATTTACAAATATACTCTGTATATTATTGTACATACATATGTACATATAATATGATGTGGCAGCTCATTTCAATTGTGCATAAAAATGGTACGTATCTGGCAGCTCAGTTCAATTCGTTCGGGACGATAATTAAAATTAAACCAATTCAAGCAAAAATTGTTCCGCATTAAATTTACTCTCTTTCTCTCACTCTCTCAAAAATAGAGACGTCAAACTACATATAAAAAAAATCGTTCGGAACGTTCAGAACGAACGGGTGAATTCACATTTATACCAAAATTTTTTTATGACGCACTTTATAATAAAAGAAACAAATTAAATAGTTTTGTAACTAGTAAAATATTAGAGGCAAGAGAATAATTTGTCAACAAAGCAGTGAGTAAAATACTATAAATCGAGTTGCATGGACGCGACATCTGTAATCGCATTCAGCCAAGATACGTTTAATTATCGTTCTGTTAAAATAATTATTTCAAATGACAAAGTAATAATAGCGAGGAGCATGTTTGCTAAGTATTTAAGCTCATTACTCTGGAATGAAACTTTTTGCTGGTTATATTACAAATGTTAGAGCCAAGTATGTTAATGCGGCATTTGCGTATTGTTATTTTTGTGTATATATGTATGTGCACCGCTCAGGCAGAGGAACGTGCATGCAATTGTACGAAAATGTACAAAACCATAAAAAAATTTAAGCACTTTGAATGATAATAGTGTCATTGTTGCGTATAAATTCATAACGTTCTTACCACTGATAATGGGTTCTTTCCATGAAGTCAGACAATGAGCATAAAATTTTACCTTTATTATGCGGTTAATGGGGAATCGTGATCATAGTAAAATTGTTTTGAAAAATTTTAGCAAATACGAAAATAACTTCGTTTATAACGGTAGTTTTATGTGCCATGCCGCACTTTTAGGAGCTGATAGCAGAACGTTCCAGCTAATGAAGTGCTAATTAACTCTAACGTCCCTAAAGATGTTTAACATTTTTTATTTGACGCAAATAAGGAAATGAGACCATAATCAAGGTGTCTTTTTTCCTTTATATATTCCACTTGGGAACATAAGGCTTCTACAATTAAATTAATTTAATTTCATCAAAAGATTTGTACATTTAAAATTGTTCTACGCCATATATTTTTTGGAAGATAGGAGCGCCGACTTCCTTAAGGACTCCACTCTAAGACGGCTCTCGTAACACTTTCAATAGGAGAGTATGACCTATAACTCTCCATTATCTTCTTGCTATTTGACGAACTATTTATTGGTTCTTCTTTTGTTAACCTCCAGAGCTCTCTGTGATATTATATGGCCAAACCAGTGATGGAAAAGTTGTTACGATCGTACTTTTTTTGATACTATTTGATTTGAAAAAATACCGTGTTACTCCTCTGTTACATTTGATACTCTCAGTGATACGTCTTAAATTCATCTGTTTTAGTATAGCTATTGTTTGTTTTTTACATAACTATTAGTTAAAATAGATTGTTTAGTTATAATAATGAATTTGTATTTAAACATATATATTTATGTCCTCTGTTAATTTTTTTTTTTTTGATTATGTAAAATTTTATATTGGGTATTTTTTAAGGTATAAAACTTTAAATTGAAATAAATCCTAGGTGAATAACGCTATTGGTATAGATTTGGGCTTATTTAATGTGATGGAGGAAGTTTTTTTGGAAATGGTATTAAAATGTAAGAGAAAATTATTTTCGAAATAAACCCAAATCCATTAAATTGGCGCTATTTATCTAGGGGCTATTTCGGTTTAAAGTGATATACCTTAAAAAGTACAAAATAAATTTTAAAAATGTTTTGTTTATACTATAAACTTTATAGGTAAAATGAACTTTTTATGTATTGATTTATGGTTTTTGTTAACTTTTTGTTTTCATAAAGATTTTTTTACTGTTTAATAAAAATTAAAAAAAAAATAAGATTTGTTACTATTGAGGTTAAAAAAGTACTCTCAGAAAAATTTTTTGATACCGAAATGAAAATCTCATTTCCCATCACTGGGCCAAACTATTGGACATATTATTTGTAGAACATAAATGTGTACTAAATACTTGGAGTCTCTGTACTATAGTGTTTGTCATTGGCCAGGTTTCGCTTCCATAAAACAGTGAATATGCGGTTGTTCATGTTTTGTGATATTTGTGGGACGCGCCACGTTTTATTTAGGCGACAAAATCCTGACCTTGCTTTTTTTACTCTACTAGACACATCTTTCCCAACACCACCATTAGTTGACATTATGCATCCCTGATATCGACGACGTTATTAATTCATATTGCACATGTCTTTTCAATGTTTATTTCTAAACCAACGGCCCTTGCTAACTTGACTAAAATCAAAGTGCCTTATGGCTCGATTATGGATGGCTACTGAGCTTTGTATTTGCCAGACTCAGTTGCCAGAAACCCTCTGCATTATCAACTTTTCATATCATGCATGAACTGAAATTCGGTTGCCATCCATAATCGAACCTTTCAATAAAGTGAGATACCTGAGTATGATCTCAGTATGATCAAAATTTCTGATGCTGGAATTTCTTAAATGTTTAATTTTACCCTGCACCCACACGATCAAGTTTTGCTTGCAAGTTTTTCACACATTCTGCTTGTCAAAGTTAATTTCATTTGATAGATGTGCCGCAAGTTGAATGCAGTTTTACTTCATTTTTAAATCATTTTATATTCCACAAGACTTCAAGGCTTCTGTACAGCTCCATGGATTGCAACACATCATTATACTTAGTACTTTTATTCACAGGCATGTTTCACTATTTGAAGATGTTTATTTATTTATGATACATATTCCAACTAAAGGTTTAAAAATGCTGCAAATATTTGTAAAAAACAAAACAAAAATTTATATCGGCAAAATACATGTAGAAAGAAAAATTAAAAATAAGAGAGTTGTTAGCAGCCGTTTTTTTGATCGTGAATTGAAGCACTCCACGTCAAAGAGAAACTGAAAGCAAGTATCAATTTTTAAAAGTATGAATGTAATATCAGTGAAAAAGAGCGAGTATGACTCAAAAAAGAACATGATTCTCCTTTTGATTTTATTAGTATCAGCGGCCGAAACATTGTGATAAGAACTTGGCCTTGTTTTCTCATTTATGGTTCTATATGGATAGAATTGAATGCATCAAATAGTGAATGTATTTGTTTATTACAAAAACGTATCGTGAAATTCAACATACCTTTTTTATTTTAAAGGCCTGTTGATACCGCTTTGTATGAAATATAAGTTTATAGAAATGTCCACCGCGATTTCGCTGCCCAACCGAAATGTTAAATTTTTGATAACCGGCACATAAATCATGTTGAATTTGGCCGATGGTATGGTTTATGTTGACTAGGGGGATCGCTGTGGCTTATTCGCATAGAATTGCGACTTGAGAAAACCCAAGAACAACAGTCTAATAGTACAAAATCACATCACCTTCACGAGAGACGACCATGCACTTAAATCGCTCGTAGCGCCATCCTGTTGTAACCACATATTGTTGAGTCCACTTCATCCAATTCAGGCCAAAATAATCTGGTAATCATCGACCTATAATGCTCGCCGATGACAGCTGGCCTGTCCAACATAGTTTCTAAAGAAATATGGACCGATTATACCGCCAGCCTAAAATCCACAACAAACAGTGACTTTTTCGGGATTCATTTAATGCTGTGAATTGCTATTCTCCTTGTGAATTGGTATCGCCCCAAGCTCGACAGTTTTGCTCTTGACGTACCCCTTCATTCAGAAATGGAGGAGGCAAAATGCGCGAAGCACGATGAACATTGCCTGAACTATACAGCCATTTAATGTTGTTGAACGCTATGTCCGTCCATGGTGATTTGGCATAACAGGCCTGATGGCTACAGATATGTTTGTTGTTTATATGCCGTAGAAAAACTTTTACGTTTTACGACCATAATAGAAAATCACAACTTTTAAAAAATAAATTATTTTACTTAAAATCAAAAAATTATTTTTGCACATCATAAACTACAAATTGGTTGGTGACGACGATTGCATTGTCGATAACATTCCTTAAATCATAAAAAAGTATTGTTTTCCATAAGACTTTCAAACAAAGTTTTGTTAACTAATTTGAACTTTAAAGATTAATTAGAAGTGCCATCTTTAATGCGAAAGATTCAACTAAAACATTCGCGAATGGGAACTTGAATGAAGATTTAAAAATAATTGTTCCAGGGCTTTAGGAAATTATAGACTTTGCACAAGCGAATATTAAATTTATATTTTTTCTAGCCGGAAGAATCAAATTGTATCTAAATAAATGAGTCATTATATCTTGGAGATTTAAGCTCATTGATGATTTGTTAACTCGTACACAACTTGAAGAGATTTGATCGCAGAAGTACCCACTAGTTGTATGCAACATCCATTGGTTGCACAAGTTTATAAGGGGTATTGTATGTCTTTCTTTTTAAGTTTCTTTTTTCTTTCCATACATTTACAAAAATTATTATAAAATTATTTACAAAAGATTTTTGTTGCCTCTACATGTATGAATAATTTGAGGAAGAAATTCAAAACAATGGCCACAGAATCTGTCTTAAGTACGCATTCGAAATGCACAATTTCCAACAACAATGAAGCCAAAGAAACTTAAGTAAAATCTTGTGAAATATTTCATTTGTATATTCATTTACATTTGTGCTTTACACGAGTATCAGCAACCATTCCTTTATTCCCTTAAGGAAATGACAAAAGAATACAAAAGCAAAATACCAAATTTAAACAATAAGAGACAAGTTAGTAGATGTGAAGAACAAAAGTGTTCTTATAGAATATTTTACTTAAAAAAATAATCATAAAATACTTATAAATGTGTATGCATGCATGTGCATGCAGGCAGGCAGGTACAACAATAAGAGTAAGTAGTTGTAAGTAAGTAGTCAACAAACAGAAAAGTTTATTCTTTTTAAGTGGAGTCTCTTGTGTAAATAAAATGCTTGTTAATGTTGTGATTACCTGTGGCATGTTTACAAAATAGAAAAGGGATGAGAAAGTCCATTGAAAATAAGAAATAAATAAATAATTTTTTTGCTAAAAATATGCATCCAGAATTGTATTTACATGAGACAACAATTTGTTCTATTTTTATTTATTTCAAATTAATATTTATTAAATTCTAATTTTAATTTTAATTTATTAGACAAAAAGGCTTTCAAATTTTGTAATCTGGAGTAACTTGGTCTAACACAGACAAACTGCACCAGCCTGCACCAGCCTGTACTAGCCATTAACAAGTAGTTGGCTTTAGTTAAATCTATGTATATGATTAATAGATAAAAGGATTCCTTAGGCCAAGGCCACGCAATGAACGGCAGAGCGGCGAGTTTGAGCGGCAAGTGGCTTATTACTGAGCGGTTAGTGCGGTTAGTTGTTAAAATACCATTGTCAAGAAAGGTTTGTTTAATGTTTTTATGCAAAAATCGTATTAAAGTTTATAAGAATTTAATGCGTTTAAGAAAAAAAAGAAGATTTGGTATTCATCCTATAAACCAAGTAAGGCGACATTACGGCGAATTACAAATATAAGTTAATAATTAAAAAATTAACTTTTCATAAAGTTCAACACACTCTGTCGCAACTCAATTGCTGACACACTTCTTCATTTATTTCTTTTAATTCGTTCGTTAACACAAAGATATGAATTCACTTTAAATTTATTTTATGATGACATATAATATTTCAATTAATTATTATTAAGTTTATTGAACTAAATTTTACAATAATTGCAAGATCAGCGTCTGCAATTATTGCTTATCCAAATTTAATTATGTCAATTTAAAAATATAAAATAAGAAATTTGTAAATTTAGTTAGTAGTAATTAACATTAACTCAAATAAGAAAGTCTAAGAAGACATAGTCTTCTCTTTCATTTAATTAATATAATTTTAAATAAATAAAAAGATATAGAAGACGTAGTCTTCTCTTTTTTTAAAAAAGAAGAAAAATAATTGTTTCTTCTAAGTGGCGCCCGAGCAACCAGGTATATTTTAGGAAAAAATAAATATACCACGGAACCCGAGCCTGTATGTGTCCGTCCGCAGGCATCCGTTCGTTGAAAGTATTGTTCCGAATCCCCAGTAACAAATAGTAAAAAGGACAAAATTCGTGCAATCGGAACGGTTTTATTTTAAGTGATTTGATTAAGTGATAATAAGTGTAATGATAATAACTAAAAAAAAAAAATAATAAGAAATAAAGAAATAAAATTGAGACAGTAATTAAAACTTTAAAATAAAAACTTGTAAAGAAACAATTTAATTAGTTATAAAAACGCCACAAACATTATCTAAATAAACAAAAACACTAGAAAAAAAAACGTTTGAAAAAAATTGCAACAACATAAAAAAAAAACTCAACATTGAAGTCCGACATCCGTTGGAAAATTAACCAGCTTTAACTCATCAAAAACATCTTTACATAATCAAGATCAACAGAAAAAACTCAACATTGAAGTCCGACATCCGTTGGAAAATTAACCAGCTTTAACTCATCAAAAACATCTTTAGATAATCAAGATCAACAGAAAAAACTCAACATTGAAATCCAACACCTGAAGATAATAAATCAGCTATCATCTTTAATCAACACAACATCTACTTTCTCATCATAATTCAACAACTTAAACATGAAGGCAGTACTAATCATCTTGTAAGTTAAAATTACTTTAATCTTAAGAAAACATTTTTTTTGAATAATTTAAGTAAAATATAAAAATATTTTTCATTAAATAAATAAATAAAATAAAAAAATTAGAAAGTTTTATCAAAATACAATTATGGCTAATCCTAACAACCTAGTAAGACCACCTATCCTTAACCTTCCTAACCCTGATCCAAATCCAAACGCAGCAGTAGGACCACAAAATTTTCAAATAAATCCTGAATTAGAAAATAGAATAGCTTTAATTTGTGCCCAACAGTGTAGGAGTATTGTACAATCTATAATTAACCCCAACGCTGATATAAATCTTGGAAATGACCAAATAATTGAGGAAAGATATAGGGAAAACCTTAATGATTTGGACAAAATACCCGATATAGTTAGAAGCTTAAGAGAATTTTCTGGAAACGCTTCCGAGTTTAATTCATGGAAAAAAAGTGTAGAAAGAGTACTTCAAATCTACAACTCAATGAGAGGAACTCCAAAATACTTTGGAATCCTAAGCGTTATCAGAAATAAAATAGTAGGGAATGCAGATATCGCATTAGAGTCCTACAACACTCCTTTAGACTGGAATAGTATAGTAAGATGTTTGACTCTACATTATGCCGACAAACGAGATTTAGGCACACTAGAGTATCAAATGACATCTCTTATCCAAGGAAGAAACTCAATTCAAATTTTCTATCAACAAGTCTATTCGCACTTATCCCTAATATTAAATAAAATTGGCTGTATGGAAATGGGACAAGAGTCCTTGCGACTTTTGACTCAGACATATAGAGACAAGGCTCTTGATACGTTCATAAGAGGCTTAAACGGAGATCTACCTAGACTCCTAGGCATTCGAGAACCCTCAGATCTTCCACAAGCACTACATCTTTGCTTAAAGTTGGAAAACCAACTTTACAGATCGGAATATGCGACTAAGCACCAAAATCATAAACATCGTCAACAGCTTCCACTTCCTTCAATGCGTAATTTGAACACACAAAATCACACACCGTTTTATCCAGAACTAACATTTCAACATTCTACGAAATATAATAGCCCTACAAACAGCATGCAACAAAATTTATTTAAAAATCAACAGACCTTCCCTTATCATAACCCCCAACCCATGTTTCAACCGCTTCAACAAATGCGACAACAATTCCAATTCCAGCCGCCAAGACCAACACAACCTAAGCCTCAACGATCTGAACGTATGGAAATTGATCAGTCGATCCAAACAAGAAACGTGAACTACCAAAACAGACCCCGTCAAACGATGCAATTTCAAGGTAAAAGACCTGCATCAATGAATCACGTTCCACCACCATTTAAACAACAACGAAATTTTCACATAGAAACCAATCAGCAAAATTTTGAAAATATAATAGAAGCTGATGAATCTCAAATAGAAAATTCCGAAGACAACTACTACCGGCAAATGCAAAATGAAGATGTTGAAAAATACGTCGAAACTTTAGACCAACAAGATCAACAGTATGAACTTTCTTCCCAAGAACTAACTGACATTCATTTTTTAGGCTAACGTATTCTTCGCTTCCATACTTTGAATGTAAGGCGAGGAATGGTCAAATCTTAAAAATCTTAATAGATACGGGATCTAATAAAAATTATATTCAATCCTCTCTCGTAAACAATCCTAAACAAAATGAAAAACCCTTTTTTGCAAACTCAGTGTCTGGTGACATTGAAATCACACATCATACATTTGCGAATCTGTTTAACTTACCCGATCATCCTATTAAATTTTATATTTTGCCCTATCTTAAAACATTTCATGGTATTTTAGGCCATGACAGTTTACAGGAATTAAATGCAATAATTTATATTAAAGAAAAATACATGTTAATAAATCACAAAATTAAAATTAAAATTCATCAACAAATTTCCCAATCAGTAAACAAAATGGAATTTAGAACTAGTCATATGGACGAGGTTCAAAAATCTCAATTAAAAAAAGTAATTAATATGCATCCCAACCTATTCAAAGATCCTAATAAAAAACTAACATTTACCTCTCGAATCAAAGGAGAGATTCGAACCACATCCGACTCACCAATATATTGCAAATCATATCCCTATCCCATGGCACTCAAAAACGAAGTTGAAAAACAAATAAAGGAACTTCTAAATGATGGTATAATCAGGCCTTCCAGATCACCTTATAACGCACCCGTCTGGATCGTCCCGAAAAAAATGGACGCATCCGGCGAAAAAAAATTCAGAATGGTCATTGACTACAGAAAGCTGAACGCGATCACTGTAGCCGATAGATACCCTATTCCAGAAATTAACGAAGTTCTCTCAAATTTAGGAAAAAATAAGTTCTTTTCAGTGGTAGACCTAAAAAGTGGTTTCCACCAAATTCCTCTGAAGGAATGCGATATAGAAAAAACCGCATTTTCAATCAATAATGGAAAATTCGAATTCGTCCGACTTCCATTCGGATTAAAAAACTCGCCATCAATTTTTCAAAGAACTTTAGATGATGTTTTAAGACATCACATAGGAAAAATATGTTATGTCTATATAGATGACATTATCATATTCTCCAAAACTGAGAAAGAACACTTTGAACATCTACACAAAATATTTGAAACATTAGAATCCGCAAACTTCAAAATACAGCTCGACAAGTGTGAATTTTTAAAAACAGAAATTGAATTTCTTGGATTTATTATAGGAACCGAAGGTATAAAAGCAAACAAACAAAAAGTAGAAGCAATAGCCCAACTTCAACCCCCAAAAACCCTAAAAGACTTAAGAAGTTTCTTAGGCATGTCAGGCTACTATAGGCGCTTTATCCAAGATTACGCAAAACTTGCTAAGCCCCTGACATCCCTTTTAAGAGGGGAGGAAGGACGCATTTCAAAGAATGCCTCCAAGAATAAAAAAATATCTTTAGATTATAATGGTCTAGATGCATTTCAAAAATTAAAAAACTCGTTAATCTCAAGTGACATAGTGCTCTCTCATCCTGACTTCGAAAAATGTTTCGAGCTAACGACAGATGCTTCCGACTACGCACTCGGTGCAGTCTTATCGCAAAACAAAAAGCCTATAACCTTTCTTTCAAGAACATTAAGTAAAACTGAAGAAAATTATGCCACGAATGAAAAAGAAATGTTGGCTATAATTTGGGCTTTGAATTCACTGAGAAATTATCTGTACGGATCCCGAAAGGTAATCATATTCACAGACCACCAACCTCTAACATATGCTCTTAGTAGTAAAAACACAAACAGCAAAATGAAGAGATGGAAAGCCATACTCGAAGAATATGATTATGAACTTAGATACCAACCCGGTAAAACAAACATGGTAGCGGATGCACTATCTAGGCCACCACAGATAAATTCAATGACAGCAACCCAGCACAGCGATGAAAGCTCTTCAGAGAATAAAATACCAGCAGTAGAATGTCCTATTAACGTATTCAAAAATCAAATTCATATTTTAATAGACAACAATGATAGCTACAAATTTGAAATCCCCTTCCCAACTTATCACAGGCATATAATAAAAAAACCTTATTTCACCAGAAATACATTAATTTCGATTTTAAAAAAATATCTTAATCCTAGCGTAATTAATGGATTATTTACTACTGAACCAATTATGGGAATAATTCAAGAATTTTATTCCGAACATTTCATTAACTATAAAATTAGATTCACACAGTCACAGGTCAAAGAAATAATAAATTATGTAGAACAGGAAGAAGTATTAATTAAAGAACACAGAAGAGCCCACAGAAATGCTAAAGAAAATAGAGAGCAGATAAAAAAAGATTACTATTTTCCAAAAATGACAGAAAAATCCAATAGAATTGTAAAAAATTGTCAAGTTTGTAGAGAACAAAAATACGACCGTCGTCCTAATAAACCACAGTTCCAACCCACACCTATTCCACAAAATCCTGGAGAAATAATCCATATTGATATTTACTCTACTGAAGGAAATCTTGTATTAACAGCAATTGACAAATTCTCAAAATACGCTTTAGTTAAAATTCTAAAATCTAGGGCAATAGAAGACATTAAAGAACCATTAAAAGAAATAGTTTTAGCTTTTGGTATCCCCAAGTCTATAGTCATAGACAATGAAAAATCCTTAAATTCTGTATCAATAAATTTTCTTCTTAAAGATCAATTTGGCATTGAAACCTACACTACACCACCCTACTCCAGCTGTGTAAATGGTCAAATAGAAAGATTCCACTCTACTCTTTCAGAGATCATGAGATGTTTAAAACCAGACAAACTACATACTTCTTTTCACGATTTACTTACCAGGGCAATACACGAGTATAACAGGTCAATTCACTCCACCACCGGCAGAAAACCAATAGATATATTTTTTAACAGAAATTCAAGTAATGATCCAGGAAAAGCACTTTTGGATAAACAAGATATAATCAATCGTTTAACGGAAAAACAAAAACAGGATTTAAACTACCATAATCAAAATAGGCATGAAATAAAAGTTTATTCACCAGGAGAACAAATCTTTGTCAGAGTAAACAAGAGACTAGGGTCAAAACTGACTCCAAGATTTAAAAAGGAAATAGTCAAAGAAGATAGAAATTCTACTATTTTAACAATGACAGGCAGAATTGTGCATAAAAGTAATATTAAAAGAAAATAAATTATATTTACAGATTTTATTTAACCTTTGTAAAAACTGAAGTCCAAATTTTGGATTACACTTCTTCCTATGTTGTGACAATTAATAGAGGTACAGCAAAAATTCAGCAGGGAACCTTTACTATTCTACATTCAATAGAGTTGGCACAGTACGCAACATCAATATCCAATACCCATTTATTTATCCAACAACACATCCCAAATCACCATAACCTGTATCCCATCCTAACCCATGAATTAAAACTTTCTGAAAATATTTTAGAAAACATAACACCAAATGTAAAAAATAAAAGGGCAATAAATGCCATAGGTACTATTTGGAAATATATCGCGGGATCTCCTGATCACGACGATTTTGAAATCATAGCAAGTAATATAAATGATCTTAACAAAAATAATAATAAACAAGTTTATGTAAATGAAGCCTTAAATAAAAGATTAAATAATCTCACAGATGTTGTAAACAAAGTTTCAAACGCAATAAGAAAAGATGTATTATTAGAAAATGAAATTGTTATAAACTTACAAAATAGAATTAGACTAGTTAAGGAAGAACTAATAAATATTCAAAATGGAATTATATGGGCAAAGATTGGAATTATTAACCCACTAATATTAGACAAAAAAGAAATTGAAATAGCTATAAGTAAAATTAGAAAAGAAAATATTGTTTTCGAGAGTCCTGAAGAGGCACTCCAATTTGCTAAAGTATCTGTCCTATACAGTACTAATAAAAAATTATTTTATTTAGTTAAGATTCCTTTAACAAAAAATGAAACTTATGAAAATGTTATTTTAAGACCAGTAAAGAAAAAAAACTCTGTCATTAGTTTAGATTTTAAGCAGATTTTAAAAAATGAAAAAACAATATTTGGAATAAGTGATAGTTGTGAAAAATATAATAATTTAATAATTTGTAAAGAGAATCAATTAAAAAATATTTCAAATGACAAATGTATTCCTAATCTTTTAAATAGTCAAAATTCTACGTGTGTAACGAGCAACAATCATCATATCCCATCAATCGAAGAGATTGAGTCCGGGGTTATCCTTGTAAATAATTGTAACACATCTATTAATATTGATGAAACGATCAGAAATATATCTGGAACACTTCTAATTAAATTCCATAATAGCACTATTAAAATTAACAATATGACCTTTAGTAATATAGAGGCATCACCTTTACAAATCATTCCCGCATTAATGCAGCCTGCTCCTTTCGAAAGAGACCACATTAATTTTCTATCACTTGAAGCGCTAAACGAATTACAGATTAATAATACGGAGGTAATCTCAACTATTCAAAAACATTTAGAAATCGGAGGATGGTCAATCTCTGTTATCATTGGTCTCATTATCATTTCATTAGTAGCCTTCAAACTATTCTTTAAAAATCCCAAAAAAACAATTGTTTTTGAATCTCAAATTCCTCACATTAATAACGAGCCTAATGCAACAATAACTTTGCAACATTATGCCGAATACCCCAAATCAATAGCATTAGAAGCTCCCATCAAACCTCCTAGATTAAATAATATTCCTTTTTTCTAAATGATTGAGGACAATCAATTTAAGAAGGGAGGAGTTAATAATTAAAAAATTAACTTTTCATAAAGTTCAACACACTCTGTCGCAACTCAATTGCTGACACACTTCTTCATTTATTTCTTTTAATTCGTTCGTTAACACAAAGATATGAATTCACTTTAAATTTATTTTATGATGACATATAATATTTCAATTAATTATTATTAAGTTTATTGAACTAAATTTTACAATAATTGCAAGATCAGCGTCTGCAATTATTGCTTATCCAAATTTAATTATGTCAATTTAAAAATATAAAATAAGAAATTTGTAAATTTAGTTAGTAGTAATTAACATTAACTCAAATAAGAAAGTCTAAGAAGACATAGTCTTCTCTTTCATTTAATTAATATAATTTTAAATAAATAAAAAGATATAGAAGACGTAGTCTTCTCTTTTTTTTAAAAAGAAGAAAAATAATTGTTTCTTCTAAGTTATACAAATCTATCCAAATTTCCAGACAGATTTTGGCAACAGTGCCGTATGTCTGTGAAATCCTTTGATTTGCTGTTGCAAAAAGTTAACAGGAGATTGACAAAACAAAGAAAAGCAATTTCCGACGAGCGAAGGCTTGTTTTAACTTTGGCATTCACTTTTGTCATGTTTATACTTTGCCGCTCAGAAATCAACTATAAATTAGAAAAAGTTCTACTCCTGAGCGGACCTGATTTTGAGAAAAAGATTTTTTGATGCACATGTGCACAAACTATATATTTTATTAATCAGTTTAGTATTTCGGAACTTCTAAGCATTTATAGGGTCTTCTAGTAGGGACTTTCGAGCTTTGACAGTTGATAGCGGCCATGTTTGTTGAAGCTACATACATACATCTGTTGAATTAGATGATAATTTATTCAGTCCGTTTTTTCATGGACAACAAATCGTTTTTTCCAAATGGGTGCCATGTTCGGACAACGTTCAGCGCTCTTAACTCATTCAGCGAAGAGACCCAATTCTGGATGAAATAACAAACATAATTGTCGAGCTTGGGACGATACCAATCTACATGAGATCTAAGAACATCCACTGCATTCGGGGAAAGTCACTATTTGCTGTGGATTGTGGTTGGCGCCTTCATAGGAACATATTTCTTTGAGAACGCCATTGGCCATGCCATCACCGTCGACGGCAAAAATTATAGGTCGATACGTTTGGTCTGAATTGAATGATATGGACACCAATTACACGTTTTTTCAACAGGATGTCGTTACGTGCCACACAGGTCATGCCAAATCGTGCATTCTTGTCATCCCACTTGCAGTTAATGTGAACTCTGCCACCAAGTTCATGCAATTTGGCCTCGCGGCGGACGTTTGCACATAATGTTTCATACATTATGTCATATAGAATATGTAATAGATATGCATAAAATATATAAATGATATTAATATACTAATATCAAATTTCATTGCATTTAAAATAGGAAGCGTTGAATAAAAGACCCTTTATGTAGATAATTATTCTGGAGAAAAACCGAGTTCAATACAAAGAGTCTATCGAACAGATTGGAAGACCAAAGCAACTATTAGTTTTAAATCCGATATAAATCATTACTAGTCTATATTTCACTTCCAGGAGAGATAGAAATATATTCTAAAAATTATTTTTTTCAAAATCGGGCCATAAATGGAGAAGTTGTGCATTAACCACTATTTGTGGGGGAGACCGATTTTTTGAAAAAAATTAAGGGGCCAAACTACGAGCAAACCCTTTCAAAAAAAAAAAATAATTTCGAAAATCGGTCCATAAATGATGGAATTAAGCAATAATCAATATTTCGAGGAGGCGAATTGCCCGTCCGATTTTCGAAAAAAAATTTGGGTCACACAAATAATTTGCAAAATCTATTCACAAATGATAAGGTTATGAGTGTCAAAACATTATAAGAAAAATAGAAAAATACTCATACACACGAATTGATAACACCCTCCTTTTTCAAGTTGGCTAAAAAGGAAACAAAACATCTGTGTGTGTTTTGTCCAAATGGTTTTGCAAAAACACTAAAAGGAATAACCATTTATTTCCCACTGCTTTGAATTGGTGGGGGGAAGAAAGGTCAAGTATATTGGATGGTTTTATCTTTCATTTAACGGTTATATTTTTAACCAACTTATTTTTGCTAATCCATACTCGTGCTTATCAGTGTTGCAACACTCTATGCAACAGTACAAAAAATAAAGGATATCAAAATTCTTATATAATTTTTGTAGTGAAATCTTTAGCACTATTTTACCACTTGTTGAATACTAAAACAATGAGCAAATTTCAGTGAATGTTTCGTTAACTTTTCCTTTAAAAAATACTTTTGATAATTCATTATTTACATTTGAAAATATTTTATTTGTACTACACGCAGTAGGTCCTCACATTGTACAACACTCAATTAGAGCAACTCCTCGCCTATTGCAACAGTCAAATATTTAACATTGTATACTACATTGTTGCAACATTTAAAAATTGTGTGAGTCAGCAATCCGTAGCTTTTCATTTTTGCTCTCCATCAATGCTTTGATTTTATTATTTATCAAAAAATGAAATCGCATCAGAAGGTTTTGAATACGATAATTCAGAACTTCTAGATAGTGAGTTTGACTTTCCTAAATTAAATTTGAAACAAGTTGTTCATTCTCTTGAAGGTTATATTTGATAAAACGAACCAAATAAATTTGGCGTAAAAGAAATTTTAGTTCCTCAACGGCTCCTTGAATCTACATCACACATGTAAATTTCTTGTGACAAGGAACAATAAAGAATATCTGACTTCTGACTTTAAATGTTTGTACGTTTTTCGATAACGTCTTCGCTCACATTTTTGTACTCGTATGTAAATACATTCGAATGTGGACATTTCACTTTTTTGTTTTCTATTTGTCACCAAATTCTGCATAATTTTTTGCTTTACTGATTTTATTGTTTTTTTTTGTATTATCAGATTTTTGTAATTTCCAGACTGAGTTTAAATTTTCTTTTTTATACTTATGTGTAAAAGTAAATGTCACCGAGATGGTTTCTGGTGTTAGGACCAGTAGGAAAGGTACTTGCTATACAAAGCAATACCTATTTCGCAATCTTATATCTCGCTTAAAACAATAGCAATTTGTGGGTAATGCATGTAGTTTCAAGAAAAACTAATTAGGTTTGAGTAAGATGAGTTGCAGCTTCCATAGAAATTAAAATCTAATTATCGTATATCTGGGTGAAAAATTTGTGTGGGTTACTCTACAGCCAATGAACTCAATATCAGGAAAAATTAGTGATTTAAAAAAATTAAAAATTAAAATTTTGAGAAATATATAAAATTTTTATTTGAGTCGATATAACGAATCACGCGTAGTCCACTATGCGCATTAAGTGCAATATTGTCATTATCTTGTACAATTTCAGCATAATTATATGATATTTGGTTATTATCCGGGCCATTTTTATTTCAATTTTGAACAGTATTTAAATTTCTTTCAGTAATTATTTGAGAGGATGAACACGGAGCCACAGCAGTAGAATTATATACATACATAATATTTAGGGTTATATGATACAACAAGCCACATAAAAATCAGGGCATATTAAATTTCTTACTATATCTATCAAAAACATTAAAGCCGTAATGCGTTCCTTAATTTTTTTTATTTTTATTTTCTAAATTTGCATCAACTTTTTTATAAAGTCTTTATTATTCATAAGATGTACAGACAGCCTTATTCATAGAGAAGAGTGTATATAATGAAATGTGTAGGGAAACTTGCAACGTGTACATTTAATCCGCACAAAAATATGAATGAATATAATGAACATAAATAAGGTCTACCCACAAGTCTCGGACATTAATAGTGCTGAGATCAAAATTAGAAATAAGTCCTGGCTTGGTAAAAGAACCTATAACTATAGTTTCCTATAAATATATAGATTTTACATATTTTCTAAAGAATCTCATTGCTGCCGCGAAAAAAGCCTTCATCTTCAAAATATATAGATCAGTTGTTTCTTACCTACTTTTAGTGAAGGTTTGACTTTACAGTGACTAATAAATATTTGAAACCAACCATACATCATAAGTTTGTAAATGTTCTCTTGTCACTATTTAAGTGTCAAATCATTTCTAGGCAAGCGTCTAGTTTGGCAAAATTTTTCTACATGATTCTTTCCCTTATAAAAAGTGTCAAAAATACCCATAATTTTTTCCCACATTAGAAGGGTAATCAATGCCCAGAAAGCTAATCTGCGACTACGTCTTAAAAAACTACGTGTGATATTACAAATCAGCCTTGGTGCACTACGTGCTCAAGGTTAAATATTCTTGTTTTCAGATATATTTTCTAACTAACTCCCTGGATCTGGTTGTTTTCAAAATTTTAGTTTCGAGACTATAGTGGAAGTGCCCCCACCCCCTAATTTTGGTGAGTCAGGGTGACTAAATTATGTTCTTTTTACAATTTCATGTGCAGCTTTAATTGTTAAACTTTCAAGCAGCTTCTATAAGTTTACACATACTAGTATATACCTAGTGTCGTCATGCTTTCATTTAATGAAACAAGGTTATTAGGGAACTTCGCCTGGCCTACGACTTTTCGCCTCGATACAATTTGGAAATTAGTTTCATAAACTTTTATGAATACAAGATATTGTTGTTTGCCATGGGGATATCAAATCTTTAACATTCCGTAGCCAAATCAGGTTTGTTCAAATTATAAGGACAAATATAATTAAATAATAAGGAATCCTCGTATAATATTTTTGGGTTTAAGCGCAAACATATGAATTTTAATGCTTTTCAAATATGATTCTCCCAAAGAGTGCGAATTATTTGGCACGTAGGCATATAGATGCAAAATATTTTTTTAATCATACCGTGGGACTTTTTTCTCCATTACCATTTGACATCCACAAAGCATCTCCATCCTCAACGAGTCGTTGCAGTTGTTTCCTTACCTTTTTTCCCAGTAATTGGGTGGCTGCCTCACCTTTTATATAATGTTATCATCTTTTCCAAGAAGAGGGTGGTCAAGGGGCTTCTTGGATGGATTTTTTATAGGGGGTTTCGCAGCCACTTAGTTGTATAGCTCGAAAAACCATGGTGAAAATTTGTTTGTCCTCTGTTGGGAACAAATCTGGTTTACTTGGTTTTGTAGGCAAGCACTTTCCTACTTGCCATTACACTACGCCACCATCCGTGAGACTTAACTTCCAATTTTCTTTTGAAAATACACATGTCACTAGCTTTTCTGACATCTACACTGAATATACTTAGAATTAGTTATATAAACATAGATTAAAATTTGACAAGATATTTGTCTTGAGGTTTCTCTCTTGCAAGCGTTCAACAAAATCTGCCAACATATGTACGTGGACTCTGTCAGGCTTGTGTTTGTTTTATAGTGTTTTTTTTTAAATAAAATTATCAGCTGTTTAAAAAACTTTCTTTCTTTTTCTATGAACACTAATTTTATGAGGGATTGAGTTTTCTTGAATCTTTTTTCAGAGCTTAAAATATCCAGATGAAAACTGTATTCGTACTTGTCGCCAACAGATTTTAGATTTTAACGAAAGAGATCCAGACAAATAATTTCTACGATCCACATAGGAGTATTTGACCCAAAAAGCTGGCCAAAACTATTAAGCGTTTTTTTAAGTTTAACTTTTTTGATAGTTTTAGCTTTAGTTTGATAGAAAAAATTTAGTGGCAGGTTATTATTGGGTTAGTGTTATTTTTGACATATTCACAAACATATTCACTTTTAATATTTATTTTATACTAGCGGACCAGGCGAACTTCGCCTCGCCCCAATTTTAATTCTTCAGACAAACTTTCTATTTTTCATGTGAAAAGCCATTAAGGAATAATTTCAAACAAAATTTCATACAAATACTCGATTTTAAATTTTTCCAATTTTCCGACTTTACCGGAGAGGTTTTCCGGTATTTTCCGGAAATTTTCTTCCATAAAAACCTTCTCCTCAAAAATACGAACAACTGACAAAAAGTTTTACAGAAATCGGCCCAGTCGTTCTCATTTCATGAGTTATTGGATTTTGCCACGCCCCTCCGCCCACAGACCGAAAATCAAAAATCAGACTTCACAGTGTCACCCGCCCGAGTATTTTGAAGGTTTCCTGAAAATTTCGTCAAAATCGCCCCAGCCGTTTTGGGGCCATTACGTTACATACATACACACATCCTATTTTATATATATAGAAGATTATTAAATACTCATCACATGAAAAAATTAAACTAATTAAAAAATTCAAAATTATGATCATGTCATACGTATTTCATCATGGGCGGCATCATCCGTATCAGGAAGAAGTAAGTTAATAGTATCTGATGAAAAAGGCCTTTTTATCTTTAGTGTTTTTTGTGTAGTGCAGTTTAAAAAAGGGTCACTGCTCAAAAATAACCTATTTAGAACATCATTTCCATGTTATCTCTCAAAGTTGCAAAACTCTTATAATAAGAATTCTGGGCAATAAGCCACATATGTGTATTTTCCAAAGTGCATTTCCCCTTACTTAGTTAACAACCTGCTACTTGGGTGCATTTTTTATATACCTAACGCTTTTAAAATAGGTATGTAGTACATATCCAAAGTGTCCTGGAGACGATCAAGTCTTATATAGACCGCAGGTAAACAAAAACAGTCTAATAGGTATGTATGCGTGTGGTTGACTTATAATTATTCCTGATAAGACAGTTAGTAAATTTGGTTTTATGAACTAAGAACTGAATTTTAAGAATTAACTTTTTTTAAGGGCAAGTAATCCATCACACTGGTATTTGTTGAAAGTGATTTAAATAATATTTCACATCAATAATTCGAAAAACACAAAAGTTTATGACGACAATAAAGTATAAGAAAAAGTGCCTTATGAGCAAAAATAGAAAAAAAGATAAAATTTTAAAAAAATTACCAAAAATAATGGCGCAAACTTTTTTCTTAAATTAGAGATCTCATATTTTATTGTGGTATATAACATTATTTGTAGAACGGCTAACCTCACTTTCAAAAAACTTTTCCTTTTTTTGGTAAGAATTTATATACATATATGTACATATATGTATGTATAATTTTTTTTTATAATTAATAGGTATTTTTAAAATAAATATTTGAGATAATTTTTTCTTTTTGAATATTAAAAATAGCTGCTGATGGAATCTTTCAGGTGAAAAAAAATCTATGTAATACCTCTATTCGTTTAACCACAAAAAAATATCATATAAATATCTTGAAGTCGAAAAAATTCAATAAAAACGCATGCAATTTGCTTCACTTTCCTGACTTTAACAGTGTCCCACAACTACAAATCTTAACTTTTTGGCCAGCTTTTTGGGTCAAATACTACTCTGTGCGATCTCAAACATATTGTTACGTTTTTACCTCTTTAAAAAAAACGTTTTCCGTGGGTTCTTTTATTGCAATGAAATTACACGCTCAACACTTCAATTTTCAGTACTAATAGCTACTACTTTATTGAATTTAATAACACTGTACTATGCTCAAAAGCAATAGTAAGCAATTAATACACTTTACACGATCACGGTAAAGTCACTCACTAATTACTGACTCAACACTGTCTGTCTGCTGACTGAACTCTGACTGAACTTAGACTGACTGGCAACGTTGATGTGCGCAGCTTATATACCCTTAATGATCATTTCTAGAACGATCATGATGTTTGTCGAAGCTGAATCACATCATCCTACACTTAAATTAACATGAACTCAAGGCATACGTACATACATACATACACACACGCTCCAATCAGACGTACAAATACCGCGGTTAACAACAACAATAATCATGAGCTTATTCGCGGTTTCAATTACTTAGAAACCGTGTGTATTTAACATGTGTGTTTGTGTACATTCCCATTTCATTATCTATGTATGCATGCATGTACAGTTGTCATGTGCTCATTTACAATGAATAATAAAAACATCAAGAGTAACAACAATTCATTATGTTCTAGAGTAATTATGATGAATAATACAAGCAAATAAGAATAGCAAAAATTCAGTAGGTTCTAGAATTATTATTATGGGACTGTTCACAACCAAATTCGTAACAATATCATTAATACGTCAAAGTCCTGAATTATTGTTGTGGTGTTTTTACCAGGTACTCGTCAAAAACAAATTTAAAAAATGTAAATATTGAAAATATACTTCAAAAAGGATCTAATGCATATTATAGATAAAGAATATAGCTTTTTAGGCATGTCCTTGCTGTAATATCCACGTCAATGATTAATAAAATGTTTATTGTTTCTGAAAATTGTTTGAAAGTAAATAACTTTTTTCCAAAATTATCTATTAAAGTACTTAAATTAATACACATCCTCGTATATACAATTGCGCTCTGCACAAAACGGTTGTTGGTTTTTCGAAGTCAATCTAAAATTATAGACGCTTTTCAAATGAAGTAGTTAAGAGAAAGAGTTCGATAAAATAATACCTTTTTTGTATATTTTCATGAGAAACAATTCAAAACACTTTCTTCTATTCTATGGCGATCTGTGAAATAAAAATCTACATAAAACCTGCAATATTTAATACAATACGAGAATTTTAGTAGTTCAATTATATTTTTCTAATTTTGAATTACAAAAAATATGATCGATGTAGTTTTAGAAAATATTTATAGAAACAACACAAACAACTACTCGTATATTCGACTCTGTCTTTTTTTCGCTAGATGTCATAATATGGACATTTCTACAAAGCTTCATTCTATTACAGTAAAGTACGGATAAATGCACATCGGTTTTCACCCGACTTTTTGTGCACTTATCCATTCTTTGCATTTATGCTAACCTCGGATAAATGCACAAATATTGCAATTTTACAAGCATTGGGTAAATGCAAATTTTTTGCATTTACATATAGTTACAGAGAAAGAAATCAAACTATGTACATACATATGTATATGCTTAGAGTATATGTACATATGAGCATAAGTTCCTTAAAAATATAAGATAAAATAGACTGTTGATGATTTTTATAAACAAAGTTTAATTTTATTGGTAATTCATGTATATTTTTGTTTGTCTAATAGAGTTCAACAAAAGAACTTAAAAACCTAAATCATAAAGTTTTAACGTACATACTATACATACATATGTTTACAAACTTTCATATATCGTATATATTATGTAAATAAAATTTTTTTTACAAAACTTAAAGAATCAGTTCAGTTTAAAAAAAGTCTTTAAAAAATCACATGTGTGCAAAGTTAATTTGCTTTTGTTTTTAATCAACAACAAAATAAAAATTTTTTACTATTAACAAGAACAATTATTAAAATATAGATGACGCGCAACCTGAAGAATCTGAATCAGATTGCCTTGGATCACATGAGGTGAAAAAATCGGAAACATTTTTGTAGAAAAAAGTGCTTATGTGTAAATTAAAATTAACTATTTTAGTTGTGCATTTATGCATACAATGTTGTACTAAAAATGTCTCTTGAGGCTTGAAATTATTATGCACTTATGCATTTTTTGCATTAATCCGTGTTGCACTTATCCGTGCATTTTTACATGAAAAAATATAAAAGAGGCTTATGGCTTCGAAACACGTTGCACTTAAGCGTTTTTTTGCATTTATGCGTGTTGCACTTATCCGGTTTTTACTGTACTACGTTTATACGCACGTCTTTTTTGCAAATAAAAAAGAAGAATGTTGCCGTATAACTTTTTTATTGTAACTTATTAACTCACTTAAACAAGTCGTGAATAACGACACTATTTGCAAATAAAAAGTAAGACGTTGCCACTTCATGAACATTTTTTGTGTTTTACTTACCAAACAATCATATTTTCGTCACATGGCATCACTAATAATAACATAAGTTCTGTATGCAATTACTCGTATAAACAATGAATTAGTTATTTGCAAATAGTTCTATTTGCAAATAAGACGTGCGTATAAACGTGGTATATATAAACAATTTAAATAATATAAATGAGTTTAAAACAACCGATCTAAGAGGTCTCTGCAGAACCTTGAATACTTATGTAAATTCAAGGTTCTGCAGAGACGGGTTTTCATATTAATTTGAAATTTCGGGGGTGATCTTTGAAAACTTGTTTTGTGATCTCCTCTATAAGGCTTCCAAGAGACATAATGTCCAACAGACATAGTATTTCATTAAAATTTTCTAGACTATTTGACCGCCCACCAAGATTGTGCAAAGCAGATTAAATCTTTTTCAAGTATAAAAAAAACAATTTTTGACTGGAGACCAATACGTTCTACGCATATATTTTCGAAATTAGTCATAAATATAACTTTTGAACGTAATAGATATTATTCGTACACACATCGTGACAAGGGAATGGGATCATGCACATGGTGTAGGGTTGCCAGATTCAATATGAGCACTAACTTGACAGTTAGTGCAAATGAGCTTGATTTTAAGAAGAGAACTGGACAAATTGAAATATTTGCTTAAAAACTAAAAATACGGGATAATATCAATTTTTTTTAATTTATTAAAAATTCTTTATTTATTAAAAACAGAAATAAAGGCTGTTTACTTACAAAAAAAAAAAAAAAAAAAAAAAAAAAAAAACAAGAATAACATAAAAAGTTCAACAATTCAGTCATTTCTTTACAGGAAAATTACATAAAATTCATTCAGTTCGTTACTTATAAATGTAGGTTTGTATATTTTTAACATACATAGGTGTATGCACAGTAAGCGCCAAAAGAAATGTCTTTTATGTTTTAAACAATAAAAAAGCAACAAAAATAGAAAGTTATTTTTTAATATTGTTTAAAAGCGATAACAAAATTTATTTAGAAAAAATAAAACTAAAAAACCTTTTATATTCTTTCCGTTCGAGTTCAATTCAATGAAAACTAAATTTGGAAAAAAATGGACTTAGTTCGTACTAAATACAGTGATGAGTCAAATTATGTGTGTTGATACAGGGATAAAATTATATGTTGCCAACAATTAAACTTTACTGCCAAAAAACGAAATTTTTTAGATGTAACCAACTGCAAATTTTAATTTTGAAAATGTTCAATTTCAGCTTGACAAATATTGCTTGAGCTTGAAACTTGACATGCACTAAAATATCTTGACAATCAAGCTCATTCCCGGCCATCTGGCAAGCCTAACATGGTGTGATACACATGGAAATAAAATTAGAAAGATTATTTGAAACCACTTTTAAGACGAATTACACTTTTATAAGTTCATTCTGTTATTTCTGCAAAAACAAAAATATAGAATAAGAATTACAAATTGAAGGGAAAGGGAACGTAGCAAAACATAAATGTTCAATTTAATGCATTTTAGACGTAATATCCATATGCTATTGTACGTTTAATATGAGTTTATAATGTTGCAAAGAAAAAATTTTCCACTAAACTTTTTTCTCCCTTCTTACTGTACATTTTCTTTGTTCTTTCGCTCTCATATGACACATTTTCCTACTTATACGACGAGTTTATAGTGGAAAATAACATTAAATCGAATCAGCAGTTGTACTTACCAGGATAAGGAGTCCAAAATGAAATTTTATTTATGAATGTTTGTGGGAGTTTGCTACAAAGCACTTTGTACGAGTATGTACATTTATACGTCCGCACAGACATATATTAGGATCAATTGTAAGACACAAAAAATGAAGTTATGAAAAAAGAGCGATTTGAAAAAGATTTAGTACTTCATTCACAAGTGCTATTGAACAAGTTCATAACTAAACACCCCAACGCCCACAAACAGTCCAAATGCACACATTCACAAGCAGCGAATGCACTTTAGAGTACACACTTGATAGAAACCTTGACTCGAGAGGGGATCTCCTTTGAACCGTGTCTGGAATATGAAAGGATTTTTATATTTCTTTTTTTAATTTTTTTAACGACATAAACGTTTTTGTTTTTGCGGCTTCCGCAAGTAGGTTGGTTTTATTACACTGTTTTCTTTGTTGTTGTTGTTGTTGTTGTTTTTTTTTTTTATTTTAAGTTTGTGTGTGACAAATCAATTTATTGGCAAAATGCCAAAACCTTTTGCACTAGTGTAAAGAATAGCCAGCACGCATGAGCTGCTTGCCACTGCTAAAAACAATGCTAAAACATACGGTTCATAAATATGCTGGAATAAAAGGGAATAACTGCAAGGCATCGCATTCATGTGGTACGCTGCACGACAAGATCCATTTAAAAGAATTGCACATATTCAGCGAAAACAAAAGCTAGACAAAAAGTTTTAAAAATAAAACCGAAACAGAAGCAGAAACAAAAACAGACAAACAGTCGTTCGTATGTATGAGTGAGTTTAGTAGCCTTTCAGTTTCCTCTCTCACCTTCTATATCGGCATCCGGTCCGGAAATCGCATTGTCAGCACTTAAAAAATTTTACAAAAACACAAACATTTATTAACGTTTCTAGTGAATGTGTCTATGCATATACGAGTATTACGTATGCAGAATTAGATGTCTGTGTGTAAAAATTTAAGCAATAATCACCACATGGGCTTCCTCCATATGGCACAAGTGTGCTTTTTTGAACATTTCATATCATAATCGAAAATATTGGGCAAAAATGACAGTGCATTTTGTTGACTCTCGCTCTTTTTGCACTCGTTCTTCCGCATTCGTTTTCTCTCCCGTCCTTTTTTCCTCCACTATGCAAATAGATACGTCGACATCAGTAAAAAACCCACTTTTTTATATTTTGTTTAAGTAAAAGCATTTGACGTAAATCCAAAAATTTAGCACTGAAAACAAGAGCATAAAAATTTCATTACTTACATTTGACAAAAGGAAGCACATACTCCGTACATACACAATGGTATTGAATTTTCTGCTGAAGTTTGAAGAAACTCATACTCCCTGAAGGAAAAAAAGGCAAATTACGAACTTGAGGATTTTCTTGAATTGACTTAAAATAAGTCATGAGCTGTCCTTGAAGGAAATCCGGATTGTGAAACTGTACTGATTCACTACTGACTTTGAAATCAGTACTACTGACAAAGCACACACCAGGTAACGTTCTCTGATGCAGATATTTAACTTGTTGTTCTTATTGAGGCTAGTACATTGCCTTTGTCAGTGGGACTAGCATATTCTCTGACCTCGAAACTGCTGATTGGGTAGTTCTTATGGGAGCATGTGTAGATATTGGAACCGGGGACTCAGTACCACATATTAATAATTCTCGTTTACATCTTTTGAAATTTTTTGAGGTTTGCACACTAGTAAAATTGGCGAGTGATGTGGAGCATCTCTTGTTAAAAGTTTACCCAAGAATAACAATTAATATATACAAGCCAAAAACGTTACAAGCTGTACTATAGTCTATTTATGTGAAGGCTTTTGTTATTTAATAAAAAAGTTCAGTAACAACTTCACAAAGTCTTTTGATATAAAAAAAAAAACATTTAAACTCAGTTTATTCATAATATACTATTTTGTGTCGTTTAAGTATTGTAATTACAATTCTATAAGCGAGCAACTGGTCAAATTCTTTCGTTTTCCAATAATATATGTATATAAACTAATCATCTAGATTCTGGGAAAAAAACTTATAAATTTAACGAGATCGAATACAAATATATTGAAGAAGTTTTTTCTATTTTATTTGTAAAGACTCGGATAAGTTGTACACTGTCTAAAGGAGTTTTTGTTGCCATTTAAAATATATATTTATTCCAGGAGAGCTATTTCGCCTTTAAAGATTTGTCTATAATGCTTTGGATCTTTTCTGCGTTGGAATCTAAAGTTCCACTAAAAATACTGCAGCATACATATACCAACTTTTTTCAGTACTTGTATGCACTTAGTCCCATAATGCGCTAATGTTTGACCTGAGACACCATAAACGAAATATTTAGCCTGTGTGTCGCATGATAGAGAGCGATACACAAGGTTAAATTTCTTATTGTTTAAAATAAATTCATCTCAGCGATCGCACTTCCTCAACAAAATATTAAAGAAATTCTTTAACAGGAAATTATTTCATAATTTCTTACAAATGAAATGTTTTTAAAAGAATTCTTTTAAATAATGGGTTTCAGTGAATGGATATGTTCGATCCATTCAGTTTTTTGCCGCACAAAGCTGCTGCTGGTATTCCTCTTCCAATATACCCAAAAGTTTCTCCAAAGAATTTCTGTTTCTATTTATCAATTTTATTAATTTTATGCAAAAAAAAATCTCTAAAGGTAGAGCTTTCAATAGTTTTTTTGTATCGTTCTCGCTATTTATTCTTAAAACTTTTTTGTTTTTTTCTGTAGTTTTTTATAGTTACTCTTTTATAGATTCACTTGTTCACTTCTTAGGCCACAATTTGTTCAAATACACTATTTTTTTTTAATTAAAAATTTCTGCATATAATACATTGCTATTTTTCGGCTCACTTATTTGACAGCTCTTTTCGGCTTAGTTCATTTTTTTTTTGAACTAGTTCTCTCAGTAGCTCAGTTGCTCAGGTCATATCACGCTTAATTAATTAAATGAAGCAACTCATTTACTCGTAATTTAAAGTTTTAGATTTCTTTTTTGAGACTTTAAATAAAAGTTTACAATTTTTAACAACAACAGGAAAAATTTACAACTTGATATCGCAATAATAATTGATTGGCAAAGAGGAAAAAAAGGCTTAATAGTAATTTAATATAAAAAATGTTGAATTATTTTTCAAAATATTCTTCCTTAATTAAAGTAAGTTTCTATCAAATAAACGCCAAACTCCACACTAAAAAGGAAGAAGTTTTTATATGATTTAGATTTTTTCTTTATGAAATAATACTCATGGCAGCAAATCGCCAATGTCCCTGATAAAATTTCTTTAATTGTGGCAGCACAAATGAATGAATAAGGTGAAATTCAAAAATGAAAAGCGCTCAGCACTGAAGTGAAAATGCTCAGTACTGAACTAAAATCGACAACTACAATGAGCGCTCAGGTTGCCGAGTATCTTGTACACTCAGTCCCAGGCTTCCTTCAAGGAAATGCAGACAATTCGTATGTATTTTCTAGTTTGTTTAATTGTAGCGAATTTTGCACACAATTTGGAAAATTCAAACAGATTGGCCGGCCGCAAGTTTTACCACCAAATGACATTTAAAAAAAATATGATAAGTAAATGGTAAATCTAGCTGGATGTAAAAAAATATTACATAAATGTCATGTTTGACAGCGACAAATTTCGCTAATTTGCTTGCACTCGGCGATACGCAAGCGTTACTTTGAAGTGATGAAAATGTAGAGCCATGTAGTTGAAATCAAATTCAATATTTTTTTAAGAGCACAGCAGATATTTTGGAAACCTTAGATTTTGGTAACGCGAAGAACATACGCAGCCAAGTGCTGATACAAGCATTAATATTTTAGCCAAAAAATTTCATTCAATGATTCGGTGAAGTCACAAAGGATACCAATTCATAAATCTCCGGCACCAATATATGAACATTCACACTGCTGTAGAAAAGAAGAAAGTGATTGGAAATTCTCATATGACGAAAATCAATGAAGGTCTTTCGTGGAATGAGTAAAATCTTCTATATCTTACGCTTGCAAATATGAATGTCCACTTACCAAATAGCGATATCTGAACTAATCAATACGTTACTTTATCTGTTAGAATGTTTGATGGACTGAAGGAAAAACTTAATAGCCTAGAAAAATGAATCGATGAATCCGTGTGTAGAACAAGCGACCATGCACTCCAAATAAATTCTGAAATTTGTTTTAGGACCTTGTAAATGTGTACTGAAAGAGCAGTATTAGTAAATGGGTCTAGAAATGGATTTGATTAGATATCACAATTGTGAAATGATTGGCTTTTAACACTTTTACATGTTACCTGACCTCGAGTGAAGACTCTGGATATGAAAACAAAAAATATACTTTGGTAGAAATCGAAGATGTTTAATCTGGCTTACTTTAGTAGTCAAGGGAGACAGACATTTCAGATATCAAATGCGTGAAGAAATAGCTGAAATAGCAGCTTTAAGCCTGTAAATGTATTCAGTTTTCGTTTGTGTATTCACACTGTGCGCACTGTGGGACATTTCGTACATGTTTGATATATTGTTAAGTAAGCCCTTGAGAATCCCGAGAGCCTGATATTTGAGTCTCATTTAAATGTTTTAATACGGAAACAGGGTGATACCAAACGCGTTTTTTTCTGAGCACCCTAATACCGTTCGTAAAAGTTAAGTGAGCAGAAATTTTTTGGTTTCCATGATGTTTTATGAATTTCCTTTTATATAATATATATCATTATAAAAAGAAGTAAATATTTATACCGAAATATACGGAAGCTTTTGCTTTTCTTCTGCGATCTTTGTTCTAAAACAAGCAAACCGCTAACGTGTTATTATTTTATCTCTCCTAATAAGATTAGTGATGTTTTTAATAGATGGTAACTTTCCCTACGCTCCTGCATCAGCAGTCTTCTGCCTGACTGTACATTTTATCTTCAAAGCCACCACAAAAGTTAATGAATAAAAATAGAATAGAAACTTTTTTTGGGGGCCCCGTGTTCCTCCTATAGTTTAAAGTATTTGCTAGAGAAAGCACTTTATTACCGAATTAAATTATATATTTTAGAGTTATTTTGTACGGAGGTACACTTGTCTCCCCTTCTACGCAGTCGTGCCATTGCTCGAATATTGAGTTTATTCCAGTCGTAACTTACATTAAACTTGAAGCTCTCCAGATGGAGAATGATGAATAACTACTTTGTGTGGGGAGTATGCTTTCCCCCGCTCAGTTAATAAAATAAATTAGTCTTTCTCTATCTGCTAATCATTAGTGAGGTGATTGCTATTTCCAGACCATTGGCCTTATTCCTTTGCTTCCCATAAGGAATAAACAGACATACAAACACAGATCCATTTTATATACCAATACATATAGATAAATAGATTAGCATCATTGCTCTTGACTCAATAAAAATTTATTTGTACGACATTTGAAATTTTAGATCTAGAGATTAAAAAAAGGCATTATGTGGTTTAACGTCGTCAAATGAGTTGAATTGTTTCACTTGTTTTTCACTCCCATTTCGTACACAAAATTATTTATATAACTTTGCTCTTTTGGTAATTAGACCGATTTAATTGCTTCATAGCGTAATATTTTGTTTTCAATTCGTGTCTTGTCTATTTGCAATTAAGTCTTACGGAAGACGAGATAAAACAATTTCTTGCTTTATACAAATTCTATTATAAATCTAATGTAGTATCTAGATTTTTGCATTAATGTATATAAATCTTGTAATTTGCCTTATAAAATACGATAAAGTTTGCTTTACTTAAATTCCTGAAGAAGAGAACCGATGGTGATCGAAATATGGAATAAAAAAAATAAAATTTAAATAAAACAAAAAAAGAAGTTTTATTTAATATATGACCTAGAGCCGGAATAAAAATAAAAACAAAAATTATATAAATCTTCCTTTAGATGGCTAAGCCATCACCAAAACGAATTTATGTCACCCCCAGGACAAATTTAACCACATCAACCCAGAATATTCTTCCTCTTATGGAATTTATAATACCTGACACAATTTTCCTTTTCGTTAAAGGGTTGCAGTCGCCTCTAGAACAATTCTCTGATCACCCTGTTGGATATTTTTTTGTTTTATTCGTATGTGTAGGTATGACGTGTCTACGTAGAAAAATAATTATGAGGATATGTATGTATATGTTTATATACGATAATGGTATGATGTTATGAAAAATAATTTTCATATTTCGGTAAAATTTCTCTAAAACGGCTGTTCATATGCCGACATTTCATTTGTTTCCAAAACAAATCGTCAGTGAAGTTTAAGCAGTTTGAAAATATTTTGCAAAAACTCTAATTGTTTCGGCGATTAGTTCGGGAGAATTTCTCGAATAATAAATTTTAATATTAAATGCTAAATAACCAAGTTAGAATTCATACATTTTCAGCAATTAAAAGTTTTTATGTTTTGACTTTTTATCTCTTCCATGCACAGGTTTGAAGTTAGTGTCGGCAGACGTCAAATCGCTGTTTGACTTACTGTATTTATAATTCCAACGATATTAATTCGGACAATTGAAAAGGTTTGCATATGTTGGTGAAAAAGTATGAATCATTCGTCAGCGGTTCAAGGCGATCCGTCTCACTCTTGTACAACGTTGTTAAATATTGCAAGACAATCAGATGTCGTGCTTGGCCGAAAAATACTACTCCTTTTCTCTGACGGGGCACATTTTTGTATATTTTAGCAAACAAAATTGGCGCATCCAATGTTTGGAAAACCTGCACGTCATTGTCAAGAAGGATAATGCATCCACAGAAAGTGACAATTGGGTGCGGAATTTGGAGTGGTGGCACCATTGGATCTTTTTCTGAAAATACTGCTGGAAACGCCATTTCAGAGCTGTAATTACGAAATTGTTATGGCCTGTAATGGAAGATATGAACTTGGGTTATCTTTGGTTTTATCACGTAGGCACACCATGTCACACAGCTCATTTCGTTTTTAATAACATGGTGTTGTTATTATCAAGACAGGAGTGTCTAGTGTAGGCCTTCCTTTGAAAAAATAATCAGATCAGATTGTACGCAAAGGCAGGTACGAGCATTTCACTTCCTTATCAATAATTTTTTATTGATGTGAAATCTTGTCAGGAAAATACATAATTTTATGGTGGGGTTTTGTTTTGAGATCAAGTGAAGCGAATAAAAATTTTAATTTTAGTGTTCATAAGTTCTTTTCACTCTACACAGAAATATTTATGGCCAATTTTTGAATTCGTATTTAAATACGAGCATCATTTATGTTTAAGTTCTACTTCAATATTCAAAATTCTGTTTTCCCGTGTTTTTGTATCTCTAATTTAAATGAGAGTTAAATAGTCAATACTGATGTTATTTAAAGTCTATTTAAATTAAATACATTAATTATATGATTCTGATTATTTGTTTTTGTTCGGCAGACAAACAAATTAGAGGCCATCGACAAATTTTCTTACAAATCACAAAAATTAGATTTAATATGTAGTTTTATGAAAAATTAATTACAAAAAAATTTTTTTTGGTGTTTAAATGTTTATGATGTCTTTTTATTTTATTATGTCTTTAAATTACAATCGCCTTCAGAAAGATTTTTTTGTTTATATTTAATAAAAAGCTGTTTATGGAAACTTTTTGCTCTTACCGTTGCTCTTATTATTTGGCTTTGAAAAGCTTTCTAAATCTATTATACTTATGTGTTTTGTGAATTATAAATAGAAATATATGATTGAGTTCTCTTTGGAATCTCATATAATACAGCCCAATTCTAAACTGAAACTTTCTGGGAGTTTTTTCCTTTTCCCAACTATCCTATTCTAAAAAATTCTCCCTGGGAGATTTTACTTTCCTCCTATTCTAAATAAACTCCGAAACTGGGAAACTCTTCCCGGGGAAAAAAGTAGCTATTACGAATGTCATAAAAACAGGGAAAATGATGAAAAATTTTGGGAATAATTCCGCCAAAATTTTGTAGAGGATTGTGCCAAAAAATGTAAGTAATTTAAATTTTTCATTGAAAATTTGATAAATATCTCAATTTGTTCATATTTTTAGGTCAAAAACAACAAATAAGAAACAGATGGAGATCCTTATAAATGCAATGCAGTCCCACCCAGATGTAGCCCGGAGATGGTTTAAAGGAAGCAAAGATGATTTAAATGCAATATGGCGCAATTTAGAGGCGGAATTAAACGCAGCTGGGCCACCACTTAAAAGTATCGCCGAATGGAAAAAGGTATGAATTATTAAGTGGCAATAAATTTTCCTTTCAGAGCAAAAATGATAAATTTATTTTTCAGGTTTGGTGCGCCCAAAAGAAGTATGTACGCCATAAGGCGGCACAAAATTTAAAATTTTCTCGGGCTACTGGTGGCAGCCCAAATATGGAGCAAGGTTTTTGTGCAAATGAGGAAATTATTTACAACCTGATTTGTATCAAAGACTCTGTGGAGGGCGTTTCTAAAAATTCGGGTTAGGCGCATCTGGTGTAGAAAAAACGCTAGAAATATTGTTGGATTCCACACCCGATGATGAGCCTAAAAGCAGTGGTGTTGATAATGAAGAAATGCCCCAAAAACCACCTGCGAAAAAGTTGAAGCTGGACTCCAACGAGGATCCTAACGAAGTTTTGGCATTGTTACCGAGTGACACAGAAACACCGTCAAAAGCACCGGTAAATAAATTTAAGCAAAAGCGATTTATGAATTCATTTTAATTTTTTATTTATTTAGCTGTTTTTTTTTATAATGAATAAAATGTGATATTTATTTTTGAAATTAACAATATTAAAAAAACGTTGTATTATTTTTATATTTTGAAATTTAAGAGAAAACTAACCTTAAGTTAAAGCAAATAACATTCACAGATTGTTTCCTATATTATTTCTAATATTTTGGGCAACGGCCAAATACTGGGGAGAAGCTAAGGATATCACATCTTCGTCTTGAACGCTGAGAGTTTCTACATTTTCTTCATCGTTAACTTCCATATTACATTTGAAATAAATGCAAACATTATGCAATGCACAGCAAACGTTTGTTATTTTTGCTGCCTTTTCTGGAGCATAGTATAATTCTCTAGCTCCAAGAAGGCATCGCCTTCTGTTTTTCAGCACAGCGTTTGTACGCTCAATAACGTTAGGACAATGAATTTCGTTGAATTTTATTTCAACAGACCCATCTTGCGTACATCTGTGAGGGGTTATAAGCCATGGTTCTAATGAATAACCTGCGTCTCCTAGTAAAAAAATATACTTATGTACATATATGTAGGTATCTATTAATATTTGAATAGAATCGTGACACGCTCCAGGATGAGAGGCATCTACGTACTACATCCTCAGCTCATGGTCACAGACCTGTAATTTTTTATTGTTTTAAAATTTGGGTTAAAATATTTTTGACAAAATTCATTTACCAGCGTTACATTTAAGCTGTAGTACTCCTTCCTGTTATAGTATAGGTGCTTATTATTAGACGGAGCAACAAGTCGGACATGAGTTCCGTCAACGCATCCTATAACGCTTGGAATGTCATGCTTTATATAAAAATTTAACGCAATTTTACGCTTTTCACCCACTGTTTTGCAAAAAGTTATCCACTTTTGACATAGATGATCCTCAAATATATTTATAACTTCCTTCAAAATTTTACTGAAGGTGCTTTGTGCCACAGACACATCAGAGTCCTTCCCCACACCCGTTTGGTACCCACTTTCGGCCATGAAGCGAAGCGTTGCACTTAACTTTACGAGTGGGGAAACTGCAACTGACTGTCTCTTTAGTGGAATATATGCTCTTAACATATCCAAAAGGTAAATAAAGGCTGGTTTATTTACCATGTAATATTTTTCACTTACAAAGTTTGCGGTAGCTCAAGTGGATTGGTGGCATCACGTAATATTTTTCTTGCTAACCTCTGTTCATTCTTGTCCAGCACTTCACTTTCATCGTTTTCTTCTTCAGCTAACATTATACATGCCGCACTAAACATTATTTTCTTTCTCTAACCTCTTTTATCACTCCAAACACTTTTACTTTTAAAATTTATAAACTTAAATCATTAGATAAAAGACGTAAAACAGCTGACTTCGAATGTTTCGAATTCTCTCTCCCTTCCCACACTATTCAGAATTGAAAGATTTTATTTTTGGGAAAAACTTATTCTCTAGGTATTCATTTCAATGGAAGTTTTAAGAATTGGGATGATAGTATTTGTAGTCCTTGGCATACATAAGTATACGAGCTGGAATGCTTTTCAATCATGATTTGGCTAAAGGGTACTGATTATTTGGTTAGTGCCAATGAAATGCAGGCATATACTCAGCTAAGCCAATAACAAACAATAAAATATTAAATAGATATTTTGAAGAATATCTCGAAGAACAAATTTTATAAATATTTTTCACCGCAATCAAATACTATTCTGTATGAATTTTTCACTTAAAATAATTATCTGTAATAGTGGATACACAGTTTGTAGGGTGACTGTTTGGTTGGTGTACGTGGCTGCTCCCAGAAAGGGAATACATAGAGAACAATCAAGTAGAATCAGGTGACCACATTTTGACAAACACTACTACTTATCCGAGTCAAAATGTCGATGTCGGGATCTAAGCCAGATCATGTGAATGATACAAAATCGGATCTTTGATATCGAAAAAACTAATAAAGCCACATAGACCGAATTCTGATAAAACAGGTAGGTCACCTATTAAATGCTTACATAGAAGTCCATGCAGTTTTCTGACGATAGAACCTGAAGATTTCATTAATAATAGCGTTAAATTGTTTTTTCACTGATATCGCTCCGGTAATATTTAGGGCGGAACCAGCCATGGCAGTTCGTCCACCCGTTTGTTGTCAAGGAAGCTACGGGAACAGGAAAACTGTAATATTGGAATAAATTATCGTGTTAGTTTTCTTCAAAACGAATATCGTAGTAGAAAACCAAAAACTTCCTTACGCTTCACTACAAATGTTTAGTTCATTTTATGACGATGGGGTTAGCAAACCATGCCGTGTATGTCAAGTTTCTTATGAAATCTTATATCAAATCAGTTCATATACAAACTATTGCAAAAGTTAATTCCAATAAATGGACAAAATCCCAAAGACAACTTTAAGTACTTAAAATTATACTTTAATATGGATCGTTTTAAGGACTAATTTCTCAAATTGAATACATATGCATGCTCTATCTAATAAAAAATGTTCCAATTTTATTACAAGTTATACACTTTTCATTGCCATTTCAAGAAATATTCCACAGTGCGGATGGGAGAACTCATCCTAGGGCAGGTGCTGACAACTACTTAGACCAGAACTTGTGATAATCCCTACTCCTGCAGTGCAGTATTCTGCTAATGGCAAATTAGTTTATGGAAAAGAACATTTCATGGACATTCGATTTGAGGCTTTACAAGCTAAATATTACTTTCCGCAGGCAGTCTGTTCCATCTAAGAGAATTACCTGTGAATTCACTGTTATAACGACTGCAAAACATCCGCTCACAATAAAGAACGTGTAGTTCGCAAGTAAGCGCGGGTTTTGGGATCAATTTCTTGTCTTTTCTTATTTGTCCTTTTCTCTACTCGGTCGAGAACCTTCAAAATAGCACCAGCCCATAGATGAGATTGTATTCCTATTTCGGTTAGATATTATGGTGGTGTATATAGTAACGGGATAAAAAATAGTGAGGAATATCTCATGCGGCCTTAAAAAACCGAAGCACTTGATTGCTTCTTTAGCGACATGAAGAATGTGGCCCGTTCATCGAACGTCACACTGAAAATTCATGTTAACAACATTGATTGATTGACTGTTGATTCCACAATATTTACATCAGCCATAATTAGAGTTGGACGCTATGTTTGGTCATACGCTTATGCGTAGGCATACAAAATTGCGCCCTATATGCATCATAACCGAGCCGATTCATATGTCCCTCTTAGGAGATTGTTACAAGACCATGATTGAACGTATTATGCACGTTTCACCTCATCAACTCAATCTCCTCATCTCCTTTACCGCTGCTATTTTTCTTGTAAAATGCATGACACTAAAATTAATAAATTCGTTGCCATGCAGCTGACTTTGTCCTTTCCTTACAGTGATCATCCGCATAATAGTTGTTTCCCTGACTATAACAGAAAGGTGTTGCAAATGATTTCAAGTTTGCAATAAATTCATCTAATTATTCTTTTTGAATAACCAAAAACGTGATAATAGTACTTAATTTATGAATTAAATCATAGAAATTAAATATGCTTTTTACAAGTCGTTCTAAAGACTTCCATCTTGTGGAGCAGGGACATACTAATTGATCACCAAGACAATTCTCTTATGAATTCTACTGATTCCCGTATTTACCAAATAATTTTCATTTATTTATTTATGTATGTAAAATGGGCCAAAAAAAATTTACTAATTAGAGTGTTTTTGTTACTACTCCAGAAATCCTCCTGATCTTTGGATGTAGCTTTTCTTCTTACCACTAATAGGTCGCAAAAAATTTTAATTTCTTAGTTCGGAACGCTACATATGTATAGAAAATTCAATGCTCTTCAAAAAAGATTATAAGAGTGAAGTTATTTCTAGCCATAGTTTTGGGTTTCCAAAAACTCATATTGCAGAATAGTCGTATCATCTTTTGTGAACACGCCACTGGTTTTGAGTAGACGCCCTCCTTCATTTCCAATGAAGTATTACATCGGAGCCCATTTTGAGCGTCGTCTAACCTGCAAACCGCTTATAGAAGCCAAGTACATAGAAATTAATTTGAAATCAGTCCCGATTAAACTGGCTGACAGGCAGGACATCGACAAAGTTGCACAATCCCAAAATTGTTTTAAGAAATCCAGCTATTGGGTTTCAGAATAAAATACTCCTAATGATTACAGGCGCTCCTGGGTACGTCAAAAATGTAATCTGATAGATTTAAACCTTCCGATCCCGAAAACTGACTTTGAAAAATACGTAACAAGAGATACACGTATAAAAAAAACTTGATTTACATTGAAACAAATTGCTCGAAATATCTCAGTTGAGAAGGAGGAACAGTCGTGCTCTCAGCCATACGCTAGACAGATAACATTAAAAAAATTATAAAAACTAATTTTCCTTTTTATATATTTTTATACAGATTTGAACACTAACGATATTGCAAGAATGAAAATTCAATAAATGAGGAAAAATGTATGTGTGTGTGTGTTTGTATATGAGTCACGTGAGGTACATGAGGGGCAATAGTGATACAAAGTGGGGACATTCGGCAAAGTAAAAAGTATTTTTAATCAACTTCTAAGGAATTGCATGGATTTGCTCGAATCTTGAAGGATAAAGTGGGCATATGGAATATTGACTTGACCAAGCAGGAGTACTGCTACACTGAAGCAAATGTAAAATATATTCTTATCAAATCATAAAATAGACTTTGTTCCTTAATATAATATTTCTCATGACATTAGTGGAGTACGAATAACTAAAAATGTCTCTAGGTATTCGCATTCTGAGTTTACGATGACGTTAATTTGAAATGGAAAATATCGATTATTTTCTAAACAAATCATATTTAATTTTCAACTTTTAAATAATATAAATGATAGATGAGAAATTTTGAGAAAGGTGTTTATTATTTTCCTTTTGTGTCATTGGAAATATTAAAGAATTTTGCCTGACTTCTTCTATTACATTTTAGCACAGCAAAAATATTATATAATTGCTCATGCAATCGTACCTCAAAATAAGAAAACCTTTCCACACTGTAACACAAGTCTTTACATTCTCACTGGACTTTGCAAGAGGGAAATCAAATGAAAACTTTCAGGATCGTAAAAAAAATTAAAGAACAGTATGTTTCAACTAAAAGGAATAATGTGGGCAGAAAACAATTAGTTGTTCAGAATTTAAGTATATATATATACATATGTATATATATATATATATATATATATATATATATATATATATATATATATATATATATATATATATATATATTAGTTGTTCAGAATTTAAGTATATATATATATATATACATATGTATATATATATATATATATATATATATATATATATATATATATATATATATATATATATGTATATACCGTCTTGTGATCCAAAAACAAGTATCTTTTAAAAAAATAAATGACTTGCGATGACATGGTGATTAGCTGTATGACGTGGTGCGCCGTCATGCTGAAGCCAAATATTCTTCAAGATTATATCCTCCATTTCAGGCCATAACAAGTCCGTAATTATAGCTCTGTAGCAATCGCCGTTGACAGAAAGCGCGGTTCCAGCAGCATTATCGAGAAAAAGTCCAATGATGCCACCACTCCAAAGTCTATAGCAAACTGTCACTCTCTGTGGATGTATTGGCCTCTCAACAATGAATTGCTGGAATTGTCATGGAATGAATGACAATAACCCTAATCTGATGATATGATTTATCGGAAAAATTCTTTGAAAGTTTTTCAGCGTAAGGCCATACACAGTGACAAGTCTTAATGCTCAATATTATAGAAATGGCCTTAAGAGAGACAAACTTCCCACTTTGTGTATTTTACAAGTGCTTAATATTATAATATTTTTTAGTAATGTTCCATTTAGCGGGCAAAACTAATTTCTGGCCTATTTTTCGGAAATCCAGATGGCTTAAGAGGGAATTTATTTTTCTTTTCATTTTCTTCATTTTCATGAATGTTGCAATTTAATAATCAAATTTTCGTATATGAGTGTAAGAAATGAATAGAAATATGGGCAATCTTTTTTTATTTCTTTCTCAACATACTGCCGAATTCTGATATTGAAAATCAAATCAATAAATATTTTTTCATAAATTGCTTTTTGAAAGTGGTCTATTTTCATGGTGACTCTTATTTTAAAAAGATAAAATTATGAACGTCTATGAATACTTGTGCACAAAAAGCCAGATGCTTACATATGCACACATATGTACACACACATGCATTGCCTTTTGGTCCTTATCAATCCTTCAGCCGTCCTGCTAGTCAGCGTGACGAAGTGCCACCATCATTCTTCCTTTAACATTTTTGTTTGTCACTATTTAGTCAAATGATGAAGCAGGAAAACAGAAATCAAATTCGTTCAGTTTTCCTTCTATTTTATTTTGTTATGTTGTGTTCCTTTCAATTCAGTTTTGCTTTTGTCTTTTGATTTCAACATTTTGTGTTTTTGTGAATGCCTTGATAGAAGTGCTTTTATTCCGACAGTGAAACTTTATAACTTTTTTCTATCTGCATACAAATGCGATTATTTGTCGCAAAGCATCTGCCATATCGCATCCGCAGCTCTCGACAACTTGCATGTCAATCACGTTATACTTACGTTCTTTGCATTTCGAACAACATGCAACTTTTATCTCATTCATACAGTCAGTCAGATATAGAGTATACGAGTAATAGTTCCTCTATACATTAACTAATCAAATTTTTATAGTTGAACTTCATATTCATATCTATGGAACTTGATAGCTTTTTTATATACTAGTACACATGTTCAAATACATATATAAAAATACATATGTATCACTTATTAATAAATTTGTTCTTCTGCAAATTATTAAAAGGACGGACTAATGCGCGCTTGATTTCAGTATGAAACTAAAAAAAAAAAAATTCAAAATTTCTAAGCTTGACGGACGGCTAAGCCGGCTTTGGGCCGATTTCGATATAATTTTTGTTTTTTTTTTTTTGATGATTTCTGCACCTTAACGGCTTAAAAGTTTATTGGAACTGTCGCCAATAAGTCCCACATGCGAGTAAGGGTTCACTAATTAAGCACATACAAGTCCATTGCAAAGACCATAGGAAAGGTCGCCCGTTTTCTTCCAGCGTATTGAATTTAATTCTTGGTAAAAAAATAATTTTCTATTGCTTTTGCGGGATCTTTCGAATATTCAAAATAGATTTTAAACTATTCAAAATATTTTACGAAAAATAATACACATGCGTCTTAGAGTCATTTAATATGGAACATATCATTAGTACCCATTCCGGCCAATCATATTTACTTGGAGAATAATAATGGAGGCCCTTCAAGATCATTTTCTGTTACGCACCCTTGTTCGGACTTGATTGCTAATCTCTGATGAATTGAGATCATTTCAGAAATATTTGGTCTCTTTGCAATACTATTCTTCCAATATTTGTTTAGATATATAACACTTGTAAACAACATAAAATTGTCTGTGGGGTTATCGGACTATATTATAAAGTTCTAATGATGGTGAAGAATGTGATAAGGTATATATAGGAACAACTAAAAATAAATTGAAAGTTAGACTTGCAGGGCAAAAGTTAGATCAAAGCAATAGGGATAATGGCATACAGAGGATAGCGTTGTCGAAACATTGTAAGGAATTAAACACTATCCCAACTTTGAAACTGTTTCAGTACTAAACAGAGAAACAAGTTACAAAAGAAGACTCATTTTAGAAATGTTACAAATTATAAAACTTCCACCATTGAATAAAATCAATTTCAAAACAGACACAGACAATGTTGCACATATTTATAGACATTTAATCAATAAGAAATGTTAGATTTTATCATAATTATAATTAAACTATAATTTAATGTTAAATCAACATACATGCACGTGTATCAATATGTTATTGGTATGGAACTTTAAGTTCGGTCGCTTTGGGGCTTCAATAGAAAATTAAATGCAGACAGCAATTGACTTTACAACCAATATGATCAACATGGTGCAGGAAACGTTGAAAATGCAACCCACTCTGTTTCTGGAATGTAAGGGCTGACGTCTCGATACTTGACGTGTGGATAATTTTTTAAATCAATGATTATACGAGTTCCTCATAGGACATCTGGTACCCAAGATAGAATTTGCAGCTGATGCGAAACGGGTTTTATAAAAAAATAATTCGATGCGGCTGGCAATACAAATCTATTCAGTAATGATATACATATTTAAGCGAGTGCAAATAGTAGTAAATAAATCTTGCTTGCGAAGGTCGTGCCTAGATTAGACAAGAATTGATAATGAAAAAGGGGATCTTTGTGTTCACCACTTACAAAAGTGATCACGCCAAACATATCTGCTGATCTGTGTAGATGAGCTGTCGCCAACTGTCGATGAACCTGTCATCCCGCTATCATATTGTGATTGGAAATGCCAGAAAGCTTCAGCTGATTGCCAAAAAAAAGACTTATTTTTTAATATTATTTTATGGATAGTTTTGAAGAAACCTGACGACCGTGAGCGATAAGCTCTATATACTGCTTATAAACTTATGTACTCAGCTGGTACCTTTAATAAATAATTGGAATATCAAATCCAGGCCCATTTTTGGTTCAGTATTAGTATCAGCCTGCTCGCAAGCAGTTTCTCAAATAGCTTTGACATGTCAGATAACACAGTTATAGGCCTGTATGTTCCACAATCGTATCGTTCTTTGCAGGCTTAGGGATCATAGTAATCATCCATATGTTCAATTCTGACGATAGCGCTGATGGCTTAAGAGAGCGTTAAAAATTAAAAGATATATTTTTTAACTATACCAGCTCTACAAGCATCTGGGTGCTAATTTTATCAACAACTGGGGCTTTCATCGATCTTAGATAAACAATAGAATTTTTTAATCTCCCGAATGTCAAACCTAAATGGAGAAGCCGTGGTTGGCGTGAATACTTTTCTTAAGTGGCTAGTGAAAAGATTTCCACTTTCGGTGTATCATTAGCTAATCCCCATTCAGAGTACAGAGGGGATAACATTGTTGATTATTTTTTCGATCTTTTGGTCAGTGGGTTGGCTCCATTCGAAATTACCCTTCATTAATTAATTAATTGATAGTCTGCGGTGCAATAAATGGATGAAATCACCAGGTTCTGATCCAAGTCTCTAATAGCGATGTTTGTTACTTGAAGGTAATGTTCACAAAGGTCATCCAATAAATAGTGTTTAAGGCTTGGTTTTATAAGTATTGCCTTGGCCATCACAACCTGTCGGAGGGCCTTTGTGTCATAAAGAGTATATCCATTTATTTTGAAGAAGCTTCGAGACATGAGATGAGTTTCAGGTATTAGCATTGCATTAATTTGTTTAATCATATTGAAATATTCAAATTCATTTTTGTGCGTTCTAGAAACTTATTTTTAAGTTTATCATGCAGCATCATGCTGATCATATTGGTGGTAAAAGCACTTACGGTCTGAATTGTTTAAATCCATTTTACGGCGCCACTTTTTTGTTATAGTCTCGTTAGACTTTAACACAATGGCATAAAAAAAATTTCTGTCTTATATTGTTTGATTAGCCTTTAAAACATTAGCGCAAATTGTTGTGCCAACTGAGGATAATTGGTGTTCAACAGCAGTGCGCTTACCCACTGTAGTGGAGGTATGGTTTCCACCAAAGTTGATCCATTAACTGGTTTTTGATTATATAATTGCACTATTGCATAGTTTCTGCTCGCTCTTATGACTCTTTCACGTTTTAAGGACACTTACGAGCAATGTGACCCTATAATAAACAAGAGTGGATGTATTCTCAATGATCAGTTCGTTTCCAAAAGAAACAATAGCCCTGTCGACCGAACAAATAGATTTGTGTATGTGGTCCGCAGTGCTTTCGAAGAAGAAAAATATTGGTCTCGGAATGTTAAAGCAAATGGTGTCATAAATAATAATAAGATATTTGAAATTTGTTAAGCAGTATTTTTGATATGCTAATGAGCAATAATATTCATACGTTAGAATTTAATGAAGATGTTTGTTTGAGTTTTCCTAAGCATCCACGAAAATACTCAAGAGAAACCCCGTAAATCAAAGTTATATTTTTAATAAATAGTAAAATGTTTAAAAATATAGGACATAAAGGATAACGAGCAAAAATATTTTCTTTTACATTGCGCAGAGAAACATGGCCGCCTATCAAATCCGGGACTTATCTTGGTCGTGGCTTAACATGGAAGGCCCACGTAGACTTTAGATTGATTTCAATAAAATTAAAAACAAATTAAAGCAATTTCTACTCGACATCTAGGATCCGTAGCTGATATGATGCTATGGAATAAAGTTATAATTGCAAAAGAAAATCCTCCGTGTATATACCATCGCTCCCTGGTACGGGAAAAATTCACACATACATAAAGATCGAGGCGTTTAATTGTTAAAATATGTGTTTTCAAGGCATGTGACAACATACATATATAAACTCTAGAACCATTCAAACCCACTAGCTTGCATCATTCTAAATTATATGGCCCATAATCGGCTGACATAGTCGGAAGGACATTGTGAATACTATCACAGAAGATGCTATAGAAATTGTATGTATATATTAGATTCAAGTACAAAACCAATTAGTTAATAGATTTTATAATTAAAATCTGAGCACTTAGTATTGCTTCAATTTATATTGAAGGCAAATAATAATTTAATAATTTATTTTAATTAATGTACTTCTTCCAACCTGATGATTTAGATACAATTTCAAAGAGCTTTGGAGTTCATTTCTTTTGCATTTGTAACAAATTACATTCCATAATCCTCTAAGAATAAAGTGTGGGAACTCACAATTTATTAAAGTTGGTGTTGCTGCAGCACCACTAGCAACGCATAAGGTATAAAAAATTTGTATATTTACACTTTGTATTTGTTTAATTTCTTTGCAGATTTATTTCCGTTTCTCGTCGTATTCATGTGAAATGGGTTGTTATGCCAACATCCTGGGACATTCAGAATCGTGAGTTTAGACTGTAAGTCACTTTTTACTTTCTCCATGAATGGAAGGGGTGACGTTAGGAATACTAAAATTAGCCAAACCACAACTGACATTTCGGGCAGCAATATCTAGCATTTATTTTAATGTCTCAAAGATCTCGTACTTTTTGCTCATCGGTTATGTGTATATAGAACAACTGCAACAACAAAAACGGGTGGTGCAATTTTTAAGCTGAAACTGTGTTGTTGAGGCAAAAGTCTACTTACTTATCTGTGGTTCTTGAGCAGCATCTAATTAAGCAGTACGCTCTAGTGAATTCAACTAACGTTTGCGTTACATATAGACTGCAATGGGGCAAGTTAAATGCTGCATAAGCATATTACTGGTCTTCATGCTTTTACTAATGGGCTGGGGAGATGGTGACAGCAAAAGAAGCCACATGCAGGTCTTTGCCCAAGGTAAGCCTCTAAATATTTCCACCTAAAACCAAAATATTTTTATTCATTTCCACTGTTTTCAGTGTTTTTGTGTGTGTGTTAATTTTTTTGTTAATGAATGCTTATGTGCGTCTAATGCGATTTGTTTAAGAGGTGTATTTAAATTTAATTTACAACTGGATTTAAATTTAAAATTCATTGGAAATTGTACAATAAATTTTGTAAATAAAATTGTACATTATTCAATGCAATTAGTATTGAATTTTAAATGCGGTGCATCTGCATGGTGGAGTAACAAATAATGTACCCGTTGAGCTCCAATAACTTGCTGGCTAACGAGCCTTTTTGTAGGTCTTATAGAAACGAATTGAAGTTTTCTAAAACTTATAAGAAATATTGGGCATTCAGCTTTTGAGGATTTTTTTTTTATCTTTCATTAAAGTAAATTAGACGAATCCAGCCAGAGATGTTTATATATAAAACGTTAAAAAAGAAAAATTCAGGTTGAATAATATTTCCCAAAAGGAATCTAAAAGGGATCGAAACTATTTTTTTCAGATGCATAAGCTTATGGCACAAAAAAGCAATTGACCAAAATGAATTTTCAACTCAATCAAAATTACATCTTGCGTCCATCACTGCACAGGTAAAATAAGTATTGAATTCAGACGGAAAATTTTATTTATTTATAATTCTGGAAAAATACTCGTAAGCCATGAATTTCATTAAAGAAGGATTAAAACATTCCTTGATGCAAAGAACATGGTATTTCTCTTTTCACAGAGGACGAAACAGATATAAAAATTTCAAAATATGCGGTCGTCCTTGTTAATAAGTCCAAAGTTTAAACCTAAAGAAGAAATATGTTTGTGTTCATAAATATGAAACTATTTACTTATTAACGTAAAAAAGAGCAGGGATACTAGTACCAGAAAATTACTCGCTGATGCAGATTTCTCCTGCACAGTAGTTACAACTTCCAAACTTCCAAGATACTCAGCTGGTTTACATGAAATAAATTGGACTCATAGATAAAATCATAAATTTTCAGATCATTTTTTAAAGCAACTCCTAGAGACATCAAAGTTTGAAACAATAAACTATAGTCATTGTGAACGGATTTCAATGAGAGGAAGAGACAAAAATATCATGAGACAAAAGTATAATGGTTGGAGCATAATAGTAACTTATACTTATACTTTCGACGGCGTTTTTTGACCAACGACTTATTTGGTATCTAACACAAAGTTATAATAGTCTCGTAGTAAACAACATTACTTCTGCGTACAAAAAAAAAAAACTGTTGCAACACAAAATTTTAAGCTCGGAATGAAAAAAAACATGAGAAATTATCTTGATTTATTTATTGAATATTGAATAGAAAGTTTCAATTATTTTATTTCCAAGAGAAATGGCCTAAGAAGAGCGTATATATATATAAAGTCATAACCAGACTTTTTCCTGTGCCTTTTCTATGAATTATTTTGGATTTGTTTTATTGTTGGCTAAAGTGAATTGTTTTATTTCAGTTCTTGCATTTTGCATGCTGTTTATAAAAAATAAATACTACAAATGAATTAAAAAAATATATTTTTGTAACATAATATTGAAAATTCATTATTTGGGATATTCTCCCCAACTAATCGTTAGAAACAATTAGAGCCATTGCAAAATGCATACAAAAATCAAAGGTTTGTTGTGGCTTTAGCTCTTCATATGCCGACATTTCATTGGTTGCTAAAACCATATCGTCAGTGAAGTTTAAGCAGTTTGAAAACATTCAACTTCAGATGTTTATGCCACATAAATCAAATACAATATGAGAATTTAATATTGCATATGAATTACAACAAATACATAATCATAAGCTTAGAATGTTTTTATACAAACAACACAACAAACAATTTACTCAACGTGAGTCTATTTTATTTTCTCTCAACACCCATACAATTAAACGCCCGTTGGTCGTTAATGATTGTATTCAGTTGGGCAAAAAATGAAAAATAAAATCTTTATTTTAAATACTTAATATTGAAATTTATTATTTGGGATATTCTCCCAACGGGCGTTTAATTGTATGGGTGTTGAGAGAAAATAAAATAGACTCACGTTGAGTAAATTGTTTGTTGTGTTGGTTTGTATAGAAACATTCTAAGCTTATGATTATGTATTTGTTGTAATTCATATGCAATATTAAATTCTCATATTGTATTTGATTTATGTGGCATAAACATCTGAGGTTGAATGTTTTCAAACTGCTTAAACTAAGAGCTAAAGCCACAACAAACTTTTGATTTTTATTATTTTAATAACAATTTTTTGTGTGTTTCTGACATACTGTATTAATGTACCTGTATTTTTTCTACCAAATGAATATGAATGTCAGTTGATTAACTCCCGAAAACCATTGCATTTTGGGCTAAAGTCAGAAATGTATATTTTTTTTAAGTGCCCGCAATGTCCTTACACGTTTTTTCTCTATTAACTAGAAAACAGGGAAAATCAAATACTTATATCGTTTTTGGAGTCTACTTTTTAAGAATCGATGTTATGTTAGTAGTAAAATCATGAATTCAAAATGAAGTGTTATTAAAACTCTAAGGTACTTTCTGCCTTTAAGCCTTCGTAAAGAGGGTGACATTTTTATGGTGTGTACATAATGCAAAAGCCCTTCTTGTTATCCATAAACAATGCAATTTTAAGACTTAGGAATTCACCACCACCTTAAATGTAGTGCAAGTTTCCCACTGCAAACCCTCGAGACTGCAGTGCATATATGTACATAACGACATCATACCGTGTTTTATATTCTCAAAGAATAAGCTCCAGTCGCGCATCGGAGCTGAAATGCACGATATCTTTTTTCCTTATTTTTTAATATTCCATCAAAATGCTTTGTTTGTTGTAGCTAAAGCCACAACAAACTTTTGATTTTTTAAATTCTACAATTTTAATATTGGGTCAAATTTAATATATACCATGGAAGAATTAAACATGAGCTTTAAGTTCATGATTGTCACGATATAAATTTAATCTATTTCTATGCATCACTTGTAGGAAATAGAAGAGGGGTTCAGGCGTGATCGGAAACCAGTGTTGTTATGTCCTGCCGTGTAGGATAAGACTAGAATTTATGTTTCCCTATTGACTTTGCAACATTACCGCGTTACAAATATTAGCCCCATTAATATATATTAAGAAATCAAAATGAATCTATTAAACATAATATTTATCACTTTACATCCCATGAATGCTTAAAAAAGTAAATCAATACAAATCACATGTATGTTTAATTATTCCATTAGATCCTTTAATAGGGATTACATTTAATTTAAATAGTTTGCTTATCTACACACTCATATCAGTTGTACTTAAATCTCTACTTTTTCTCATGGACACAATACATATTTTAATAGAACATGTGCAATAAGTCGCAAAAATGCAAACCCTTTTGTTTTAATTTGCTTTTATTCTTTTGCATTCAGCACATGTGGCACATTTGTTTTAATAAAAATTTATAGCACAAAGTATATTTTTTATTTCTATTGCAGGCCATAATCAACTAGATGAGCCGGAACCAGAGTTTTTATCGCTACTTCCTAATATAACAGTACCTCAGGGTCGTGACGTTTCATTCACATGCGTCGTGAACAATTTAGGACAATACAAAGTAAGTCATTTTGATATTTTAGCTTGTGTGTAAAATCTTTAGAATATTTTTTTCTATTCTATCACTGGTAAAATTAGAAAAAAACAATTGCAAAGTATTTAAGTATTAAGGGTCTTTATGTTTAAATACGTCGCAAACTGTGTTTCCTGCCGCGTAAATGAACTATCGAACAATATTTGATAATCTAAATGCCCAAACCCTTGCAAACATGCGAGACATTTTAGTTTTGGAACCTGGGATGCTTAATTGTTCGTTTGATGGGTTTTTTTTATAAACTTGTTGTTAAAACAAAAATAGTGATATAAGAAATTAATGCTTGCAACAATACCAATAGACATTTAAAATTATGTTTCAGTTTAAAGTCCAAATGCTTTTCCTATAAATAAAAAAATAAATTGTTATACGAAGATTTTATATTAAAATCTTCATTGTATGAAACATTCGAAACCTTCTTATTAAATTTTATTCCATTTATTTTTATTTGGACATTTCTATCAAATTGACATCAGCAATTAAAAGTTGCACTCAAAGCGAATTCATAACAGGAGAAAATTTCAGCGCAGCTGATCAAATTTTTTGGTACTAAACGTCAAAATTTGTTAATGTTATGTTTTGATTACTATTGAATATTTTCTTTTGATTTCTTATTTTAGTCTTCTATGTTTGTCACTGATTAATGAGAAAGTTATATTTATTATGACGGTCACTTTACCTGATATGAATTTGCCCTGGTTGCAATGGCTACAATGAAACAAGTCTGGAAAATTTGCCCAAGGGCACAAATCGTAAATGTGAGCATTTAAATGAGTGTCTTTCATTTGTTTCCATTTTTTGTTTTAAATTTCTAAAACTTTCTAGACTTATGGAATTTCTTTAGAATAAATGGTGACTATTCGTATTCGTTGGAAAAATAATAGTAAACAAAGAAGACCTTGTATGAAAAAATACAAATGCCAAGTTCTGGGTCTCTTAGTGCAAACATGTTGTCTCAATGAACTGGATAATTCACATAAACAAAAGACATGATTGATAGAGTCCCAATTCCAAACTATCATTGATGCACATGTGTGTCTTATACACTTTCTTGACCAAACAACTTTTTTGAACATTTCAGTGGCACATTTCAAATCCATGTTCAAGTACGGAATGAAAATAATTCGTTTTATCAGACTCGTAACATTGATCCTGTATTGATAGCGATAGTTAATTCTGAACTCTTATAACGATACCAGAGAGGATTGCAAATTTAGCAAGCAAAATATAAAAACTTGCGCTTTTAGACATGGACTGGTTTTGAATTTACAATTGAAGACGCTGTTGCGCTCTCTTGAGAAGTCGGTTGGTGTGTCGTTCTGTTGGTCTATTTCCAGTGCTGCCACAACCAAAAAATTTTTACAACCAAAATTTGATTTAACAGTTACCAAATGAGAAAAAAAATAACCAAATTTCAATATGTAGTATTTTTATTAAATAACATTTAAAATGCATACATATTTATAATGTAATGCATGTGATTTGAATACAGTTAATAATAATAATAACACTAGCGATTTTAGTCACAGCTGTTTTATTTTCAGTTGCCTTGGTAGCAAAAAATTACCAATGAGAAAAATATTCACATCTCCACATTAAAGAAAAAAATAACCACTTTTGGTTAGAAATAACCAAAAACGGCAGCCCTGTCTGTTTCCCTTACAATAGAATGTAAAATAAGAATAAACGTAGGGAATGATAATGCGTCCCTGGCTTAATTCCGGCAGCCACATTGAATGGAACCTTGAATTAGTTCCCTTGTCTTAGTGTCATATTACCCAGGTTAACTAATTTTCTTGGAATTTCAATATTACGCCAACGTATTTAAATTTGTATGCTGGTCAGACCATCAAGTACTTCTTCAAACTCAAAAAAAAAAAAAAATCAATGGATATTGATAATGTACTCCTAGTGTTTTTCCAAAATGGGTCTTGTGATATACTTATATAGTCTTAATTAATCTGTAGTAGATCTGTATTGCGAAAGCCAAGTTGTTAATCTCCTGGGATGTCTCATTGAGGTTGGTGAATATTTTATAGCCACAATACAGATATATCTTGTCGTCTTTCTTAAGTACAGTTTTAATTATACTTCTGGGTCATTTGTTTGGAATCGTCTCTTTTTAACAGATGTTTGGGATTAGTTTTCATATGTTACGGTGGCGTGTGTCTCTACTATAGTCTAGTAACTCAGCTACAATTCGATCACATGAACTGTTTTTGTGATTCTTTAATTTGCTAATGGCATTTTTGGCTTATTGTTTATTTAATGGACCGGCGCTCATGCAATTTAGTATGCTGGAACTGAAAAAATTGGTTATGAAGAGGAGGATACCGGGGTATTGCCTGAGGATATTCAGAGTTATCTCTTCCATAATGCAGGTGACAGGAACGATGGTATTAATGAAGAAGAAGTTGTTTGTAAGAAAAACAAATTCGGGAACGAGATTGAGCAATTTTAAAATGGATTTTGAAGTAGCGGTCCATATAAGAGAGAGTCTGATCTAGGTGCTATAAATAGTAAGGACATCAGAAGGAGTCTATCGTGACTACTGATTTGACGGCATGACAAATGTGTTCAGTCCATCGGATGTTACACTGTATTTTGGTGTCAGAACATTAAGAGCTTCCGAATCATCGAAGTATACGATGACTCATTTACCATTTGCGTAAGTTGATTATGCACATCGGATTATCGAACATATTGATCACGCAAGTGCGAAAATCACGTCTTCATAGAAACTATAAGAAAATATTCAAAATCATATTGACGTGCTCTGTTTGATTATGACAATCAAATCATAATTTAATAATTTTATTGCGTTTAACCTTATTTATGATGTCGTTGTATGCACTTATCGAGGCGAAGTGACTAACATGGCCTTAATACAACAACAAATACATTTAGTTTCTTTGTTTTTATTTTACAAAATCAATTTTATTTCTTTTTATAAGAATATCTTACTATTTACGTAGCACAACCAAGGCGTATTAATACCAGTGGGTGTCATAGACGAATATAATTCGCCTTTATGTGTATCAACACCACATAGTAAATGATTTCGGTTTGATACTTGTCAATTCCTAAGTAATATAACAGTTGACAGGTCAGATGATTGTTGTCAAAATGTACTCAAAAAATTTACAAAAAATTTTCGTAAATTTTTTATAATGTGTGTGACAATTGTATTCTTGGACTCGTTGTAATCAACTCTTGGTATTTGTGTTCCAAGTTTTAAAATGTTCTTGCAAAGAAATTTTCTTCTGTTCACATTTCTCAAATGAAAATTGCAAGGATACTTCTAATACGCATTCCTTTACCGAATTGATTCAGTCTATTTGTGGTATTTCGTAAATCTTGGATGTGAATAATCTTCTCATTTTAAAGCAATTTATGTGCCAAGGTTTCACAAAATTATTTATATCTACATAGATGTTCGAGGGTGTGTGTTTGTGAATGAAATTGAGTCTGTGTATCAACTAAGTTTGAGTTCATTATGCGATAAAATGTCCGTCCAATTCGCCAAATCATTCAAATCAATTATTGGTCTAATGCAAGTATGTAAGCATTAGAGAGTGTGCTTGCCTGTGTGGATGTGTATGTGTGCGTGAGTGAGTGTAACAGCTTGCGTGTAAGTAAGTAAGTTTGCATTTCTGTGCTTAAATACTATTGTTGGCACTTGCAATTGTTAGTTTATGCATTGCTAAGACTTTGGGCTTTAAGCTTAGTTAGTAAATCAACAAACAGGCACACACGCATACACATGTACACATGTGCACATGCATGTTTAAAGTTATGTGTGTGTATGCTGTTGGTGAGACATATTTTAAACTAAAGCTACATATACTTACGTAAACGCAAACAATATGTGGTCAAGTGTCTACTTATTACCCTCATATTATATGAATAAATATGTTTCAAGAAGAGGTTTTTGTAACGATTGTGTGCTTAAGTATGGGTGAATGATTGTGTATATGTGTGTGTGTTAAATCACTAAATCACTTATGTATGTTTGGGTTGGTTTTGTGCACATAACGCAGATATATGTATATGTTTCTTTGTACATTTTTAGGTTGCCTGGATTAAATCCGACTCCAAAGCAATACTCGGCATTCACACCCATATGGTGTCTTTAAATCCAAGATTATCAGTGACACACAATGGTCATAACACCTGGAAACTTCACATATCCCATGTACAGCTAAATGATTCGGGTAGTTACATGTGCCAAGTGAATACAGACCCCATGAAGAGTCAGGTAAGTGCTTATCAGTCTATCCCCATAAAAACCTTTAATAACACATTGTGCATACCGAGTGTATGTATGTATGTGTGTACATATCTATATGAACATGGATTCACATGGATTCTTGCCCTACAATGTAAAGTTGTTTCTGTATGTGATTTAGTCATTCACATAAATTGTCATTCTAAGCCACCACCTGGCTATTTAGTCCGTCCTGTCTCGGTTTTCTTTCAATCCTTTTAAGCTTGTTTATAAATTTTTCATTACACCATAAATGAATGAGTACATATGTGAATTTTTCTTAGTGTGTGTGTGTCCAACACTTTCAAATGGCAACGTCCTTCCGCTTTCTATTACTTATTCCGGTAGTGGCGCACACACGAACAGACACATATTGAATCTCTAACATGCCGCAACAGAATAAACATGACGACGGCCACCCTCATACCTTTACCTTTTCAATTGGTTTTTTTACTATTTTATTTACGTTTTCAAAGTCATTCAAACGAAATGCTTGTCTCTAACAAATTTTAACAGAATCTTTCTGATTAAACTTTTGCGGTGGGGGCATGTTCCAGTAACTACGAACTTCATTTTTCTGCATCATATCATGTCAGAGTGCTGTCACGATTGCACGAATTGTGGCATGGACCAAACAACTCCAGAAGTGTGATGAACATGTTTTTAAATCTTTAATTCCTTGCGTACATTTTTTGTATATATTGCCGCCAATTACTTCTAATCCAAACAGAGACTATTGTCATGTATGTTTTTGCTTAATGTAATGTCCAGCCTCATTTTTTTTTTTTTTTTTTTTTGAAATGAAATTTATCTAGAGTTCGATACACCCTCCTCGAGATAAGATATAAATACATAAGTAAATAATGACAATGAGAAAAACAACAACAGGATCAACATCAAAATAAATGAAATCTGAAATAAGCAAGAAATAATAAACACATTTGGAGTAATTGGGGACTTAAAGTTTTAACAATTTTTCTTTTTTATTTGTATTTGTATTTTGGCCAATGAATTCTTACATGCATGTCCGTTTGTGAGAGAGTAAATCAGACCATAGAAGATTAAATACATACATAAGTATATACATACATTCACTTCTATGTTGTATGTATTTGGAAAATACTACCCGTCAAATGCCAAAAGATATAATCACAGGCGAAAACGCGGGCAGGATAAAAATATTTCTTATTTGTGTGCATAAATAGAGATACAGAATATTTCTGGGAATTCAAACGATATTCGCCGTTAGAGAAACAAAGTCTGTGGTAATAACTTTTATATATAGAATTTGACAATTATCTTACCTATCACCTGGGCTTAGGCATAGACGATTTATTGGCCTTGCGCCTACATACATGCAGATCAAATTCAAACCAGGTAAACTCACCAGTATTACAAATGAAACTCTCTTATTGCAATGAATGTATAATAAAATTGGAAAGGAGAGGAAAATATACAAAAGTTAACAAAACAAAGGAAAAAATTTTGACATTTAGCAATAAAAAAATTATCAGCTGCGTTCTCAATTCCTCTTGTTATGAATTCGTCTTGGATACATGTGAACTATCTGTCCTCATGAGGAATTTCAGTTTTTGCTATTTTTGAATTCATAGGAGAGAGGGGATAGATTTATACTGCAACGCTATGTGCACTGCTCTTTTGTTTTCTTTTTCGCACTTTAAAATGACAGTGAGATTTCCATATGAAGAAAATTAAAATTGTACCATCGAAATTTCGTCGTGTGGACACCATTATCTAGAAGGGGACAAACCAATAGATCTGCCTCAAACATGACTTCAAGAGCATAAATAATCCGCCCGACATATCTTGATGTGGAATTTTCTATTATCTACTTTTGTCGATCAATTTGTAATTTTTTTACTTTTGTCAGGTAAATAAATGGGGGATTCAAACGGAGTGCTATTAAGTCATACTGTCATAATGTCTTAATATTTTAGTATGGTTTCAAAAAAATTGCTTTTGTGCTGCAAACAAAAAAGTCATAAAATAATAAGACTTTTTGAGGTATGTTTATTGTTTTGAGTTAAAATTTAAATGGATACATTTATTTCATACTTGATCCACCCGTTATGATGCCCAACATGTAATTTTCACACAAACTGTGTATTATTTTAGATTTTCTGCATTTTAAAACAAAATTTTTATAAATGTTTTAATTTCTTTTCTTTGATGTCAAATATTTATAAATGTTTTATGTTCATATCAGCTGACCGAATTCTGAAATAGCATACTAAGTTATGACGGGTTGTTCATAGCAGTCATAAGTATACTCGTACACCCAATTCCCTGTTTACACGAAATTTTTATACAAACTCCATGGTAACGTGTCTATTGTGTAAAAGCGTAGACACGATTTATTTGTTTAATTTTTTTCCTTCCTCTATATCTGAGTTTCTCCAAAAATTAAACTCTCACATCTATTTGGCATTTCTCAAGAAGAAAATGCCCGTTGTTATTTATGTTGTAGTTGTTGTCCTTATGATGTCACCTTGTTATCAATTCGCCTTGAAGCTAAGCAAATAAATCAGTTGTGATGGATTACATAATACTCGTACTGGTTGATGGCCCGCGTTGCCAGTGAAATTTCGAGATGGATACATCTCAGTTTTCAAAAAGATACAATTTTTCCCAAAAAGATAAATTTTGTAAAAAAATTTAAAATCCATGTTTAACGTTTAACATTTATTAACATAACATTCTTATTTCATATTTAATTTTTTTTCATTAACCATCCATTGTAATCTTTTATTAGCAGCCATTTATCATTAAAATTGTCTTTTTTGGAGAATGACCTGTAAATTATAATGAAATGCCAATAATTCCGTATAGAAACATATGTACATAAGTACATAAGTATGTATATAAAATTTGTTTAAAATGTAAAATTCACTCTCATTTTGTACATAAATATATGTATAATATAATATTTGCAGTCGGCTGTTTTAGTTTTGTTCTTTTAATTTCGGCGATTAAAATTGTTTTATTTTATAAAACTATTATACGGTCTGAAATTATTAACTGTAAAGATCGTTACTGTTTTCTTCTAAAATTTCATTTTAACATATGTATGTAAGTATATACCTACATATGTATACATATGTACACTAGAATAAGCAGACGACAGGAAAACTTAGAAAACCTAACAACAAAATACATGTAATTTATCTATTTAGTTGTCACTGTTTTTTATTATTCATAACGAAGCGATAACTTTAAAAAACTTTGTCAAGGACGGAAAGCTTAATATTTTATTTCTGTACATTTTGCGTACAGATTCAACAGATACGAAAAATGTCAGGATTATACATGGTACCTGAAGTCATAAAATACGCAAAATGTATCTTTCGTATCCTAATGGCAACACTGTTGATGGCTAAACTAGACATAGCAAGAACCAATCATCTGCCGGGTATTAGCAAAAGATTTCCGCGATCCTCAACACCCGCGATTCAAGAAAAGGTTGCACAATATTTTGGAAAATATAAAACTGTCGAGCAAAATAAATTGTTGCTATTCAGAAGAGTCATCAGGAGGCATATAGATATTACGAAGTACCAACTTAATGGTATCATTAATTTTTGAATTTTTTCCGAAACTCCCGCCTTTTGCTGGTATCTTTCATTATTAATTATTTTTTTTTTTGCATTCTACTCTTATTTGCTAATTGTTTTTACATGATTTTCAAATTTTAATTTTTCTTGGCTCATACTTCTAATATAATTAATATTTTCCGATCTAACGATTCCATTTAAGAATTGGAATTTAAATGAATTTCAACCCAATTCCGGATTTTGAATTTTCGATAGCTCCGTTTTTACAAAAAATTTTATTATTATTGATTTAGATCTTGCCATTTTCTCTAGTGTCTTCGCTGTTTTCTACAAAAAACTACAAGTTTTATTTTTTCGCATTTTCATTAAATACTTCCTTTTTGTGGCTTTAAAATCTTTTTTCGAATTAATTTTTCAACTTGGCAATTTTTGTCCATTTTTATATGATTTCTCTAGCCCTAAATTTCTTAATAGTTGCTTGTAGAACAAACGTAAAATAAGTTTTAGATAGTTTTTTTTTTCTTTTTACTAAATAAGTAACCAAAATGGTAAAAATGTGTACATCTACACATTGGAGAAAAATGCAACCGAATTTGGTTAAATATTACCAAAATGACAGACGCTGAATGTGAGTTTACTTACAACGTCAACAAAAAAGGCGTTCACGCTTTGTCTCAAAAAAAAACGTATTAAACTTAATAGTCTTATAGAAAAACTACGAATCATGAAAACCGCTTAAGAAAGTTTTTCGTTTTCCTATTATTTAAATACAATTTTGCTTTCCTAATAAATTATACCAACAAAATATCTGCATTTATTGTAAAACTGTCCCAGCCCAATTTTATGAGGTCCATGCAAGGCGTGGACGAGCCCTTCCATTGAGAATTAAATTTATTGCAGTCTGCAGCAAATTTTGGGAAGCCTTTTCGGACTGCCACCGTATGCATGGACATGTAGACATAGAAAGACAAAGCAAAAATATTTTCATTATTTAGAAGAAAATAAATAAGAAAATTCAATAAACTATTTTGTATGCTGCTGGCTGACTTCAAGAAAATCCTTTCTGAAACAACATCATTTTCAATGATAATATTTTCTGTAAATAACCAACCGTATGTATCCTTTGTTTCTTTACTCAATGGCTGAAGAAGAATCACTTTGTATGGATATGTGTAAACGAGCATTATCATACTAATGAATACTTACTTACATACATACTCGTATGTATTTATGTATGAACATAGACATACACTTCTTTGTATGCATTTATTATATGTACCAGCGAATATTTTCTATTAAAATTGTTAATAAAATGCCTCAATCACCAAAAGTGCCGGATTTCTTAATATACGCAGTTATGACATGTTCCTCTAATACTAGTGAATTACTGGAAAACTAAATGGGTATTTTGTATTCTGTTGCAATATAGTGAACTACATCGTGTAATATCAATATCATCCAAAACATTGAACCACAAAATGTGATCAGTTGTAAGAGCTTGCAATAGTTTTTTTTAATATTTAATGATACTCTGGTCTCGTATTATATACAGGAGAGCTTTTCCCAGTGGAAAAACTGGAAGTTGTAGTGCATTTTTTCAACTTCATAGGAAGATAAGTGAAGAAAATTTTAACGAAGTTAAAAAGATTCTCTTTATCAAAAAAAAAAAAAACGAATTGTGACTATTGGCATTATTTTTCCTTTCAAAACTTCTATTTCTAGTATTAGATGTTTATTTTGTTAAAAAAATATCTGCTCCTCTCAAAACGATGTAAACAACTTCTAATTTAGTTAAAGGCATTAAAAAGTTAATTTTTTAATGAGCTGCCTTTTTTAAATTCATTTGTAAATCAGCTAAATTTCTTTTTCTTTTTCTACATCAAAATCTCTGGATTTTCCTGATATCTTAAGATCTTCTTACTTGTGTCTCTCCCAAAATTTTTACTCTCGCAACAGCTCTCTGCATGCCCCATGTTAACATAATGCTGTTACTGTTACACATATAAGCACTTTAAGTGTTAGACATGTCATCATAAAATAATATTTCCAAATTCGATTCATAATCCAATCGGCAAATGTATTAACAAAATAATTTAGACTTGTTATAGGGATGCTTTTTATTTACATTACAATGTAAAATATCCTGCGGGATCTTGAAGCACTTACAAAAAACTGTTTCTTGAACATCACTTCACATGCAATGAACGTGATCTAAAAAATAAAGATCAACTAATTTGTCACGGCAGAGATAACCTTAAATCATTTGAAAAGGTCACAATTTTCACTACTTACGGATCACAAGTTATGGATCTTGACTGTTCTTTTGTATGGGTTATACAGTTTTGTATAAATTGTAAATAGACAATTTTGCAGTTAAAACGATTTACGATTACAGCGAAATTTCGCTTAAAACAAAAAATTTTGAAAGTAAAAATGATTGGGAGAGCCTGAATAAAAATAGATTCTAAAGAAATAATGCAAAAGCAGAGATTATAATGCAGAAAATGTGAGTCCTTAACACATTTCCAAACGACTTCAACTGAATTATCTCTTTTAATATCTCCAACTGAATTATAAGGGAGGTTCAACAATATGGTTGATTTTAATTTTTTTCGTTCGTCTTTTTTTGCGAAGAAAATAATGTGATATTAATTAACGATAATCTCTATAAGCAGTACTATTGAATATCGAAGTTTGGAATGATTAAAAACTTAGCCACGTTTGTTTTTACACATGGAAAAGAAATTCACAGTTTCCACTAAAAATTTAAGAAAAATACTGGCTTCGTTAACATTTTAAGAATAAAGTATTTTTGAATTAAAGCAAGATTTTCTCAACTTACCTTCCTAAGAAGTCGAAAAATGCACTTGCGGATACTATGGAAGCACTTAAACAGCTTCAATTTTATTTTACTGGATAATTTTATCACTTATTGATTCGAGAAAAATAGTTATCATGCAGATTAAATTTAAAAAAAAAATATTATTTAAAAAAATTATTTTTAATTCGAGTTTAACAGAAATAATTCATATTTTTGTCAAAGTTTTGTCAACTTCATTTTCGAGGAAGTTTAAAAAAACATCATATTAGATTATTGGAAGCAATGAAAAAGTCGTTCCTTGGGAATGATTTTTTTTTAACTGGCAACGATTTAATAAGATTTGTTCTGCTGTGTTCAATATAAGCAAAATCCACTCTATACTTAATGTTTATCTGCAAAAGTATTGCTATGAAGGCTTGGATTGGATTGAATTAGGGGGAATCTATTTGAGAACAGTCTCTTTCACATAGTTTCAATACTCCGTACATGCGACAATTTTATTTTACTTTGTAGCGATTCATGTTCCCTTTACGTGCTATTAAAAATGCGACCACGACCATCTATGGAGCATATACGAGTATATATTTACTCGTATAAATAAAATTTCATGTCTGATATAAACGTTTTAATAATAGAAATTGTCTGAAATGAGTAAAAATTTGCCAATAGAATAGTCACAATGTAACTTTTTATTATCTGAACTTTTTATTATCTGATCATATGGAACTTAATTATAACTTAAAAAAAAATATATATATATGTATATATATATATATATATATATAGATATATATATATATATATATATATATATATTATATATATATATATATATATATATATATATATATATATATATATATATATACATATATATTTATATATATATATATATATATATATATATATATATATATATATATATATATATACATACATATATATTTATATATATATATATATATATATATATATATATATATATATATATATATATACATACATATATATTTATATATAAATATATATATATATATATATATATATATATATATATATACATACATATATATTTATATATATATATATATATATATATATATATATATATATATATATAATATTGCAGATACATTAAGTACTAAATGAAAAAATATGTACCTACTATTTAGTTTCTAAATGTTTATGTGGAAATAAATATTTGCTAAAATTAATTTGCAGCTTCTGTGCTTCTCGTTACACATTATTTTAAATAAGAGTAAATCCTGACTAAATCTGCTTAATTAAAACAAATTCTCCTATTAAAATTTTTGGAAAGTGATTAGCATTACTTAAATTTATAAATTAGTGAATCTTAAATAATCTGGAAGTATCAAATATATTTGCCTGAAAATCAAAAATCTAACAAAGGGATGATCACTTGCACACTAATAAATATCAAATACATATTTTGATATAAATGTGTAAAGTAATTTGAATGCAAAGCCATCCACAAAAAAATTTTTCCATTCAGACTATGAACTAAATCGTAATATAATTCTTGAAAAGAGTTTCCGATCATAATTTGTGTAAAATGCTAAAGAGATTCTCACACAACTTTGTAGAGTTCTCGCCACGTTTTTCTTCTGAGCACTCATAAACTAGTAATCAGAGAGCGTCAGGTTCATTTCCTGCCTTAGATTCTGACTGTTCTTGCCTTGTGTAATTTTTATCACATATATCACAAAGGGACCATATCATAGACCCAAAATGAGCCTATTGAAATTATTAAATTCTGTATTACCAAATGTGGAAAAAAATATTTTTTTTATTATTAACTCTGGGTCTAATTCTGTCATTCGATTACGAACGAATTCTTAATCGTACGATCGAGTGTTTTTCCAGTTGGGATTTTGTGATTCGTTATCGAATAACATGTATCGAAATTTCTAATAATGTCATTCGATAACGTGTGTACATTCGAATGCTAGCTTGCGAGTTGTTACTCTCAATTAAAAATACATTCGAAATAACATTTACCGGAAAAAAATTAAAAAAAAGAAAAATAAGTTCAATATTTTGCATATTTTACAATAAATAATAAACTATTTATTGCGCTTATTTCGGTAAAAAATAAACTACACACAAAAAGAAATACCCGCCAACTTTATGTCAAAGCATAATGATTTAGCAAAAAATAGTTTACCATACAATTGCCAGGGTAAAACAAAAGCCAACCAACTTTGGGAGCAGCTAACAAGCAAACTAAATGCTTCTGGTCCACCGATAAAAGATTCCAAAACGTGGCGGAAGGTAACAGAAGCAAAAAAGTATTTTCTATCTGTTCTTTAAAGATTTTTTATAAAGGTGTATGCCGATCAAAAGCAAAATTTAAGAATGAAGCTCTCTTTTAATAAACTTTCAACAAAGAAACGAACAGCTGGGGTACCTTATGAGGAGAAAATTCTAACTCAAGTAGATGAACAAATGATGTTTGCAGCAGGCATTGATATTGCTGTTGAGGGCCTGAGGAATGTACGGTGCTTCGGCTCAGGAAAATATTACACACCAACTAAGGAAAATGACGTTGCAATAGCAACACCATATGAAAATCATGAAGGTTTATGTCTGTCCCCCTGTTTAATTTCTGATAATGAATATCAAGTTCAACACGACTTCTCCTCGGTTATACAAATTGAGTCCAATGGTGAGGAAGGAAAATGAGAGCCAACTGAAACCAATATAAAAAAAGAAAAATATAATGTGAAGGGTCCATTGAACAGTGAAGGGTCCATTATAAACACTGTATACAATTCTCTTTTGTTAAACTTTATTTTCACTTTTTAAATCATTTTCTTTATTTTGTGCAATCAGACGTTTTTTGTTTACAATTTTCTTATTATTTTTCTGAAGCACATACATATGTTTGCGTTTCTTACAACACTGAAACAATAATTCGATCCGTTTCGTATCGAGTGCCAGAATCAAAAAAATTTAGGGCTATCGAAATTTTTTTCGATACGAAAACAATTTCGATCTCGGTTGAGAGAATTATGCCCCAGAACAGAAAATTGAAGAGGTCTACTTTTTTAGGTCTAAAGGGTGGGGGAGAAGTATTGTAATAATTTTAATTGGCTGTAATTTTTGCAAATGGCGCCAAATGACACTACGCTTCGACATTTGTGATGTCAATGTAAAGAAAATTAATTGTCATCTATCCATGGAAGCACTATGCTCCTTATAATAAGTAAAAAAATTAATTATAAGCCATGGAGCGATACAAACTTTAAAAATGTTGAACTATTGTTACTGCTTATTGACAATTTTTTAGTCTGTTGTTTCAAAGCAGCATGAATTTCGTCATCGGTTTCGTCGTCGTCGCATTAAATGTGCTCGAACAATTCAGCGTATGGCTGAGCGTCTCGTTCAAATTGGATCCATTACAAATGTCGTAAGAAGTCAGCGACTTTGGATTGCTCGTTTGACCGAGAACATACCTGCTGTTGCCGACGACGCAAGAGAGTGTAAACACTCATCAACTAGACGACGATGTACACAATTTGGCATCAGTAGACATTGCATTGCTGAAAGATTTGAAAATGTTCCCCTAAAAAGTGCAAACTGCTCACGTATTGCTGTTAGCTGACCCCCGGACAAGGGTAACTTACTGTCATACTCTGTTAAACTTGGTGCATAAGAAAATGGTTTCGTATTAAAAATCATAATGGGTGACGAAGCACTTAAGTCGTTCTATTAACAAACAAAATTTTCGCTTCGGGGGCTCAGAGAAGCCAGATGAAATGCATAGATAGGTGACTGTTTGGTGAAGCATTGTAGTGAAAAAGTGACTGGCCCATATTTTTTGAAAACGCCGATAACGCCACCGTAACCATAAATTATGAGCATTAAAGGCAAATACTAGACGAGTTTTTTATTGCCACAAGTTCTTGCATTGAATATGGATCATTGTTGGTTTCAACAAGACAAAGCCACCACTCTCATAGTTCGACAAAAGATTGAGATTTTGAGACACCCCTCTCCACACCGAGTGATTTTCCGTTTTGGAGTTTTGAACTGACCGGCTAGATCGCCAGATCTATCTGCACCTCTTCCTTTGGGGATTTTTACAATCTCGCGCTTACCACGACAAACTACGAACCAGATGTTTTGCGAGCAACAGGACAAAATACCATAAAACGAGCGTAATTATGCATGATCTTTGTAGATGGCCCTTTGAGCGATATAATTGTTCCCAATTAATTTCGTAGATGTTACATTTTTCAAATACACTTTTTTTTTTAAACAGAGCTCTGTTTTTTCACTGATAACAAAATGGCAACCAGTTCAAATTATGACACTTTGTACTCGTATTTATATTCGTTAGTAATTGTTGAAGATTTTTGTCCACATTTTCAATTCTTTTCTTTTTACTGGACAATTGGACAACGTACAATAGCAAGAGTATTCCTATTTTCTTACCATACAGTTCATAAAACCTTTCTTAATTTTTATCCTTAATTGATTTATTTCGAACGTAAGATTATTTCTTATCCTAAATATTAAGTTTTAAAATATGAAATATTTAAGAAACAGAACATGACAACAGATCATAATAACAGTAATCGAACGATTACCCCTGTAAAACACCATGATCAATCAGATTTTTTTCTTTTTTCTTTTATTTAAGTAAAATTTTTTTAAGTTTAATTTTTAGAAGTTTTTTACTGAATTTCGCAAATGTTTATATAAATAATTTTTTTAATATATTTTATTTCGAATAATAATTATCAAATTTGTTATTCGAGATATTTACCAAAATAACTATTTAATATTTTATTGTTTGTTGTTGGCTTAGCTGAGTATATGCCTGCATTTCACTGGCGCTAACCAAATCATCAGTATCATTTAGCAAAAAAAAAATTGCTTTAAAGTTCGGTATTAGTAAGAATTTTCACTAATATATAACAAACTTCATTTACTTGCCACTTAATAAAAAATTGTGAATGTTTTATGCTATGGAAACTTGCACTTGTATGTGGCAAGGAAAAAGGAGAAGCCAATAATTATATTTGCATAACGAAACGGAGAGGCTACAGCGTATTTCGATTCGAAAAATAAAACTTTTCGAAAGCAGTTGCTAATAGAAATTCGTAATATCCGTGACAGACATAGGATTTGTATACTAAAATCGCATGGTGTAATAGTGTTATTTCATTAAACACCTCTTTTTAGTTGTGTTCAATAAAAATTGTGCAAGCCCAGTCAGTTATAAGTATTTATTTTTATATTTATATTTATAATTTATAATAATCTATTTATTTTACTTTCAGTGTGATAAAATGTCTTCAACCACTAGTATAAATACCACCATACTGTCACCCATAAATAGTATACGAAACCGTAGTATGGGTACTAGAGTATGTAAACCATATATCATTCAAGGGTATAACTCGATCGAACCGATGATGAAATTTAAGAAAACCATAAATAATAAGAAAATAATTTTGTATAGAAAATAGTTTATTTGTAAGTCTTATTATAGATTCAGTTTCTTAATGGATTGAAGACGATTCGATTCCAGTAGGTTACAACGTCTAGAAAGACATCTGGACATGTTTGAAAAAATACTTATACCTTCTCCCAACTCTTAACTTCACTTTCAACTGATTTATTTATTTATTTTTATCGTTTGCAACATTAAGATGCCCCTTTGTCATTTCCTCATATTTTATTTTACTTCTGTATGTATTTTTTTATGAATATAAGAACGCATATATTTAAATATTCAATAACATCATTAATAATAATTTAGTCTATTTATTACACATTTTTATTTATCCTGAAGTGCTTAAATATTATCATTTCAATTTGACACTAACAAAATAGCGTTCGAACAAATTCTTATCACTGTGTATAACTGACATATATTTAATACAGAGTATGGATTTCGAAAATAATTTGTGTTCTTTCGAAAACGATTTTACTTGTCGATGAAGTAAAAAAAAATTCCCACTTTCATAATAAACATTACGAAAATCGTACTACGCAGTTCGAAACTTTCGAGTTCATAATTTTTTTGTTTTAAACCGAAATACGTGGAAGCCTCTCATCGCTGTTTTCGATAGTCGCCACCAAAATCTTTTTAGCCAAATTAAAAAAAAGAATTAATCAAATGAAAAAAATAGCCAATATATTTTCTTCGTCTGTCAATTGACAGAGTTTCTCTCGAAACTTAATGTTTGGTTGCACTTTGGGTATTTTTGGGCATTTTGTTGGCTTCGTATTAGGGAGATCGATTATTCGACTTTTTTTTAAAACCGGTTTTCAGGTTTTTCGAATACTAGGCATTTCAAAAATCCCGGTTTTCGGTTAAGAATTGGAAAAATAACCGGTAAACCGGTTTTACCGAAATAAATAATGACACAAAAAAGCAAACAATTTTTGAAAAAAACGTTTATTTGAACAAAAACAAAAAATTCACAAAAAGTAAAAAAAAATAATAAGCATATAGCATATAGCATATAATAATAAGCATATAGTAGATAGATATTTACATTTTATTTATAAAATAAAACGTAGTTAGAAACGTAAAATACATATGTAAATGAGACCAGGTAAAAACTTAAATATAATATTTAAACACCAAATTATAATTATAATTAAATAAGATGCAGTTTAAGTGTTTTGAAGTATATCTATTTTTTTCTTTTGTTTTTATAAAACGATACTGAAAATGACCTCTCACATAGAGTGCTTGTTGGACTTAGAATACAAGGCATTAAATAATCGTTCTAGCCTGTCAGATCTCTTATGACACTTGTCCAAATAAAAAAATCTTCCCAAATGTTTTCTTTATAATTAACTTTAATAGAATATTTTTGTGTTTGCATATATTTGATAGTATTGGTTAGTTCATTTTCGAAATTTTGATCACTACCTTCGCTTTGTACCTCTTCATCTAAATCTGATACAGTCTCATCTATATCGACAAATAAACGGTTATATAATTGTAAAGCGAATTCTTTTGTATCACTTTTGTTAGAATATTTTAGAAAGAAACTGTTAATAGTAAAGTGTGCAGTGCTTAGATATAATATTAAAGTATTTAGCATTATATTTCGTCGTTGTGTAATACGTGATTTTAAGGATTCGAGTAAATCAAATGAAAGAGTATTTTGAAATGTAGAAAATTTTTAAAACAAAAATTTAAATATACCTTCAGCTTCAACTAAAGTAGTAGAATTTTTTGATAATTCATTTATGGCGTTAGTCCTAGGTCTAAAAGCGCATGGTTAACGCATTTAAAAAATTTTTAAAAATTGCGAAATCATTTTTAACATAGAATTCCATCTGTGTCTTACATTGTGAACTAGTTTAAGCTCTATTTTTTCTTGTTCTTTAACATACATTTGATGTTTATATCGTTTGTCACTTGATTTGTTAAAAATGTTTACACATTTTCTTACGCGGTATATTGTATCAGCAATATTTTCATTCAAGAAAACATTGTCATGAACTGAATAATACACATTATGTTCCGAATCTTGCTCTTCTGATTCATCAGAACTAGAATCATCGTTTATGCCACAATTTTTGTATTTGTAAATTGTGTCCATAACACAAAGATGGATTGCGTGCTTTATACAGAGCTGAGATTCTGCATCTATTTTTCGACCGTATGTTTGCATCACCGCTGCACCATCATGTGTAGATGCCACTATGTCACTTTTAATATTCAAAGAAAATTCATCCAATTTATTTTTAATAACTTCTTCTATGTTATTCGCAGTAGCCTTTACTTTAATTTCTGCTAACCCAAGATTATATATGTATTTCAAATGATTTTTTCACATTATCATAGTAACGAATTGTAACATTAACATATTTTTTACTTGAAATATCTGTCCATTCGTCGACAACAATTGAAAACCTTTCATAGCCTTGTTTGATTTATATAATTTTGTTTTTCAATTCTTGTTGCTTAGTCAAATAAAATTCATAAATTTTATGCCATATCGTTGATTCCGCCGGCATATTGTAGTTTTTAGCATGTAAATATGCTAGAACCACTTTCGATTTTCTCAGAGCTTTAACGGACATACCGTCCTCGGCTACACAACGTGCTAATATTTTACCGAATGATTCATTTTTGGTAGCGTATTTTAATAAAGTTTTGTTTCTAGTCGCCTTAGAACAACTGGGAACGGAATCAAGCTTTCCTTTGTGCACACTTATGTCAATCTGATGGATACTTTTAAGATAAGCTCTGACGTCGAAGAACCTTTGCAACTTAGACTTTTAGGACACTTAAGGCATTTAGCCTTTTCCTTTCCATCGCGTTCAAAATATTTCCATACTTCAGAAGACATCTGTATAAAAGTACACGTACATACATACATATATTATGTATATACGTCATAAATTAATATTTTGAATATTTTCACACAAATTATACTTTACCCCTTTAACTCAACACTTTCTGTAATAATTGTAACAGATTTAATATTTTTTTTAACAAAAATAAAACACGTTTTTATTTATACAATTTCTTATTTGTTTTCTTTGACCCTTGTTACATTTTGTTTTGACATTTTCATGAAACGTTTAAGGTTGCCATATGTAAAAAAATAAGAAGTTTACATTAGGGGTGAGAAAAATACTTATATTATTTAGAATAAAAATTAAAAAAACTAATAAAAATATTAAACTAATGTTTAATATAACCGGTTTTTTCGATTAAAACAACCGGTTTATTCGATATTCGAAAAATTGACATTTTATAAAAACCGGCATTAGCAAAACGAAGAAAACCGGCTAAAACCGGTCGAAGAAAAACCGTCCGATCTCCCTAATCACTTATACAGTCTGCACATTATTGTTGTTCTTAGAAGGGCACCCAGTTAGATAAAGTTAGTTACACCTTCGAAGTGGTGTTCAGCCACGTGTATATCGAGCACAGTTCGTCGATTTTTATTCGTGCTTTTGTAAGGCCAACTGATCTTTCTGACCTCTCAATATTTGTAAATATTTCCTCCATATATCGGACAATTGCAATGTCATCTGCGTAGGCAATTGTCAGACCAGCTCTGCTAAATAAACTACCAGTTCTTACATGATCCTTAACTGCGTAGTGTAGCATTAGATTGAGTACTACTGTTGCAAGCGAGTCTCTTTGCTTTACTCCACTGTTTTTTTTTTTTTTTTTTTTTTTTTTTTTTTTTTTTTTGGAAGGCATCATTTGCCTTCTGTTGGATTTTCCACCTTAAGTCTTGTGAGTTTTGAGAATATTGGAAAAAGTTTGGGGTATTATGTTTCTATAGATGGCGTCAAAAGATTGCTTTAAGTCTATAAAAAGTAGATGCATGTCAACTGATCAACTGTAGATCTGGCTCGTCTGAATCCTCCCTGATATTCTCCTAGAATATTGGCTGAGGCTTCAGTGTCAATAAAGTACGAGTAATAAACTCCAAATTCGAGTTTCGTACCAAGTATATTCAAATAATTAAGAAACATTTTTGAAGAAATAAACCGAATTATAATAAAATATCAAGTAACATGATTTTGAACAGATGGAATATAGTACGAAGAATAATGCTAGATCCAACAAATAAATTCTTGGAAACAAAAGAATTTGTTATTATGATATATACTTGTACTTATTATACCTTGAATATGTAAAACTAGATATCCTTTGAAACATTTGTTTTATTAAAAAAATACGTTCGTTCCAATTGCTTTATGAGTCAGTTGAAGAAAATTATTCAAATTACACACACATACAATTTCTTATTGAGAAATAAAATTTGTTACTTTCCTTATTTTTAAACTTTTCCTTTTTCGATTCATTTATTAAGAGAATTCGCGGAAAATAAGAAAACAGTGATGATGACAAGTGAAAAGAATTGCAAAAACAATATCTGATAAGTTTCGCCCAATGAACACATTAGGAACTTATGAAGTGATATTAGAAAGAGTGGTGAAGGCAGGAAAATAAATTAGCGAAATATTACCGAAATCCCAGTCTGTGTTCTGTAACATGTGAGAAGTTCTCGCACGTTTTCTCTTGCTCAGCCTGTTTATGTTTGATTCGAAAACTTCTGTAGATTCAGAGACGGCAGTCAATTATTTGATAAACAGATGAAAGGAAAACACAGAAAAAATAAAACGTATTGGAATTTCATGTATATTTTAAAAGAGCGTTTGAAAAATTAATCGAAAAAGATTTTTGCAAAAACTGCGTCGAAACGAAGCTAAACGAATAAAATTAAAATGGCTTAAATGATATTTACCAAACAGGAAGCAAATCACCAAAGTAAACAATGCTAAACCCAATATAAGTAATAACTTTTATAAGAGCTCCACTATGCACAATTTTGGGAGTCCTATTATTAATTACACATGTAAAAAATTATTGATATGCCGAATTTATTGAAGAAATACGATATAGTTTTATATGCTGACGACAGGCTAGTTTTCAGGGACGGCGATACTAGTCACGAGAATCATAAAAATTTTACCCAGAATGTGGAAAATGTTAATATTTGGCTGAACATGAAAAAAACTTAAGTTACGCGAAAATAAAATCAAAAGTTTGGATAAAAGTAATAACAGCAAAATCATTTTTAGAAGAAATAATCGATTTATAAAGATGGAGGATTAAATAAAATATTTAGTCTTCGTTTCTGATAAAAAGTTAAATTTTAAGAACCATATTGGCAATATTTGTACAAAAAATCCACAAAGAAAGAATTTTTTTTTGAGAATAAGAAATTAATATAATTACATAATGCCGTAATAAAATCACATTTTGAATACGGATCGAATGCCGCACAACACAATAGATTGAAAATTTGCAAAAGTTACAAAAGAGTGAAATGAAAATTAAACTGAAGCACAATATATATACATACATACATCTATTAATTTCATGCTAAATTCCCTGAAATGGCTCAACATACACCAAATCCTTTAAGGATTAACTAAAGTGTGCTTATGATGGCTTCAGCAAATGTGCGAATACATACAAACATGTATACAACAAGATAGCGCAAGGGTAATATCATAATTTGAACTGGCTGCCATTTTCTTATAAATGAAAGTCCTGTGTTCATAAAAAGTTTATTTGAAATTGTAACATCTACGTCATTTTGAATTGTTGCTCGCAGAGCATCTGACTTCAAATTAGCGAGATTTTCAAATTAAGGTTTTAAAATTAGCAAGTCTCGTTGTTTATTGCGGTAAACAAGGGATTTTTAGAAGCCCCGAAGGTAAAAGTCTGGTGCTGTTAGTTCTGACGATCTGGATGGTCAGTTCAAAACTTTAAAACGGGACACTCGACCTGGTAATCTCCATCCTTGCCCAAGCTTTGTGAGCGATTGCTTCGTCCTGTTGAAAACAACAATAAACGAGACCCAACACATGTAAAAAATAAATAGTTTGGTATCTGCCTGCAACGTTCATCATTTGAAGTTTCGGTGGTGCCATCGGCGTCTTCAATATGTTTTCCACTGCCAAATCCCCCACCATACAGTAACTTTGAAGGAATCCAATTGCTCTTCATGCATTTCATGTGGATTTTGTTTGTTATCAGAATCACTCACACGGAAATTGGTTCATCGCTCATTATGATTTTTGATACGAAATTATCATCCTTTCGAACCAAATTTAACAGAGGATGGTAGTAAGTTAATCTTGTCCTACGGTCGGCACGCAGCATTTCGTTGCAACAAATGTCTGCTAATGCCTAATTATGTTCATCGTCGTTTCGTTGTTGACTGTTTATACTCTCTGACGACGTCGGCAACGAGCAATCCTATGCCGGTAACTTCTTGCAATATCTGTAATAGACCGAATTTGAAAGGGACGCTCTCCCATATGCTTAATTGTTCGAGTACATTGAACACGACGACAAGGAAACCGACGCACAGTGGGGTATTGGACCCCCAAAACGGAGATCAATTAAACTACTTATCCGATTTGAAAAATTCTTTCGCTATAAGAATGATACGTTATCCCTGAGTGACATATGATAAAAATTTTTTTGGAAAAGTGGGCGGTGCCACTCCCCCTTAATAAAAATCGCTCTGCAGGCCATAATAATAGACCGATTGTCATGAAACATTCCCAATGTGGTACTGTTGACCTTGTAATAGTACTTGGCTATACTTGGTTGTGACTGGATAAAGGGGCGTGGCACCGCCCACATAACCTAAAAATTAGAACGGTTATATCTCATGAACTATCAGAGGTAGGAAGATGAGATTTGGTATATATGTTGATCGTACTGTATGAATTAGGTGGATTAGGGCGGTGCCACGCCCCCTTTGTTACAAACAAATTTACCTAATGAAAACAATAAAAAAATTTAAATAAAACTTTGAAATTTTAATTCTTCATTTATATTTATAAACAATTTCATCAAAAGTAAATGATTGTATCATCTGAAAAAAATAGACATTTTTATATATATTTTTAAAACCCATATAAAATATTATGACCTGGTTTTCCATTCAAGTGTTATTTAGTTTAGTCACTGTAATCGGAGCTACAATCCTCTAGTTCCTCACTTATTGAAATAGTTGGCGGAATAAGCAATTCTACTACTGATTTTGGTAGGGCTTGAAAATTTTTTTTTGGTAACTTAATTTTGCTAATGATGGGATCGGAGCTCAGTAGCAACCTGTTTAAAATGTCTTCATTTGATTTCTCACGGTTACATTTACGTGAAAAGTGCTCCCTATAGCATTTGAAGTCCTTGTTTCTAGCTTCTTGGGCTTCCTCTGAAAGTTGTCCGATTGGAAGAAGTGCGTGCGATACAATTTCAGGGCCATGAATTAAATATTTGTGTAAAGTGGTAGGCATATTATACCGTGGATACAATTTAACAAAATGTCTGGCAGTGTTGTGACAAAAATGTTTGAATTTTTCATAATGTATTTCATGACCCGAAGAAACAGTTATTAGTATCACGTGCATTTTCTTGATTAGTTCTAAATCGATTTTAGTAATATCTGCAGAAACTTCAGCGTTTTCAAAAAATCTTCTGACTGTATTACCATCGTTAGAATTTCCGAAGCCAGGTTTTGGTTGGTCAATAATCAATCCGGTTTTGACTCTAAATTCATTTTGAATGTGTGCTTTAGTAGAATCTATAATTTTTTTATCATCAGCCGATGCAGCTTTCCACTTTTGTATGGCTTACTTTTACGATCCTTTCTCCTACTGGCACAACAGACATTTCCAGATCATTTGCTTCCTCATCAACTCGTTCTTTTTCTCTTACCAATATACTTGCAGTCTCTTTGGTGAATTCAATTTTTAATGGCCTGCAAAATCGGGTTGATGACGGCCTAGGGTTTTGCCAAATAATTTTATCATTACATACTAATCTGAGTGGAACAATGGACGTTATTAAAACAGAAGAGTCGCTAGCGCCTGGGCCATGAAAAGTTTGCTTATATGAGCTATGCCCAGAGCTTCTATCGAACCCCCACTTAGTAATTAAAGTTAAATTTGATATTTCTTCATTATCCAGGGTGTCAATAACATTTTTTTGAAGCAGCACAAGGCGTTCAATCGTATGATCCAGAAGGCCCTGCAATGATACCTTAGCTGACGATTCCGAAATTTGCATAGTTTCAACCTTAGGATTACATTTCTTTTTCGATCTTTGAACTAACGTGTTCGCAGGGAATTTATCAGGAGCAGCTTTTCGTATAACATTATATTGTTCACGTGAAAGCTTTGCTTCAACCAAAACCATAAGCGCTTCTTCAGCAGTCAACTGTTTTTCTTTTACACAAGTTACTTTTTTTCTAAATTTAGCTGCTCTGGAAGGTGATGCAGTTGTTTCCTTGACAATTTTTGCTGCTTCTCTTTGACCACTTGCTCGCAGACTTATTTGGGTAGCATAATTCAAAACAGGCAAGGGAACATTTTGTCTTAAATTCTTACATTTTTTAATTTTTGTTTTTTCGGAACACTCCTCGAAATCAATTTCTTTGCGACCTCTTTTAGTTTTGTAGTCACAAAGGCTATTGAAGAATCTAACCAATTTTGATTTTTTCTCAAAAATCGCTCCTCATGTCTATTTGATTTTGCCCATCGATCCTTAAAAGCGCAGACAAAACGAGAAAAATTCAAATTAAAGTCTTTCATATCCTCTGGATTCGTTTGTCTTATCAATTCTTGCTTCAATATATTCAACTTCTCCATTAATTGCGAAGCCTAAGCATTTTTAATAATACTGTAAAGTATTCGCCGAGAAATAAATCTTTTTGAGTTTATTCCTAAAATATAAAAACTGTATTCAGAATCTTCGCGTGATATTTCTTGTATCAATTACCAAAATAACGAAGAGGAACAACACATTCTATATATTAAAGGTGAATTCACCCATTCGTTATGAACGTTCCGAACGATTTTTTTTATATGTAGTTTGACGTCTTTATTTTGAGAAAGAGAGTAAATTTAATGCGGAACAACAAGAAAAATTTCGTTCAGAACGAATGGGTGAATTCGCCTTAACACTTAACAAAAAAATAGCAGCACGTCATTGACGTTGTTATTGTTGTAACCCGAAATATACCACCACGACCACTCGCATCGAATTGTATTCATATAAAACAGATATACAGTGAAAACTCTCATAACCGGACACTCACCGTCGCGGCATTTTTGTCCGGTTATAAGAGGTGTCCGCTTAAAAGAGGTACAACTTTTTTTAATACATCTTTTTATTTTATAATGCTAAGCGCCACCAGTTTTAGCAAACATCCTCTTTTGATAAACATTTATTCCAGATTCCCATTTGGAACGAATGACTTCTTTATTTTTAATGATTTCTGCCGCCTGTGTTTTACCAATTTTTAATCTTAAAACATAAAACAAATGCAACAAAATGTTTTGCAGAAAAACTCAAAAAACTTTACTTCCTTGCGATTTCACGCACCGAAATCTTTTCCCTGTCAAACTCATTTATAATTTCCATTTTTTCTTTGATTGATAACATATTTTTTTTATTTGCCATTTCTTTTTTTGTGTTCTAAAGCAATCAAAACAAGTAAATCAAACAATTTGTTCAAATAAATAGAAATTTCTTTGTCATTGGTGTTAAAATGGGAATCACAAAATTGAATGGCATTAACACAAATATGAAACAGAGTTGGAAAAAATAGTAACTTAACAAGAGTTGTATATATTTGGTATATTTTTTTGGTGTTTTTCTGATAAATTCGTCTTGATTTTAACGGTTTTGTCCGCTTATGAGGGATTTTTAGATCATTATTTTAAAATTTTGGTGTCCGCGTCCGGTTATTAGAGTGTCCGGTTATGGGAATACATTTTGTATAAAAAAAACAGTTGAAAATCACGGTTCTGCAAAGTTTGTCCGGTTATAGGAGGTGTCCGGTTATGGAAGGTGTCCGTTAGGAGAGTTTTCACTGTAATAGTTAATGTAAAGTAACACTACACACTTATTTTATACATATTATCTGTTATTTAAATTAAGTTATACAAAATTGTCTAAAAACACGAGCGCGAAGACAAAACAAACTTACCCTACACTTTAAATAAACCAAACAACACAATGACCTTAAGCTTAATAAAAAATAAAATAATGTTCATATTATTTTTGGGTAGAGTGCATACTAATATTGAAATAAACAAATTTAAATAACAATAACAACAATATATGATGATGATAACGAAAGCGAAAACAAAACAGAAACTACAGCCACGGTTCTTCTCTCACTTTGGACGACATGGGTTTTTTTACAAAATTTTTTAAAAATCCAATTGGCGCAAAAACGCGCAAAATGTTTTTGTTTGTTATATTAGTACAGTTTCTAAGCTTTAAAAATATGTATATAAATTTCAGAACACGAAGTTGACCGGTACCACTTTAAAACTTTACATACTTCTCAAGAATGGCTAAAATTTAGGCCTTTTTTCCATAAATGATTAAAATTAGTTCTAACAGGTAAATGTCGACCGGCAACTGCTTTTTTGTTCGAAATTAGCTGAACTTGAAGGATCCATAATAATATTAGGCTTTCTTTATGGCAAAAATAGAAAAACTGCACAAAAAAATCACTTTTTGTAAACACGCGAAAAAATCGAAAAAAATTACGAACTTTGAGACAGAGCAAAAATTTAATTAAGCAACATATGTATGTTATCGATTCTTTTGCCTAGTGATGGAGAATTTTGTCTACAATAATCGGGTATAAAACATTAATCGGACATCCCAATTTTTATTCTTCAATTAATCTCCGCTTTGATGATCAAATACCCCTGTGTGCGACGAGTCGACTAAATTCACGCTGCGTTGAAACACCAGACTGAAAATTTTTCAAATAACCAGTAACAATAATTCCATGTTCGTGAAGTGAGTATCGCTTCATGACTTGTTGACAACTATTTGTCTATATTTGTATGGTGCAGTGCAATAAAGTCATAGGCAATAAAGCCATATGGTTTTATTGCCCATTTCATTGAGAAATAAGGCCATATGGCTTTATTTTCATATAATATTATTCCTGCTATATTTATATTTAAATATTTGTTCTTAATTTTTTATGTATGTATGTAGTTATAATGATTTGCTGGATGCTCTAAATCCAGGTATTAATTCATATTCGTACATTTGGTTCTCTTCCATTTTATTATTTGATTTAATTTTTTGATGATGTTTGCTTGTAACACGCGAATAGTATAAGTACTTACATATGTACATATTTGATAATGTCATGTAATAATAAAAAACGTGCTGATTTAAACTAACAATGCTTCATACATAAGTACATACATACATACATAGTCAGTTCCGTTACTTTCTCTTTTGATAAGTTCTTAACACACAGAAAACTTGAAATGTTGGGCATAGCAACAGACAAAAATGTTTTCAATATATTAAAGTTAAAATACAATATAGAGCGGGCGTGCCGCGTATGTCGCGGGCCCGTCGCGCGCGTCGCGTATGTCACGGGCCCGCAGCGCATGTCACGGGCACGCCGCGATCGCCCGCCGGATGCGCGTCCGCCCCCCGCCCCTTCCCACCTCCTGTACATATTTTTTAGACATTTGACAATGGCAACTCATTCTTTGGCAATTTGTAACCATAACAATTACACAGTTATGGCGTTATTTCCATTTTGGTTACTAAACGATTATGGTGATATTGCACGGGGGTGTAGGCAATAAAGCCATATGCCATATGGCCTTATTTCTCAATGAAAAGAGAAATAAAACCATATGGCTTTATTGCCTATGGCTTCATTGCACTGCACCTATTTGTATACGTGGTCTGTTCAAAAGAAAAGGTGCATTTTGATATTTCCCGGTCTACGTGCATTCGATTAGCAATTTTTTTATGCTGGCACACTTGTTCCGATCGTATGTTTTTAGTTGAGTTTGTTTGTGAGAGGTGTAAAAGTTAGAGGTGTTTTGCTTGTTCGGCGATTTTCTGATGAAAAAAAAAAAATTTGTCAAAACATGTGCATCAAATTTTGTGTAAAAAATTAAATTAAGTGTCCAAAAGTACTTTTAATATTGAGATTGACATACATATGTATGGTGGTTGCAGTCTTAGTCAAAAATTTTTTACAAGTGGTACAAGCTTTTCAAAGAAGGTCGAGAATATGTTAATGACGACGCTCATCCTGGAAGCTAAATCACATCAAACACCAATCAAAATATTGAGGAAATAAGAAAAATGTTATGCAGAATCGTTAAATCACTATTAAAAAAGTTACAGAGAAAGTTGGCATATCGGTTGGACCATACAATATAATTTTTTCGCAAATTTTGGGCATGAAGCGTGAGGCAGGGAAGCTCGAAATTGGTGAATTTTTAACAAACAAAAACACCATTGCTAGGGAATCGCTCAGGAAATGATGAATGACGTTAAGGAGGATCCAGAATTGCTTAAAAAGGTCATAACTGGTGACGAATCATGTTTATATGGTTATGACATCGAACCCAAAGTCAAATCGTCCCAATGAAAGAGCCAAGACCAAAAAAAAGCAAAGGGCAAACACGAGTTTAGTATGTAAAATTACTAAAACTGGGAATATTTCTCAAGAGTACCATATTTTGTTTCATTGGCACCAAAAACAGAATAGCTGCACTGCCATATTGGGAAATATTACTGAACATAAGAAATAGTAGAGAAAAATGTCAAAAATTTTCTTTAATTTCTGATACGTGTCTTTTTTTCTTGAAACTCAAGTTTCTCAATCTCGATCACCGACAAACTCAAAAGATATGAAAAAGTACAGTAGAACCATAATTGTATTGTTCACAAAAGAGTCACAACAAAAAAATCCAAATGTTTAGGAGTAGTAAAATAACTGTAGCCGATATACCGGAGACAAACGGGCATAATGGTATTTTCCCAGGTGAAGAAGATTGATAGAAAGGAAATGTCTGCGGTCGTTAAAGATTTATTATGAATTGATTTGTTTTTATCAAAAACGACTTTGAAAATGTGAGTTTTGTCTTTTTTATATTTAATGTGCGATACCCGTATGTTGACAGCAAAGCTTTATAAAGCTTTTTTATGTAGAAAATGTTGGTGCACATTTATGATACTTTAGATGATTCCTCGAGATTGAATTCCTTATTTTTCACCGCGGTATCAAGTACCGCAAACACATTTACATGATGGTTAAAAATGATGCCGATAAAACTGAAAAATTATAATTATTTTTTTATAATTTAAAAAAATAAATTCAACTGATCACAAATTATTTAATTTAAAAGAATTAATTTTTAAATGTGGATAATATTTCAATTATGTATACGACTATTTAGTTGCAGCAAAAACGTACTTCAACATACATATGGATGTACACATGTGTGTGTTTTTAATTACGAAAGCTTGTGTAGTACGCATAGACAATATTATATTGCGTTTTTTTTCTGTTGTTGTTCTATCTGCAACATATTGAATTTCCTTAACAACTGTAGTAGTTTCACTCAACCAAATCCGTATTGAGTTCTGTGTGCCGTTTTCCCTTTCATATCTAAAAGTGAATACAATACGTTTCTATTCAAATACATGTATTTCTATATTAGGAATTTAAATATTTTGAAGTACTTCTTCTTGATAAATATTTTAAATTGTTTTTATTTTGCATTGAAAATATTAATTCCCAAAGAGGGCTAAAAGTTTAGCCTTGTTAATTGGATATTCAATTCCCACTGAAGAGTTTCACCTATAAAATATGAACTAAATAATTATTTAAATATATCATTAAAATTAAAAAATTTTCTTTGCCAATTAAATATCTGTTTGCAAATAGAGAGCACTCGTCAAATATATAATTAACTTTAAATAATAACGTCTAATGCCCAGTTTTTAACTTTGTATTTAAATGCCATTTAGCTTTAAATGCCATTTAAATCCGAAATACAGTTCTTCAAGGCTTATTTAATTGCAACTTAAATGAGCAACATTGGGCATTTAAAGTTTATTTAAAGTCCAGAAGTTAACATATGATTTTGCCGTTTGTTTACCTTTCAATTTCTTGGCGTCAAATTAGAGATGGGCGCGTGTTGGATTTTTTCAACACGACACGACACGAACACGAAACCGAAGATGTCAAGCACGAACGAAACACGCACGGCAAAAAATTTCAAAACACGAGACCAACCAACACGCACGAAACTAAATTCAATAAAAAAAATTTTCAACTTAAATTCACTTATGTATAGATGTACATACATATGTACTTATGTACATACAAATATATTTTTGTTTTAACATAAAAGAATCACATAAACTTAAATATATTTAGTTATTTGCAAATAAATATCTATGTGTTAAAATGTTATGATAAAAAATTTCAATAGTGTTTTGCTGATATTTTTTGCATATACAATGACACAAAAAATTTATTTTTTACTGAATACATATTTCACACCTACTATCATTTCGTGTTTTCGTGTTTTTCTTGCTCAACAAGACACGACACGAACACGAAAGAAATCTATTTTTTCAACACGAACACGTCGTGTTGATCGTGCATGTTTCGTGTCACGAAAAAAAAACACGACTCGCGCCCATCTCTACGACAGCTGTTTTCTTTGAAACTATCGATAAATTTTTTAACATTTCATAGTGCTACCATATTTTCATTGCTATTTAATAGCAAGAATTATTTAACACTGAAAAACTGAAGCTGTATTTAAATACAATTTAAATTTATGTTAAATTTAACTAATTGCATATTTAAATATTAAGTTAAAAACTGGGCATAAGTGCTTGCGGGTATAGAAACGTGAATATTAGAATATTTAACAAATGCCAAGATACTGCGTAACAATGTGCGAAAGTTTTTCAAAACTTTTAAATTTTTCATTTATTACTTTCAACAACATCATAACGCGCTCGTTGTACTTGTGTTTGGATAATATTGTATTCGCATGTGAAAGAAGAAATGTGTTAATATCTAACGTTTATCATTCCATTAGTACGAAACTTTTTTAGCTCATGGTTCATTGGCATCATTTGACACAAATTACAATAACCACATACACATCCTAAAAGAGTTCTGAGAACCACATCCTGAAGCGTTCTGAGAACCTCAAAATATTTCCCGAAACAGTCATTACTGTTAAATACTCAGTTGTGTTTGTATTAAATAAATTTTTATTACGTTAAACAAAGTCCTTAGAATCGTACTTACAATTTTTACTTAAAATAATATGTTAACAACATTGTATTAATTATAATTATTTAACGCATAAATATAGTTCAAGTTTGAGAAAACACGTCACAGAAATATTGTTTACGCTTATTTCGCCAAAAATTTGCGACTAGATGAAACTTAAGAAAATAGCAACACTCTCTAATTTTCTAGTATCATTTCGATAATTTTGTGTCCTAATCTTTCATTTACTATACCTCTTATTCTTCGTGTATGTTACATACATGAATTCATTAATATCTGTGTCAATTTTCTTATAATGTTAGTACGGGGTGGGGCAAAGCAACATAATAATTATAACTGGCTGTCATTTTTGCATTTGACATGTGTGGTGAAGATATGTAGTTGTCATCAATCCATGGAGCGATACACACTTCAAGAACGTGGAATTATTGTTACTGCTTATTCGATAAGCTTTCAGTTTGTAGTTTCTACGTAGCGTGAATTTCGTTGACGTTTTCTCGTCGTTGTATTCCGTGGGCTCGAATAATAGGGCGTCGGGCTGAGTGCCTCATGCGCTCATGGGTTCACTAAAAGCATTTAAAAAAACCGCGAATCTTGCAACTTTTGAAAGCCTACATTAAAGAATAAGTCACAAATTGCCAGCCAGATGTTTTGCGAGCAACAATTCAAAATGCTGTAAAATGAACGCAATTATGCATCAACTGAAGAGGTTGTCATTTGAGCGATATAATTTTTTCCAATTAATGTCATCAACTTTTCACTTTCAAATAAACTTTTTTTAGAAAGCAAAGCTTTTTTATTCATTTATAGGAAAATGGCAGCCAGTTAAAATTATGACATTAGGGTGGATGGTACTAAAGAAAATTATTTAATTATTATGTAATTTAGTCAAAATCCATCCAACAATTCTTGTGCTTTACCTAGAATATACAAAAAACAGAATTTCTCAAAAAATTGGTTTTCGAATGATTAAAAAAAACGGTTTACAATAAGGCTTTGAGCAAAAACTGTTTAACTGCTTTTTTACTTTTTTTAAATAATTCTATTGAAAAAAAAAAAAAAATTAACGACAAGAACAAAATTGTACACACTGATACATACAGATGTAGATAATACATATAATGCAAGTGCTTACATACTCCTACATATAAATAATTCAGTAAAAATAAATAATACATTAACAATAGGCATGTATGTACATTAGGCCGGTTCGAAAAAAAAGTGCACCGTACACCCCCTAATATAAACTACTGTGCCAAGGACATTTAAAAAAAAAATTTTTTTTTGCCGAACGTAGGGGTCGCCTTTTTAGTTTTTTCCTTATATCTTCCGTATTTACAGTCCGATCTTAAAGTTTGATATAGCGAATTTTGTTGTCAGAGGGAGCCCAATATTTTTGCTCTTACGTCCATTGACCTCAAGTGGCCCGTTCTGGTATTTACCCCCAAAATCTCAGTTCCTACCGCCCTAATGTGACACCCTAATGTTCGAAATTTATAGCTCGCAAAAAATGATAAAACTTTTGCTAAGGAAGTATATTGATAATTTCAGCGCAACTATTTTAAAAATGGTTTTATAATATTTTTGTTGCGGAATATCCGAATGTAAATACTGAAGATATTACGATAAATTTAAAAAGGTGATCCGTTCCGTTCCGTTCGGAAAAAACTAAAAACGCGACCCCTACGTTCGGCAAAAAAAAATTTTTTTTTGAAATGTCTTTGGAACAATAGTTTATATTAGGGGGCACTTTTTTTCTCCTTGTAAGGTAATACGGCCTAATGTACATACTTATGTATCTACTAGCTGACCCGGGCAAACGTTGTTTTGCCTTCAAATTTTATTTTCACTGCAAGTCTGGTTTCGTTGCAAAGTCATGGTGGATTGATATTTCGAAGAAGAATGAAAGGTGCACTAAATCGACATAGCAGTTATTGTTCAAATATCGGTATCGGGCTAATTAACGCTACTACACGCTGATTAAGGACCCAACGCCTTCAGCGAAACACAGCATAGGCTTATCGAGCTAATCTTTATCGGGCAAAACACAAAAAAACTAAATATTGCGCCATCTGTCGGAAGAACTTCAAACTACACAGAAACACTCCTTACGGCCCATAGAGCAAGCGTATAAAACAAATCCATAAATAAAAAGTGTTGTTTGGGTTTTTTATATTCAATTTGCAAGAGGACGAGGCAGCATAATTAAAAGGCTGTTTACTTACATATACTACCATAAATATACGTTGCATGTATGCAGAAACATGACAAAGGAAAATGTGAAATTGGAAGTTTTGGGAATAAAAAATTCAAGGACTGTTAAAATTATAAAATTTTTAGAAAATCGGTTCAATATAAAAAAGAAAAAGTATTTTTGTTTTCCATTTCTGAAGGGGCCTCTCCAGTAACTAGTCTATGACAAGTCCTAGGGGCTACTGGTTCCGTGGCACCAGATGGGACTCTGGTCAGCCGCGTGTTAAAAACACCTCCGATTTTAGGTCTCATGCAAACCTGAGGTATCGGTAGCACCTCTACCCAGACAAGCATAGGCAGAGCTACTTCCTTAAATTTCTTATATGCATGCCCGTTGCCCTGTTATTTTAGGGATTTGGTAGTAACATATTAAGTTCAAGGGGTAATTGGCCAAAGATCAAGGTCTGGAAAGACCATATTACCCACTTACCGGACGAGCGAGCGAACCCACTTTCACCTTTAATTTACTTGCATGCGCGCCCGTTGCCCTGTTAATTCAGGGATTGGGTAGCAACATACAAGTTTTTAGGGGTTATCAGCAAAAAGGCCTAGGTCCAGAAACCTGATAACCCTATACCCCAGGAAGCACAACATCAAGCCACGCCACAAGACAAGATGTAAAACCGGGCCCCCCCCCGGGGGGGTTCCAAAGATATGCGGTGTAGCTGCTTTATGCACTCGCGGATAGTCAGCGGTTTCGAGAGTAGATTCCCAGAAAGAAATTGTGTTTCACCGATCTACGCCAATGACTCGCCATGTCATTGATACTCTAAATGACATGGCGAGTGATTGGCGCCATTCAAAAGCAATAGTTACTGCCAGATGTTCTCCATGCCTGTCGGGTATCCTTAGCTAGCGGCCCTAGCACTACACTAGGATGCTTTAGCCAAATCCGCTAATGATCTGAAGCTTAAATGATTAATGAAACCGTAATGAATGCAGAAAGTAAAATACTACAGCCCCCTGCTCCTTATAGGAACCACAGGAAACATTTTGCGAAATGTGTCTTAGAGAAATCGTATCTATCAATAAATTTAGGAGAACGAACATTCCAATTTGAAGGTACTCTTTGAAAAGAAAAAACGTTCCACATTGAATAAAATATGACTTTAATTATTCGGAACGTTCAAAGTTTTAAATGTTTTATAATTGCACGGATTTTTGTTACCGCTACCATTGCACAGTGCTTTTCCGACGAACTGAGCCGAACTCAGTACCTTAATTTTTTAAAGATTTATTAATTTGTTTTTGTGTGCAAAGCAAAGCTTTGTGTGTTTGGTTTGGTTGTTAATATTTCCGATAACATTTCATGAATATTGCTGGTTGAAAATGTTCAGGAAACTAACAATAGCAATTTGTTTTGGTTGCTTTGTGAATCCGAACCTCCACTTTCGTTCTGTGAACATCTAGAATTGTTTCTCTTAAATTGTTTGTTAATGAAATAAAGGTAGTGGGTATTGTACACAACGATACACACAAGAGCAGTGTCCAAGCGCCCACCACAAAATATTCAGAGATTTTAATACATCGTGGTAATGAGTATGACCAGCAAAGCTACAAGAACATGGCGAAGACCCCTAGCTCCTCTGTATGTCTGCGAACAAATCTATTGAATTCGATTATTAATTTGAGCTGTTTTGTTTTATTTCATACTAACATTGTCATTGCTATTGCCGTTGTTCTTGTTTCAGTCCGGTTACTTGGACGTCGTTGTACCGCCAGATATATTAAATCATCCGGACCAGACTCTTGAGGAGAGTATAACAAATGAAGGTGGCACCATCTCACTTATTTGCAGTGCAACTGGAGTGCCAATGCCAACTGTACAGTGGAAACGTGAAGGAGCCAAGGATATCATTTTACGAACAGAGTCCAGAGAAAAACAAGGTTGGTACAAACAAACAAACCAAATACCCACGTAGTTACGAGTGTTTTTGTATATCCTTTTTCATAATTATTTTAAAGCAAAAAGTTCACGTGTGTAACATCGACGTCGCGTCATAAAAGCTCTGCACACTGTTGTGAGATAAAAAGTAGCAAGTGACAAAAGAAAATTGTGAAAATTCAAACGGGCATAACAATTTCAAACTAATTAAATTTAACCCGAAAATAATATTCTTTTTAAGAGTTTTTTACTGATTCCACGCAAAAAGCTGGTCTATGTTATCATTTCGCTAGGCCTGATCTGAGCTTAACTGTCGTAACTGTCACTCGCGATCTTCTTTCGAAATCCTTGCAGTATAATGGGCTCAGATGGAACGGTATCTCCATTATAACTGCGATCAGGATGCTAAGATTATTTCTATATCCCAGGGAGCAGCTGCAATCGCAGGAAGTTTTTATTTGTTAGCGTAATATTGGTCTTAGAATCGAATTAGAGGTAAAGATTAGTGATGATTATTAATTAGATTATTTTTATTTGAAGGGTGAAGTAATTAATAAAATTACGATTATTTCAAGTATTTCGTGATTACGATAATCGATAATCCAAAAATAATAGGAATTACTTAGGATTTCGATAACACAATCAAGGGGGATACGAAGAAATTAAAAAAATCGACTACTTTAATAATTATTTGTGATTCTCCTTGATTACTGAAGTTTTGTTTTTGTATTTATTATAATTTTCCTTAAAACAGTCGTCATCTTTATATCTTTATTACCGTAAATACATGTTCATATCTTCGATTGGGAAAACTTTTAATGAAAGTAATACGATTTTCTTTCATTTATGAATCAAATTAAGATCAAATGCTTAACATTCTACAAAAGAGTTCATTTATTTATTTTTATTTATTTTGATTTTAAGTCGCTATGGTTCATATTTATGCAGTATTTTTCTAAGTTTAAGTTCAATTTCATTCTTTATCCTGTTATTTTATTGTTATTTAACATGTCATTTTATTGACCTTCTCAAGTATTTAATATCAGAAATTTTGGTTGTAAGCAAAATTAAAGCTAAATTAAAGAACATTGGTACTTTAAACTATTGCAAGCTGATTCAGAATTTTTAATTCTCAGAGTAACGATTCCATTAGTATATTTGGCCCCATCATCTGTTCTTTTGAATAAGTATGATAGTTTTTCAACTCGGCTAGATGTACTATTATTTACAAAAATCGTCGTAAACATTTCCTGAATGTTGTCCACGACACGTAATCCCGATGAAAAATACAAGTATCACAAGGGAAACGGATTCGGAAATGCAAAGGTTGGAGAGCATTCAATCAGTGACCTCTTTCGCTAGTTCAATAACTTTTTGCATTGCTTTCGCAAGCATATTCGGACACCTAATGTACGATTTCTTAATTTTCTGTTACTTTGTCTGCCCAGCCACAAGTTTTCTTTTTTCCTCCACTGTATCCACCGTACACTATTTACACTCCATTAAAAATTTTAAGAGTATCGAATAAGTCTCCTTCACTTAAAGGTGGCTCGAGGCCAATTAAGCCCTCTGTTGCACGTATATACCTTGCAACAATTCACTTGTTGTACTATAGTTATTGGAAATGTATATACATATAATGTAATCGATGTATGTATAATGTAATCGATCGGTAATGATGCACTTACCAATACAGATTGTGTAAAGATGACAATGAAGAAAAGAATGCCTTGTAGCAATATGAGAAGAATGCGCCACAAGAACAAGAAATGTTTTAGAAAAAAAAACACGAAAGGACAAAAAAGCGCAAATAGAAATAACAGATGGTCGACAGAATATCTTACGTTTTGCCAAAAAAATACTTTCTCAAAGTGACCTAACCTCACTTTTTAAGACAAGTTGCTGTATATATACGAATACATGTAATTGTGAAACACAAAATCTGAAACTTAAAGCACCTGTTTTTTCTTGGTATCGGAGTAGGTCAGCATCTCTTCACCAATATCCACAACAATAACAACTAAATTCACAGCTGCCACAAATAAAACAAAAGACCGAATTGCTTGGTTTTATATAATTTTGATTTTGATTTCACAATTTTTTGATATTAAACTTTAATCACCATCGCACGAAAAATATTTATCTATCGTTATATCTATGTTGTTTTTGTTGATCTATTCAGAATATTGTATGAATATAAAGAAGCCTAGTAAAATCAACAGAAGTACTCAAAGTAATTATGTCAGGAACCGTAAATAATAGTTATTGATATAAAAAAACTCTTTAATAACAGCAATTTTTTTCTTTTTTTAAGAAAAGTAACACTCATGAAATGAATGCCTACTACTAAAGGTACCAACAGACGACATGTTTTTTACATGTGTTTTTTAAGCTTTCGATTAGTATGTTTTTCTTTATGTCTGTCAATATTGGTTAATTTACATAAGGTTTATATTTTTTGGTTACAAACGTACATGTAGTATCACATATGACATCGGTCATGTTTATTGAGAACAGCTGATTCTTTTTCAGTATATACTTAAATATACATGTCGTTTGTTTTCGTTTGGTTCTCGCAATAAGCGTCAGTCGGCTTGGATCGGCAACAAGCGGCCCTTAAGCACTTATTCCTTATAGGCACATATATAAAAGTTGAATGATTAAATAACAAATATACTAGCTGAATACTTATCTGACTGAATAAAAAAAATACTAACATGCAATATATATATGTGTGTATATAAGGCTCTATAGGGCTATGTGAATCGAGCCCGTTTTTACACAATTTGGATTTGGGAAAGATACATCCGCATGTTTGTTGACAGAGCTTAGGATGGCAACAAAAATACTAATATATGAACCCGGTAATGCTTTCAAAAATTTAATGTTTATTGTGGCTTTAACTTTTCACATACTGAAATTTCATTGGTAGCTAAACCAATCATCAGTGAACTTTAAACAGTTGGAAAATATTCGACTCAATATATTTATGCCCTTTGGAAGTCAATGATTATATCGTATTTATAAGGCAAAACGAAAAATAAAATCTTTATTTAAATCCTTAATATTGAAATTTATCATTTGATACATTGTCGTCAACCAATGAGATTTCGGAATATGAACAGCTAAAGCCACAATAAAAATTAAATTTTTGAAACTCTAATTGTTAAAACAATTAGTTTGGAAGAGTATTCCAAATAATAAATTTCAGTGTTTATCCGAATTCTAACTACGTAGTACTTTTAGTCCGCAAGTAACCACGGGTATGCCACCAAGTTGCTTTATCTAACGACATCATAACTACGTGTCATCGAAATACTTATACATATACAATTTTCCTATTATACTCACATATATAAATATGAATATGTATACAACACGAATGTAGAATAGATCCATATACATACATACATATGTGGAACCATATCCTTAATTTTTAGATCCATTTGATATTTGATGGGACATCACATATTTATATATACATACATAATTATTTTTGGGAGGGCTGTGATAAATGGTTTGGTATGGTATTAATTTAATTAATTAAAAATAAACTTAAAATTCATAATGCAATTCTCGCTTAGGGTTATAAAAATAATACCCTTGAAAATTGCTCAGTGATAAAGTAAGTGGATAATATATTTTCTAATTGTTTCAGTTGTGAAAAGTGTGGAAGGCGAAAAACTTGTGCTGGGAAATGTTCATCGCACTGATATGGGAGGATATTTGTGCATCGCATCGAATGGAGTTCCGCCATCAGTAAGCAAGCGATTTGATGTCCATGTAAATTGTAAGTTTAAATTTTTATTCTTCTTTAATAAATTTGAGACGCAAAACTTAAGTGTCTATATCTATATAAAAGATCTTTGATGAAGCGCTTTCTGTCTTTAAATTTAAATAAAACAAATTGTGTGTGAGATATCATTGAAATTTCTTATTTATTTGAAAGGCCTATTGATGCCGCGAGTTGTGTTCATGTACGACGGCATGGGTTATGTTGTCATTAAGAGCTGCTGTGGCTTATTCGCATAGATGGCAGGAACTCGGTGACCAGTTCACCTTCACGTGAGATGACTATGGCCTTAAATCGATAGTACAGAAAGTCAAATATTGCAAGAACTGTGTGGCACGCAGCGCCGTCATGCTGACACCACATGTCGTTGATATTCACATCATCCAACTCAGGCCAAACAAAGTTCGTAATTATCGAACTATTGTTCTCGCCGTTGACGGCGAAAGAAAAATGTGAACCAATGACGCCACCAACCTAAAATTTACACCAAACAGTGACGCTTTTGAATCTTGTGTGTAGTGATATTTTCCCAAATTCGACAATTTTGTTTGTTGACGCATTCAATTATCCAGAAATTGGCCTCGTTAAATGGCCGATGTGCGCGGAACATTGGTTTACAAGAACACCCGTATATCTTTCGAAAATATGCATTATCAAATATAAAGGCGAAAGTCCGAACGATTGTTGAAAAAAAATTTGGAACAAACTGCCTTTTGAATAAGAGAATTTTGGAAATCGGTTCGAAAATTGACAACGCTTAAAAAATGAGAAACTGCACAAAAATATACAGAGCAGAAATAAATTCAAATGGTATAAAATATCACTCGAATAAAATTTTTTCCTCCTTTTTTTACTTCGATTTGTCACAAAATCTTCATAATGATTTTTAATGCTTTTGGCTTTTAAATATAGCAGAGTCTTTTGCATTTAAAATATGCTTTAACATGTATAAAATGGATAGTTTAATTAAAGTTACTCATAACTTAGTTGTTGAATAGGTGTTTCTGAATGCAAGAAAAAAGCTTTAGCAAGTTGTTGAACAAAAAAAATTTATTTTTTTTTAATGGTACGTTTTGTCTTAAAAATGGTACATTGTTTTCTTTCTATCTGCTTCAAATGTTTATAAATTTTAATTTGAAATAAAAATTCCTACGAATGGTTTACAGAAACGCCTGTGTTGCATATACATAAACACATGTTTTTTTTCTTCGCTGGTGCATTTTTAGCATGTGTTCAAGTACAAAAACACTTTGAAGTTGAATTAGATTCATGATTTGTTTCTTTCTTGGTCAGATGAATGCATCTGATGTCTCCGGTCAAAAACAAACGGGCAACAGCAATGAATATTGCAAAGTGTTTGCAGCAATTAAATATGATTTTATGTATGAGTTCAGCAATGTTTTTGTCATGTGACATGAAAACAGATCAGTAGACAAATTCTTTCCATATAATAAAGAAATTGTTTAACATTTATTTTTTTTTTTTTTTTGTTGCGAATGGCCTCAGTGAAAAGTGGCCCCAAAGTGAGAAATTAAAAATGGCCCCAAAACTTAAAAATCAACCCCAAAAATGGGAAATATGCCCACAAGAGAATTTTTTGCTTTTTTCAATAGGAAAGCTTGGGCATTTTTTATTATAGGTGCTATTTTTTATTGAGTCCTTTTTTCCTTCTTGAGTTAAATAAAATATGGCCTCAAAACTTTCCATTAAATCAACTAAAAATTTTTGACCGATTTTTTCCTATTTTTTGGGCCATTTCTGATTCGGGATAATTTTTCCTGTTTCTGGAGCCGTTTCTAATTTAATTTTTTATCTATATAGAAATCACGTTCTTTTGTTGTCTATGAAATTTAACTAACTTTCGTTTACAACTGACACTCGGTCAAAACCCAGTGCTAATTATTCCTTTCTAAGCTTGATGGCCTCGTTGGAATTTAAAATTATTTCTCTTGAATTTTGAGAAATTGTATCTGTTTTGTAAAACATATTTCAATAGAAACTCCCATATGCACATGGATATGTATTTATTAGTGATGTTAGGATTGTCACTTCTTATATATTCGTGGAAAGGGATATGATTATTTAGTTTGAAATTTAGGGACATTTATCTATGACTCGAATAATACGTCTGCAAAATGAATAAAATCTTTAAGCGTCAATTCATATTTTTGTGTACATTATCAATTATTTTTTTATTTATTATTTATATTTATTGAAAAATTTTTAATTTACAATAACCATTAAAATCTTAAATCTAAAACTAACCATTATATAGATCCAGCCAGTGGCAAACGAAAAAAATCAATTTCTACAGCTCTTTTTCTGATTGACTTTGCATTTCTCGTGCTAGGAGCAAATGTGTCCTCCCTTGCGGCCCTTACCATTTAGAACGCTGCAGGCTCATGGGTTTGGATGGTACTCCATTTTCTTTATGTATATTGTCAAGTATTTAGAAACCACAGTCTGATCTAATAGATTGTCCGGCATGTTATGATTGAGGTAATTTTTTACATACCAGGACCTGCAGTAATCATACGATGGAATTTATTTGGTCGTTGGTCTTTTAGGAATTGTTCTATGCCAGATGCTGAGATGGTGCCCCATAACTGAATTCCATAGCACCACATTGATTTTAAGATCGAGTTGTTGATAAGAAGTTTGTAATGTAGACATCTATCAGACAATTAAATTGAAATGCTATTAATTTAATTTGCATCAACTCAGCGTCTATGACCGTTTGCTATGTTAAATGACGATCAAGGTGGATACCGAGGTATTTGACCTCATTTCGTTTCGATATGGAGTGACTATTGATTTGTATTGGGGGCATGTTTCCCTTCGCAATGTAGAAGTAATATGTATAAAATTTTGCTCGTCCACACCTGGTGCTCCATGTTTTTAGCAATTTTTCCAGCAACGAAATGTATTGCTGCATGTTAAAAAGCTGTATCGTCAGAAAACTTTAATTCGTGAAGATTTATGCTTATTAACATGTCGGAGAGACAAATCTACTATAAAATGAGACTATAATTGATGCAGTCACCAGCTGTAAAAAAAAGAAATAAATAAAAAATATGCATCTAGAGATTTATAAAATGCATTTGACTTTCAGCAAGTGAAATTTTGGAACGGCAATAAATGGATGAAACCACCAAGTATTTATGGAAACTTTTAATTGCTTGAAGATTTACTTCAAAAAGATCAACCAACAAATACAGTATCGGAAACTCCTAGAAGTCAGATGAGTCTCAGCGATCAGCATTAAATAAATTTTTTTCCGTTAGGAAATATTTAAGTTCCATTTTATGTTGGCGGATGCCGTTTGCCTTTCGTTTGCTGTATTTTGGATATTCTCAATGCGATCGAACTAAATCCTTGGGACTCATGTGCTGGCAGCAACTTTGGACCCGTAGTCTGGCCAGACTTTAATACATTGGCGTATGAAATTTGGCTGGCAGATGCTTTTTATGAAATATCTGGTCTTTAAGTGTTGGTTTATTGGGATAACTGGGAATAATTGTTGCTAAGCAAATTCAAAGGCTGAAGAAGATTATTTGCGCAAAAAAAAATCCAAAACTTGTAGTCAGCAGCGTGATCTCCACCGCAATGTCTGCCCTTTTTTAAAACCGTCTTTAGGCTTATCACATTATTGCGTACATTATAATTTGTAAAAATTATCACAAATTATAATGGATTCCATTCGGTTGCTTTGAAAAAAGATACTAAATAAAAATTTCTATCATATCATTATTTTTGACAAAGACACCCAATAACAATAAATTTAAGATATCACGATATTGCAATACGTAATATTACCAACATATGCCGACAATAAATCAACCTCTTGCCTCCTTAATGGACATCAGGTGATCTTCAACGTTCAGAGATCCGCACAGTGTCGTGATTTCATATAACGAGTGGAGTGGAAAAGAGTTATCACAAAGTGATGAAATTTGACACACATGTTTTAATTAATAAAACATAACCACACCTAAAGTTTTGTCATTTAAATTCCAAGGATTCGTGTCCTTTCCATATATCCTGAAATTAAAAATTGCCATAACGGAAAAGAAAAAAAAGATAACTTAATAAAATTTTGCACAGACATTATCCATAATATGCTTAATAATCCGTGTAAATTTCGTTCTATTCCGATCAAGGATCCGTCTGCCTTTTAAAAAAAGTAGAAAAAGGGACAAAAATAAATTTCCTTATTAAATTTGGCACACTAATCACTGATAAGAAGTTAATTGTATAAATTCACACATTTAACTTTTCGTCTAATGCGTGGCAAGCTATCTGCAACCTCACCTACATACATACATCCTTAACAACTTTTAAAATTAAAACAAAAAATCAAAAATCCCCATTTGCATTCTAGGATAAGATCGTTGTTAGTTTCAATTACGGTGATATTTAATATGCTTTTAAATTTTTTTGGCTGAAATTGTTTGTAAAGGAATCTCCGCTCAAGTTTCTGATATATTTTTTTTTTTTTCACGCTAATATATGTTTATTGTATCTTCAAATAATTGAACTAACAATAAGTGTTCAAATCTTAAATATATAAATAATTATTAGGCCCAACCAGTGTCGGACATAAACTTAGTGATAATAATTAATAATACATAAAATTCATGTTACGCACAAAAAATATTTTCAAAGAATTTCATCTGGAGAGTTGCGTATTAATGCCGTAGTGTCCCTCTTTTTTAAGCGGATGTGTCCAGGAAAGTTCAAGATGTTACGAGCAAGGGGATTAGGATGGAACTCGAGTTTTGTTAAATATTTTCCAGCATATTTTGCAATTTCAGCGGTCACAAGTGGCATATTTAAATCACGATGTAAAATAGAATTTTTCAAGTACCATGGAGCCGTAGTTATTAACCTTAATATTTTGTTTTGCATTCGTTGGATTCTCTCTACATTGGAAGCTGAAGCAGTGCCCCATAGCTGAATTCCGTAACACCATATCGGCTTCAAAAGCGACTTGTATATTAAAAGTTTACAATCTAGACTGAGGGTAGAATTTCTACCAATCAGCCAATGTATCTGGGTTAATTTAAGCTTCATTTGTGTCAGCTTAGAGTCAATGTGGTGTTTCCATGTAAGCCGTCGGTCGAGGTGAATACCAAGATATTTCACATGTGAATGTTGAGGAACAACTTGATTGTTGATTTGAATGGGGGAACAAGTATCTCTTCGTAGGGTAAATGTAACATGAACACACTTTTGTTCATTTACTTTTATTCTCCATAAGTTCAACCACAATTCCAACAGGTTAATATGTTGCTGAAGATAACGGGATGCCTCGTGAGGGTTTTCATGCATACTAAGGCAGGCTGTATCATCGGCAAATGTAGAGGTGAGGATATTACTGCTCAAAGGCATATCGCAGGTATAAATCAAATACAAAACTGGCCCCAGTATACTCCCCTGAGGCACCCCAGATGAAATGGTTTCGGGCACACTCATGAAGTCTCCTTCCACGACAGTGAACTTCCGGGCAATAATGTAACTTTCCAAAAGATTTACAATGTTTATTGGTAGATATGTCTTCAATTTTAGAATTAGGCCTTCATGCCACACTTTATCAAATGCCTGAGAGACATCAATAAATAGGGAAGAACAATACTTTCTTTCTTCAAATGTTCTTCTTATGAAATGAACCAATCTATGACATTGTTCAATGGTGCTGTGCTGACTTCTAAAACCAAATTGATGGTCCGGTATGCATCCATTATCAGCTAGAATTGGGGACAATTTTGTCATGAGAAGTTTTTCAAAGAGCTTCGAAATTGTTGACAGCAAACTTATTGGCCTATATGACTCAGCCTTGGTAAGATCTTTACCCGCCTTTGGAATCATTTTGACCATGGCAAGTTTCCAGCTGTGTGGGTAATACTCCAGTCGTAAAATGCCATTAAAAATAAATAACAGGATTCTAATAGCAATACGAGGCAACTGCATCAGCATCTTGTTACTAATTCCATCAATACCCGGGGCCTTCTTTGGATTGGTTTCAGCAATTAGTTTTTGTACATCAAGCATCTTAAACTTTATAGGTCGAGGGGGTAGAGCAACTACGCTCGGCAAATCAACAGCACCAGTACATGTGTTTGGGGTAAATACGTCTTTTAAATGACCAGCTAATATGTTACCTTTTTCAGTATTAGTTCTTGCCCAACCTCCGGTAGAAGTGCGCAGGGGTGGTTTAGACTCAACGGGTGTTTTAAGCTTTTTAGCAGCGCGCCACAAGGAGTAATTAGATGCTGCAGTGACATCGAGACCTTCCAGGTAGTTCTTAAGAGAAGCAGATTTTTCAGCTGAAAGCAACTCTTGGAGTCGTTTAGTGCATTCTCTAAGTCTGATTTTATGTTGGGGCGATCTGTGCTGTTGCCATTCCCTTCTAGCTCTTCTTTTTTCACATACGAGACGTTCAATGTCCGCAGAATAAATTCTATTAAACCCAGTCTGCGGATGGGAGGTAGTGGCATGTTTAGCAGCCTGTTTAATATTCTCGGTAAGATTGGCAATGTTAAGTTCAATATCATCGGGAGTTCTAAGCCTGATGTTTTCCGTACAATGACTACTGAGATATTTTTTTAACCCCAGCCAGTTAACACGATGTATCATCTTCACATATGGGTCAGGTAAGTCACTTCTTAGTGGGCTACAAATTGTAACGATCGTGGGAGAGTGATCGGAGGAGAGATCATGTGAAGCTTCAACATGAATTAAATCCCTAGGGATATTTTTCATGACCCCAAAATCTATAACATCCGGAATTTTTTGTATGTCAGTAGGCCAGTAAGTGGGCTCCCCACTAGAAATGACATCCAAATCCATTTTTGAAATCGTGTTGAACAATGCTCGACCTCTAGGAGTAATAAGACGCGACCCCCAGAACGTATGCTTTGCATTGTAGTCTCCAGCTGCTACGAAACAAGGGCCAAGAGTTTTGTAAAAATCCTCGTATTGATCTTCACTGATTGAAAATCTGGGAGGGGAGTAAACTGATGAAAGCACAAGATTTGAACAAAAATTTTCGATGCAAATATTTGTTGCTTGTAGATGGTCTTCACAAGTGTTCTCAAGAATATAGTGCTTGAGTCTTGACTTTATTAGAATTGCTGATCCTCCACATGCTCTTCCTCTCGGGTCCTTTGTATCATATAAGGTGTAGCCACTCATTTTAAAAAGGCTTCTCGAAGTCAAATGAGTCTCAGATACCAACATTACATCAATATTCTTCACCGTGAGGAAGTGCTCTAGTTCGTTTCTATGTTGGCGAATGCCGTTTGCGTTCCAGAAACATAACTTTAACGTGTTCATGGCTTGTTAACTAATGCTAGAAGCAGAGTGTTCTGCATTCGCAGCATTTCTTGCATCATGCTAGTCATATTTGTCGTAAAGTTGCTTATAGTTTGCACCAGATTATCAATAGTAGCTTCAAGGCGATTGAAATTAAAGCTTGCATTTGCGTTTGTTGTATTGTTTGGTGGTGACACTTTTTGAACGGGAATAGAGTTGATCTTCACAGCGTCAGCATACGATACATGTGAAGTGATTGGTTGGGCCATTAGGGGATGAGTAGCGGAGTACGTATTTCCTGCTTGAGCTGGAGTTACTTTAGGCTTTTGGGTCATAGCTTGTTTCACAAAAGAGAATACAGGACATCCTCTGTAGTTAGCAGTGTGATTACCTCCACAATTACTGCACTTTTTTTCCTTCTGGTCCTTCGACTTATTGCAAATAGCAGTGTTGTGTAATTCACCGCACACAACACAAACAGACGGTAATTTGCAATAAGTTTTCGTATGGCCATATTCTTGACAATTATGGCACTGTACGGGTCCTGAGCGCTTGTGTGGTTCTTCGACTGTAATTTTCCGGTATAACAGATATTTTAAATTATAAATTGGATGGGTCTCATTTTTCTTCAATTTTATATCATTCGGCTCCAATTCAACGCGAAATAAGGGTTGGGGGATCTTCTCCCTGTTTATTATGTTAGAGACATTCTTTACCTTAAATCCCTGGAGGGTGAGAGCATCTTTAATTTCCTCAGGAACTACATAAGAATCTATGCCTTTCAATACGATCTGTAGGCCTTTAGCACTCTTAAGCTGGAATGTGTAGAAACTTGTTTTATTTTTTTCGAATTCGTTAACCATTTTGCGGAAGTCTTTTTCATCATATATTTGAACTTTTGTTTCATCAATGTTACCACGTTTTATTGGAACAATGTGAAATGACTTTTCACCAATGGCCGAGATTAGTTTTTTAATAAGTGTGTTCGAGTTTTTTTGTCTCAGATAGATTGGTGGTGGTTTTGAAGTTTTTTTCGAAGATTCTTCGGGTTTATCGCTGTCATCTTGTAATATTTTAAACCGGTTTTGACGATTAGCTGAGGCGGCGTCGTTGTCTCTGGATATTTTCGGAACAGATGAGATTTTGGATGAATTTGGGCTTCGCCCGCGCTTTACTACCGTTACATATCTGTCCATTCCGACAGGCACTTTAGGTTTTTGAATATTATCGTCCATTGTGATAACTGGGTTAAGTGATGAACACGAGCCCAGAGCGGATAATGGCGCTGACTTAAATAACGATGAACTAGGCAATGGTAATATTACCGAATCACTACTTGGCATCGGAGTAAGCGAATTTGATTGCTCACGTAAAATTGGCTTTGCCGTTAGAAAAAGACTGTCATCCAATTTTTTCTTTTTATTGTTTGCATTAAGAGCTTCAGAACTCACAGTAAAATAGGCATTTCTGCCGTTAGAACTCACTTCACAATTTTTTGTTTTTGAGGTACTCATGCAGAGTATTCCTCAGTCACTTTGTTTGTGTTTTTTGTTTTTTTGTTGTTTCAGTTTATACGAAAAATATTATTAATGCAAGTAAAGCAAATTTAACAAAAACTGTACTTATTACGAATCAGTACTTATTACGAATATTTTTTTTTTTGTTTGTATTTTTGTTTGCTTAGTATGAGAAAAAAAAAAACTCCGCTAACACGTCTGTTCACTACGAAGGTTCAACAAGACTCGAAGTTTCTGATATATGAAAAGGAAAAAAAATTTTTTAGCTTCTGTAATTAAATAATAGCAGGGAAAACAAAAATCGTGAACAGAATCGACACCCTTTCTCATCATATTATATTGACTAACAGTAAGATCCATATCAATATATAGAGCAAATCCTTTTTCTATCGATATTTTGTCTTTGAATCAAATCGCCGTCTCCTATTCCAACTTGTTTTGGCTTCCTAACAGAAGTGAATTATATTTTACTACAAGAATCGAAGATCTAAAGAAAACTTACAACACAAATGTCTTCACTAAATATCTTCGTATCTAGCCAGTTACTCAACTCAGTTTCGAACCTACTATTCCAACGTCTACATCTGGCCCAGTTATTGCTAGCTTTTAAAAGCATGAATTCTAGTTCATGTATCATGAATACGATTTTCCAAAAATTTTTCAATGCTATGCGATACATTAGTTGCATTATTTTTCTTAAATTCCAACCACTGCTGAAAAATTTCGCGAATCTGTAATGATGTTGACACTAAAAACATTTACAAAACCCGTAAAAGCAATCAGAAGCAGCTGCAATTTATATATGTATGTACATATGTTAAAATACTTACATGTAGCAATAAAATATCAAAAAATTTTAAAAGTGATATCGAATGTAATTTTTTTAAATTTACTATAGAAATTGACTTATGTATAAAAATCCCGACTAAAGAACTGTCATTTGGCTCACGGCATTTCGCGTATGATTCATATACATATGTAAACAATAACAGTGTTGCAATTAAAAATACATACCTGGCTTACAATTCTACTACAAATATATTAGGTGTTACGAAAACAGATTTGAAATTTAGCTATAACAAACACTTGTGAGCCTACAGAGCTGGAATTCACACCGATTTGTGTATATTTTCCGATCTACTACAAGAAGATCATTATTTTAATTTCAAACTGAAGTTTCTTTATTCAAAATTTATATATGTATTTTTGTGACATTTTCTTAATGTAATTGTATACTTTATGCATTTTTTACGAAACTCAGAAATACGATTAGTGTTATATTTTATGATTTTTTTATTATTTGGTGAGCTTTCAAGAAGGGTAAGGTCTCTGCTATGGTCACGTAGGAAGCTGACAAGCTCGAGGTCCAAGCTTGATGTTTTGTATTCATCAATGTCTCTGTTCACAGACAATAATATCCTAATCTTCTTTATTAGTGCTGCTGATCCTCTTGCTCCCAATCATTATTTAATCAAATTTGTTATTTGCCTCTGAATTGCAAGATTTTGCATTCTTCTGCTGTGACATTTTCAGGCAACCAACGCGCTTTGTAAAGAGATTTAATAACTAGAAAATGACAAACGGTGATCGCTTTGGCTTCCCTGCAAAAAAATACAACACCTATGTACACATAAAGCGTGTTTCTGTTCATGAAATTCCTATAAAAAGTTGCGTAAAAGTAATTTTAACGCAACCGCAATCAGACATGTTTGATTTTGTTTGCCCTTGGCTGCTGGCAACATGACTTTTTTCTTTTATTTGAACTCTCTCCTGCAGACGATCTATTTTTCCATAATAACAAGTTTTTCAATACATGTGATCTAAAGCTGTAGCAATTGGTTTCAACACTGCAGTGAATTCCCTTAATAAGGGAATGCGTTAGTTTATAGTACTTAACTTTTCAAATAAGTCTATTAATTTAGATTTACTTTCCATTATATGTACTATAGAATCGTGAAGAGAATTCCATGTGGTGGGGCAGGGATGCTCTGTAAATCGGCTCGTTATTGAGCCGATTTCTAAAAACAAAAAAAAAAGATGAATTTGCCTTCTGTAAATCGTGTGATTTATTGCATTCAAAGTTGGGTTGAATGAAATATCTTAAGCATATATATACTTATACGATTAAGCTTCGTTTAAGAGTGATTTTTATTTGTATTTATATTATAAAAGTAGTTTTTCTTCATACTAAAGGAAAAATCTGAACAAATTAAGTGGTTTTTAAACTAATAATTTTTTAATTTAAATATATTGAAGTGCTTGTAATTTGATAAAAATCAAAAAGAGACACTGTCGTATTCGAAAAAAAAAACGTACAACAGCTTTAAAAACCATTGTAAGACGAAATTCCATTCAAAAGTAATAATTATGTGAAAATCTTTCAACAGGCACTTATAAATACTTTAAAACTCTTGTCATGGCCAAATTGCGGCTCGCGAGTCGAATGCGCCTTTTTTATGAATGAATGCGGCTTGAAGAATTGGAAAGTAGTATCACCATGAAAGTATCCTAATTTAAGAAAAGTTGCTAGCAGTTTACTGTCCATATTTGGCACAACATATTGTTGTGAGTCACTTTTTTCAACAATGAAGTTTATAAAATCAAAGCACCGTTTACTACTCACAAATGAGCAATTAAAGCAATTAATGCGTACCGCGCTTACCAACTATGAACCCAATTTCAGAAAAAGCTCGACTAAGCATCAAACACACATGCCATCTACCAGCAAACAATAGCTTAATTTAAATAAATCTATGTGTTTGAAGACGTATTCACAAAAATAAAAATTCCACACCAACTGTTGTTTTTGATAGTTTATTTTTATGTTGGATCCCGGCACGACAGATTATTGGAATTCGCCTCTTCTTGGAGTGAAGCTTGGCCACCCCTGGTTTATATATTCAAAAAATAATTTCTTACCTCAAATATTTCTACTTATACAACACAAAGAGATTAATGTCCCACCCGAAATTAGAGCTAGAAGTATTGGCTATTAGTGAAAGGTTACTATTTTTTCATGTAATGGAAAATATTAATAAATATTACAACTAAATCAAAATACACAAAGAAAATCATACGAAATGCAACAGGAAAAATATAAATATAAAATCCTTTTTGGTGTTGTATGTACCATCACAACAAAAAATAAAAAAAAATTCCATATTCAAATACACATTTCATTGGAACAACAAAAACCTTTTGAATTTTCCTTTATTCATAAAACTTTTGTTGTTTTGATTTCATATAAGGAATTATATGCTTCACTATCATGATAGAAGCTCATAATTTTTGTAAATAAATTTGTTTTACTTCGAAATAATAATTTTTTTTATTTGACTGCCCGAATGAAATTGTAACCTTTTTTGTACATTGTGAACTATAAAGTAGGATTACGTCACCAATTAAATACCTTCAATTATAAATAGTTACAGAATTCTTTAGAATTCTATACAAACGTGTGTTGGCCTTAAAGTGTTTGTTAATTAATTTTAGCTTTAAGGCGAAAGTAAATTTTTTTTTTTTTTTTTTGGAATAAAATTTAAAATAGAAAGTAATTTATTCTGTGCGTTATTTAATAGAATAATAATATGAGTATGCGATATACTTTCTAGATTTTCTTACTCGGTTTTGAAATAAGTGACATTATGTGAATTCGTTTAAGAGAACAACAAACATGCAAACTCTTTTTAAAACGTAAAATTCGTTCGGATTCCATTTACAGAACTGGGTCGAATAACTAATAACCAACGCAGTCTTTTCTGACTTGTGCCAATTTGGGTCTTGTGGACATATTCCACAATAAACTAATTTTAGCAACTGCAGAATGTTGAACTCTACTAGCGCCAGAATTCGTTATTAAATTATTTATGTCCGTCGCGTGCAAAAGAGTTAATACGTGGCTGTCACATCTAATGTGTCTTGGGATATGTATATCCCCATGTTCCATTTTTTCTTACATATCTACTTATAAAACATCAGAACCTGATGTTGATCCTCATGCAACCTCAGCTGCATCCTAAATTTACCATATACACGTATGGTCCAATTTATATACTTGGAATTTTACTTTTCTCTGAAATAAAAGTATTTCATAAAATTTACTGCACAGTTTGATCGGATTTTTAATAAAAAAGTATTTTTACATCAATTTCAAAAATGAATTTATATGAAAGTATACACATGTCTGCATTGCACTTGTGTATTTAAAATTCATAGGAATTCAACAATTTCTGTTAGAGATCCAAAAGAAGCTTTTGACGTATCTCCGAAATTCGCGAATGCATATTTGTTCCACACACTTCCTATGGGTATGTACGAGCATGTGGCAGTAGCATCCAGTCTATAACATGCGAGCATAAAATTAAATTAAGTTTTAAATTGTGTAAATATTTCTCCCATATTCTGGGACAAATTTGAAGAGAAGCAAAATGTAACAAACCAGGACGAAATGGGAGAAAAGATAATAAGGAAACAAAATAACAAACAGACATTTTACACTGCACTTAATCCAGCAATTTGTTATGCGCTCCCTTTATAACAAAAATTTACTTGCTTTCCACTTTTTTGGGATGTGTGTTTGTTGATTCTTTAATTTTATTGTTCTTATTCCTTTTCTTTTACTTAATTTTACTTCCATACGCTTGGTATCCTTTTGTAAAACCGCCGTACAGTTCCACCATCCATCAAGGCCGTAAATCAGTTAGTGGGTGCCCCAGTTGAGCGAGAAGTAACTCTGGAATGCATTGTGGAAGTCTACCCAAAACCGTTGAATGGCTGGTATCGTAATGAGGGTAAGTACAAAATTAAAGCAAGAAGAAGTAGTTAAATAAAACACTCACTCACACACACACACAAACCGCCCGACCGACCGAGCGACCATCAACCACCAAGTTCAATGAATTCTGTACCCTTCTTCATCCGATTATTATAGTTTTTCTCATACAAATAAAAGTCAAAACAACAGCATGTATGTCCCTTTGCAGTCTTTTACAATTTAAGTTGATTTTGTATCCTTTCAGTTTGCATCATGGTTAACTTGAATTGAATGTGCTGGAATTTAAGGGTGTCTCATAGCAAAAATCCTTTAATATAAAATATCGGCAGGACAGTAGGGTTCCTTTTCCGTATTCCTAAATTCTACGATATGTTTTCTTAGTAAATGTTCCATCATCTCTCATGTGGTCTGCTTGCATTAGCGGGTGAAAATGTATAACAACTTCAACCATATCTTTAATTATATCTAAGAGAAAAACAGCTGTAGTAAGAGCTGGTTCACTCTGTCATTCGATTCGAAAGAAAAAATTTTCGAATGTGTTTGTTATTGTAATTGAGATTCGAAACTATTTCACTTTGTTTTGAATGACACAGTAACCCATTTGAACTGTGCATTCCTCTTCTTTTGGCTTTACTTTTAAAGTACATACAATAAAGTACAATATAATGGCTCTGGCCGATTAAAGTGCTCATTATGTGCAATAAGTTAAATATATAGAGAAAAAATATTGAGCTGAAATATCATTCTCACAGCCTTGCAATGAATTTCAATAAGCTCAAAACTATTTACTATCATTATTTCATGGACAAGGCTAGTTTCGAAACCATTCGACTGGTAACTAGACCATAGAACACTTTCTGGCAGGTAGTCTCGAAACCGCTCTTTGGAACATTTCTAGTATCGGAAAAATTTGGAATATTCTTCAAATAGTGAATATGGATTACCAGAATTCCGTTAGAACTAATTAAATCCATTTGACAGATCAACTAAAGATATGCATCAGGAACAAAGCCCACCCTCCGTATCGTTTTCATGGATGCGGAGAGCCCACACTATCACCACTTGATGTCTTGATGCCATATATCACTGCCCGGAATATGGTAACCTGAGTGACACCGAAGAGTCAAGGTCCTCAGAAAATATGCTTGACCCAGTAGCAGAACTCGTCCCTGAATAATGACACTGTGCGTCCCCGGACTGCGTTTCTCCAGTGATCGGGTATTTCGATAGGGAAGGGCTTATCGAAGTTCAAGACAGGAGCTATGCTCTTCGTTTGTAGGCTCAAGTCATGCCACCCTAAACTTTGTACGATGTTGCCAAGACCAAGGCAGTCATGCATAAAATTGTCTGGCTCTAGGGACTGATCTATACATTTGATATAGATATTGAGGGCTATTACTCCAAATATCGTCGCCAAGTAAGCCTGAGGTGTAGATCTGATTGTGCCATAAATTACGACATATTTAAGAAAAAACTTCTTTTTTAGCGCAGAGAAATATGTATTTTTGTTCCACCAAACAAGTGATCCATGTGTGTGGGAGAATCTGATTACTGCTTGTACATCCAACATATGATGTAAAAGTATTGGGTAGTGGTAAGTGCGCAAACGAAAAGTATTGAGTTTAATCGAGTAATTGAAAGTAAAAGAGCTTGGAAGTACTACACTTTTCCGGATTTTAGTTATACCTGCACTAAAACAATAGAACTACAACTGATAATAGTTTCTGTACAGTCCGTGATCATGGGTCTCGCACCAAGTACGCAAAAGGCACTGATCCTCGAGTATATATTCACGTTAATAAAGGCTAGTTCTTCGTCTAAAAGGGCAGCCAGAATGTAGATGTGTATATCAAGAGACTGTTCTATGGTAAGCTGTATCCACAGAACTACCCTTAAGGTAGATATGCTGTGCACCACAGAAGGTATCCTGCTGCAGGAGTCATCCGACATGTGCGTCAACCAATCTTTCCAAGTACAAAATACAATCCACATATTCTCTGCCTCGGTTACCGTATAGTTTCCTGCATTCTTTTTGTGGCTGTCCGAGTCCTGAAGCTCATTATGATGAATAAACTTTCGTAGGCAGTTCTTTAGTGTACACCACCTCTTTTATGTCATTCACACTCCCTTCCAGAGGTGGCACACGTTCTATAACACTTCTGAGTTTTTCCTAATCAGTAGATCTACGGATTCTGTAAGTTTCGCTTGTATTTAGTTACAAATCAATCCTATTGCGATCAGAGAACGAACAATTCTCACTTAACCCCCAGCCAACAATTCCAATCGAGTCCCTGTTAATGACCAAAGTAATACCAATGACTTTCTGCCCGATCCTATTGAAAAATATTGGTCTATTGCAAACCCAAACCAAAGGTTAATATATAAAATGCAATGAAACTCATCCACGTTTTTAGTGTCCGCGCTCGGAGTTCCTACAATGAGATATTGCAAACACCCCTGCCCTTCTCTCTCAGGTCCTCTTCGCTACACGGTAGATATACCCATGCCTGGATCACCGCTGGTAAGTCCTGGTGTTCAAATGTCTCATCCGTTAGATCATACAATCTGTAATTAAGTAAAATAAAAATTTAATATTGAAATTTATTATTTGGGATATTCTCCCCAACTAATCCTTAGAAACAATTAGAGGTTTTGCAAAATGCATTGTTTGTTGTGGCTTTAGCTCTTCATATGCCGACATTTCATTGGATTGTAAAACCAAATCGTCAGTCAGTGTTGAGAGAAAAATATATAATTGTTTGTTGTGTTGTTTGTATAAAAACATTCTAAACCTACCATGATTATGTATTTGTTGTAATTCTTATGCAATATTGAATTCTCATATTGTATTTGATTTATATGGCATAAACATCCGAGGTTGAATGTTTTCAAACTGCTTAAACTTCACTGATGATTTGGTTCAGCGACCAATGAAATGTCGGCATATGAAGAGTTAAATTTACAACAAACTATCTTGAATTATAAATATTAATATTAAAAATAATATATTTATATGTTCATATTTGTTATATGCTTGAAAGGACAAAAATCAATTTGAACACATCGGAACGAGACGCCCTTAAACACTGGCATGTTTTCCAATTTTCTTACCAACGTTTATTTTTTTTTTTTTTTTTTTTTTGTTTACTCTTATTCTCATGTGTATTTAATTTAATTTTATTATAATTCATGGAATGTAAGAAGGTACAGAAACAGATAGACGTATTCATATATAAATTTTAAACTTCAGTTTATTTAAATGTATTTATTTATATTTCTTGTTGTGTCTTCTAAATGCTCTAATACACCCAACACTGGAATTCCATTGCCATCACCACCACTACCACCACCATCATCATCACCATCGTTGTTATCATCTAAAAAGGAAACCTTAAGCTGCACAATGGCAACAAGTACAATATATCCGAGAGCATGATTAACATGTACACTTGGCATCTTAATCTGACAATACGTCATCTGACTAAGGCGGACTTTGGCGCTTACAGCTGCTCCAGTGTGAATGCTTTAGGCAAAAGCGAGGCCAGAATACGACTACAAGGTATGTTTTGCCACTTTCTTTGTATAACCACCTCCCATACGAAAATGAACAATTCTCCAAGTAAATAAGAACACGCACTTGCACATGCAGCATATACAACCAGCGCAAGCGAATAGCAGACAGCGGTTGTTTTCTTTTTCTTTAAACTTTCGTAAAGCTTTGAATTGATCCTAAATTGTGTGGGTTAAAGAAATAAAGGAAGAACGAGCGCAGGAGCTCTTTGCCTGATATCTAGCGTTAGATACGAATAACTAGTGTCATTCATCCATTCTAATCATGTGCGATAAATCAATTGGTATTTCGGAAGTCAACAGAGAGAATACAATGAACTATTATGTATGTATGTATGTATATATGTATGTATGAGAGTGTGTATGTGAACGAACATCTATGAATCTAGGAGTATATAAAAAAACTACAACTTCTATTTTATTCAAACCATCTCAATTTGGTTTGTGTCGAACCCATTCATAGACACAAGTCAATAATATCTTTTTATCACAGTTGTGCAGGGCCAAAGTTATTGCCACAAACTGCCAACTTAAGTAAGAAATCACATGAATTACACTAACCATTCACAGAGGCAGCAACGACAACGACGTTAGCAGAGGACTGAAACAAACTCCTCTTAATATACTGGCATCTACGGCGTTAGAAGCATAGTCCGACTTACTAAAACACAAACATACATACACACTTATGCACACGTGCATGTTAAATAGATGAAATAACACAACACAATTTAAATTTTTTATCTTTACGAAAGGGGAAGCATTCTGCAATATATCCTTCACAGTGTTACGAAATACGAAAGAAATATGATCAAATTTAAATGTGCAAGACGCGAACATCTTGTTCAAATTGCATGATCAGCATTTATATATTCTAGTCTAATGACTAATGCTAGAGAACAGAGGAAATCCTAAATGGAAACTATTAATTTATTGAGTTTAATTGTGGAACAACGTCACCTCTCATAATGTTTGAGCTTTTATTAAGGATACAGTTTATGAAATTCATCACTAATTATCCGAAATAAATCAAAGTTGGCATTAGTTGAAGGTATAATATTTAATACTGAAGAAACTATTATATCTTGTTGGGAGACGAGGTATATTTAAGTTTATTCTATTGCAAAGAAGTTCGGGGTTGAATTTGTTAATAATTAGCTTTAGTGGAATACTATCATATAAAATTTATAGCGTTTGTCATAAAATGGTAACCTAATGTGAGGATCCTAACCCACCCCATAAAGATAGAAGAGACATCGTGAGTTCCGTACTAAAGATCCATATTCAGTAATTGTGGATACGCAGTTGTTTCGTTGTATAACGATCAGAAAACCCTTTTTAAAGCACCATTTAAAAAACCCAGAACACCGCTACCCCTTTCAGCTGTTGATATGACTTTACTCCCGATTTTTTTTTCAATCTAATAGAACTTCTAAGCCGTTAAAACAATCGACTAAATCAAAAAAATTTACATTTGTTTTGTGAAGCTCCTTTTGTAGTTTCATTAAATTATTACCATTTCAAGTTGACATTAATAATTTGTCTTCTTTGTTTAAGTTGCTAATGTCATCTTGAAATTATTTAGCGAAATAACATATTTACATCATTTTTATGCATTAAGGTTCTTGAATTCTTTTATAACCAATAAGACCGCAAAATCAATTCGGGACGACTTTACTTCATTTAGGTAATTGGAATATGTATTGCGGAATATGAGATGTTATTTTCTGTATCGATGACAAGATTCGATCCATTTTATTAACGATAATCACAATCGTTAATATCCGGTCAAGCTGACAAAGGAAGTAATTAAAATTCACTTAATCAAAAACAATACTAAAATCAACACTAGATAACAACACTTTGACGACCGTATTGTTTAGCTGAATCGGAAGCTCTGAAGGATTCGTAATTGTGGATCATGATTTGTAGAGTCCATGTTGTAATGGAAACAAAATGTATGGAGTACGAGTATCTCTATAATTTGAAAATCATCCTTAAGTCCGGGCTTGAACAGTGCCACAATAAGTGAAGAGGGCTGTAACCGAATCACAAAAATGCGTTGAAAATATAATTTGAGAAGATGCTTTAAAACACCACCAAGGCTTGAAGCAGACGAAAGTTTTAATTTTTTATATACAGTGGAGTTCGATTGTATGGAACTCCGCCGATGATGAAATTTCGTTCCTTTCAATAAATAAAATTAAGTAACATTGAAATCGATTAAAAAATGTATTTTCGTTTTCCAATACATTTGTAAAACATATTACGGTGGAGTTTGGTTATGGGGAAATTTAGCTCGTTGTAGACGAATTTCGTTATAACCGGACAAATTTTCTTCTTCCAATAAATAAAAAATATTGAAATATATATGTATGAAAAAGAATTATTTTTGACCGCTTTATCAAATAAAAATGTAGAAATTTAAAAGAAGTTCTACACTTTAGAGAAATTTGTGATAACTGACATAATTTCTATTAGATGTTTGGTCTTATTAAAGCAAAAATTCGATATATCCGATGTATGTTGTATATGAACTCCACTGTTCGACGCGTCGAAACCGCTTGAATATCATTAAGGGGTATACACGTATTTACATTCGTCATATTCTGGTCATCGTACTTAAATACAAATGATGACGGCGAAAAATCTCCAAATATTTTATCAATTTATCATATAAAGATTTAAAAGCCCTAAAACTGCACAACAGAAAGAATAACACCAGCTGGATCTTACAAGTTGGAAAAATATCGACAATAAATTAGGAATATTATCGAAATTAAATCTCTATTTTAATCAAATGATCAAATACTTCATTGATTCATAGTTCTTGAACATTTTATAATTCTGATTTTTAAGAGCTGAAAAATATTTTGTGTTCCAAGATGGAAGGTGGCCAAAAGTTGGCAGTGCTCTGTGTATTGACGCGAAAATAATTGTAAAACTTCATGAGATAATTCATTACGGCAACTAATGAAAGTTCGTTTAACTAATCGATTTGTGATAAAAGAAGTTGTAGTTTCTTGTAGTTCGTTCAATTAAAAAGAAAGTTCTAAACATGCTGAGCTCTATCGTTCGCTTGAACTGGTGATGGATAGAATACTTGTAACGTTACTTCATTATTCTTCAGTAATTTGAGTCGGGAACTCCTCTCCAGACTGCTCATGTCATATTGAAGTCACAAGATCCGATGTATTTATTTATTTATTTATTTATTTTTTTTAATTTATTCGATCGCTTTAACGTTTTCCCTAAGAGAAATATGTGACAAATTAAGAAATATTTACGAATACAAGCACCCAATATGTAATTGTAGTGCATAAATTTTGCTACAACGCGTAGTATCCAAGTGTTAAGTATTGTTTTCAAAAATTTTTTACGACGAGAGCTCATTTGTAATAGGAATTGCCACACAAAAACAAATCGCGTCCGATGTTTGGGGAAAAAATACAGACTTGTAAATTTTCGTTTTTATTGGTCAAAAAGTAAAATAATTCATTTATATACAAGTTTAATACAGATCACTTTTAATATTGCAATGTCTATAGGACTGACTGTACTGCCTCAGCAGCAAAGCTTTTGTAGTCATCATTAGGATTCCTCGAAGATTGTAGATGAGACTAGAAGCTAATAAATTCTACTCAAATCGCAAATTTAATCTTAATTTAGTAATAATTAAACTCAATTTAGTAATAATTATATGATTGTTAAAGCAAAAGTAATTTCAATAAATTGACAACAACTATTAGATTTTGATCCTGATGTTTTGGAATACAATATACTTTTGTATAAGGATCTATATGTTTAGGCAGATGAACATCATTCTCCTCATTATGATATATAAATTATCGGATTGCTGTGTTTTTGATTTTGCGGGAATAGATTTTCAGGAACAATTATTTTAAATAATATTCTCTGTTGAGAATTTGTTTTGACGATTTTGACAATTTTAGGATTTTTCACTTTTGAAATCACTTGGAATTTAATCTCACTGAGTTCAGTATTTGGAGCAAAATCTACAGCATTTATAGAAGAATATGATGCAAAGCTCTTGAATGCGATAATGTTCAATTAAAATTTGGAAAGCTTGGATTATAAAAATCGACACTAAACTAGATGGTCCTGAAGTGCAACAAAAATATTTATATATTGACAGTGTATACGAACAGTGAAAGTACAGGAACAGTGAAAGAGTTTGTGGATGGGCCATTTCTTGCAACACAAATCACAGTAGGAACCTAAAAGCTGTGCGAAATCATCAATCTGTTTCTTGTGTCTTTAATTATACCCGGATGGAGTTTATCTTCTCTAGAGAAGATACATATGTTGTTGTTCATAATTGAAAAATCTCAGCAGTTTTTTTAAGTGATTCTGATTATTTTTTGCAGTAATACTTTGCACTTTGGAAAAATCCTTAAAATTCAGCACTTAATTTTTGACAACCATTACAACGTTGGTATAAGTTTTTAATCTTCGCCATCGATTCAGCTACAAAAGGCCACAACATTGAATACACCGATCCATCATCGAATACTTCGAACTAGTAATTTTATGCATTGTATTATTTTTGAAGGAAAGATAAACTTTATATGTAACCTTTGTACTGAAAAGCAACCACGTAGTAAGAAAAATGAAAGTTGCTCCCGAAGAATGTCATTTTCATCGCTTCCAAGTATCCGCTAAAACATTTACTCGACTACCTTGAATTTAATAGACAAAATTTTAATTTAAAGTAGGAAGTGACAGATTTATTGCTATCGATTTCTTTTTTATAAGAAATGTTTGATTTTTATGTCTACATAAAAATATAATTTTTCTTCAATCAATAATAATAAAGTCACTTTCACACAAAAAAAAAAAAAAAATAAATCGTGACTACTAACAAATTTGCACCCTTTACAGATGTGGATCTTATTGCCAGTAACAAATAATCTTAATTTAATATAAATTTAAAGTCATAAAATGTTTACTTTTCTCAACATAGTGCAGATAGTTTCTGAATCGGTGTGTAGGAATCGAAAAAGAGAACAAGTTGCAATGGCAAACCTATATTAAAGTCATTGGCAAAAATATATGGATCATAATTTTATCATTTTCATATATTTTTTTACTGAGTTTGAGTCCAACAAAATTGCATTTCTGCATCAAAACCTCAAAAATCAATTTACATGACTTCTATAAGACCTTTTTTTGAGACTACTACAAAAACGTTTATTCTCACATGTAATCACTTTATATATTAATTTAGTGCCGTGGCTAATTTAAATATATGATGATATAGCATATAAAACTACTTCCAATAAGTCGCTCTTTCATAACATCTTGAACATGACTCCAGATCCAAAGAACACAATCCATATGACAATGACAATCCAATGTTAAAATCTTTGCAAAGGATCAGATTTCTTACTACTTGGGCATCACATGTTGTGGATCTTATTGACTTCTTTAAAATTTTGCTTTTTTTACCGGGTTGCTATTTTTTTTAATATTATTAAGAATGTGCAAAAACCTGCCAACAAAAATGTAATACGCCAGATCCATCTGATTCTGATTGGTTTCTACCTGCTTAATTTAACGTGTTAGAACAAGTGATTATGAAATTTAATAAAAGTGCAATCGAAAATCGTCAAGAGCCACAATTATTTTTTGGGTGTTTTCAAGAGAAAAAGATCGCCAAAATTCGCACAAAAATGTCTTGTTTAGTTTTATGATAAAATATGTTTAAAGTTATTCACAAAATTCATTAACTAAACATAAAACATCTAGAAGTCAACATTAATTTAAACTAAAATCTGTATTATAAATACAAAAATATTCAAATAGATTTTTTAAATAATAATTATTTGTACAAATGGTATTTTTCTTGTCAATTTATTACTTCTATATCAAACCTTATTGTTGCTGTGTTGTTGTCCACGTTGCTTATTACATTTTGTTGAAAATTCTTTACAAATTTGAAAAAGCTACCCATTTTCCGGTAAATGATACATTTCTCTTCAGTTGACATTCAATCTTAAATTATTAATCTATTGCCTTCAAGCAAAGAATATATCGGACGTATCTGTATTCCAGGCTTAAGTGATGCATTTTGTTGACAATCAACATCAAAATTATGCGCTTTTTGTCACATAATTCATTGTCAAAGCCTTGAGAATGGTTGTCATTTTCAGCGGTTTATATTAAAGAAAAATTATGTTTTAGCTCCACCCACTACACCGAAACTTTTAATGGCAGCTCCAAATGACAGTCAACCAGGTCATTATATGGGAACAAAAATTCAAAAAATATTTCGTCACCTTCTTTTAAAAGTGGATACGTTCCCAAACAGAAAATTTACTTTTTTTTATTTTTTTTTTTTTTTTATTTAGTATTCGAGAACACTGAAGATGGCACAAAGCCGAAACCGGTCTGTTCATAAACCAAATTTGACGTGGGATGACGGAAAATCGTTCCAAATTCAAACAAACCCCGTCGGAAGAATATCACAAAAATAGAAAATTTACTCACCAAAACTTACAATGTTTGACCAGAAATCACTGAGTTTTGGACGCCATTGGAGTTCCACTCCATTGTTCCTTTAAAAAGCTATTAAAGGATTACTCTCTCGAGAAATTTTATTTTTTCGTGCATTTTACAATTAGTTGCTTAATACTGATTGCTTTCTAACTTCTCAATAACTAAGCCATTTTTAATACTAATACACACTAGTAGCTCGTGTATTAAACTACTAGTAGTCTGAAGGTCGCAGGTTCAATTCCTGCCTTACATTCTGTTTTATTCCAAATAGTCAAATAAAACAATAAAAAAATTAACGTATTAATAATGAAAAACTATATATAAACGTAGATTTACTTTCGCAACACGCTATTGCCAACTCGGTTTTCGGCGAATATCGGTCAAGACTTCATGGACTTCCAATTTTTATTACACACAGTCGTCTTTTACTGTATTAAATGTATAATCCTTAAAAATTGAGGTTACATGCGGAAGTGAAAATAAGTTTTCAACGAAGTCATTAAAAAAAAAAAAACTATTTTAATCTCTTCATCCTTAGTTTTTGAACCATTTGCACGAAATGTGCCACAGGGCAGTATCAGTATCTCTCGTAAACATTAGCGGAATTCGCCTTTTAGTGTAAAAGTCTTTCAAGAGTGCAAGTGCAAAATAGCATTCCTTCTTTGTTTTGTACTCCAAAAACACATGTTTGGTCTTGTTTACGTTTACACCGATCTAAAACTTGTGTAGCTTTTCTTTGCAATAAGCTTTTTGCTTGGAGTCTTCGACTTTTAAATTTGAAAAGCGCTCAAATCGGGGAAAAACGGCTATTTTGCAATAAATGTATTGGACTTATATATTTCGTTGCTTTTATTTACAACTTTTCTTTTATAAACTTTTACTTAACATATAATATATTGAAAAAATAATTAACCATTAAATATATCGACAGCATATTGAATTTGTTTATTAATTTTTTTTTGAGATATATAAAAACTTGCAAATATAATGAATCTCAAACTACAATAGTTGAAACAGCAACTTAATTAAAAATATTTTGTTTTTACTTAATTTCAATTATTAAATTCAAATAATTTTTTTTAAAATTGTTGTTCTTAAAAATATCCAACCAATTTTTTATTTTATTTCATTTTTATTATCTCTTATTGTATGCATATTATATAAATAGTTTTATGTCTCATTAACATCTAAGAAAACGGCAGTGAATTCTAAAATTTTCCGCATCGAATATTTTGAAAATCACTAAAAACCAACGATATTTGCAGCACTGGCAATCAGACATATTTACATCAGCTGTTATTTAGTTTTCAAGCAGTTTTGAAAGTATACGAAAAGGAGCGCTTAAGATTAACGACAAATTTCGCAATTGTAAATATTTGTCAAAACGCATTCGGATTTATAAATACTACTTCAAATAGAAACTTGAACTTGTGGAAAAATTAAAAGATTTAAGTTTTGTGTTTTGTCTAAAGCCGGCAAATTAAAATACAGACTTTAAGCTTTTAATCATATAATCTAAAAATTACATATTTTATATATTTACTCGTACATACGATAGAAATAATTTATTTCTTAAGCATATCACGTACCAGCTTTTCTTATTCAACATTAATAAATAAATTATATTTTCTTTTTATACGATAAAAAAAAAGCTATAAATCGTTACACTGTTTGCTGCAGTTGTCACTGCGAAATATTGAGAAATAAAAACACAAACATCGAAGTCATCTTCGAAGAAATATTAGTATTTTTTAGCTAAAACTGTCGTAAAAAATCCGAACACGGTATCATGGCAAGTTCGTAATAAATTTTTATCGATTCTATTATTTAAGTATTATTATGGCTTGAAAAGCAAATAGAACAAAAATGCCTTCCCCCCTTGAATCTCCTGCAGTTGAAGAGCAATACAATTCAATTCAATTGAATGTTAAATATATTCGATTTTATTAACTTGTATTTAGAAAGTTTTGGCTTTCGGCAACCACTCTTGCTACAGATTGCTGTGGTGGCCAAATGAGAGACTCTGTCTGTCAAAGCAGACACATTTTTGCGGTTGCAGAGATAAATTTAAATTTGTTGACGTCGTTACCAGGTCGAAGAAAGTTATTACGAATAATAACTTCAATGATTAAAAACATTATATGAATTTGTCGCTCGAGAAAATAGTGAGTAAATCAGCCATCAGTTATTAAGAGTGTAGGGTTCTTTTTTTTGTTGCGTCTTTGCAGCAAATATGATTTTTTTTAATTTTTTTAATCTTTTGTATTAAATTGTGATAATTACCTCAATTTGTTACAGAACTTCGACTGCCACCAAAGCCAACCACAACACCAACGCCTTACATCCACACGACCCAAAAGCCCCGACGCAAGCAGTCCCCAAATATTAACAAAGGCCTCAACGAGGTAGTGAGAGCAAAAGAAACGCATTTTACCAATCAAATGCAGGAGAACGAAATCCTAAGTGGCAACAGTGCACAAGGAGTCAACATCATCAATGGTATTGTTTTGGGACCTGGCAACGGCATCAATGTCGCAAATGGCTTGTCTAACGGAGCGGAAGGTAAGTTACGATTGAATAAATTCTCTAAGTACAATTACCTTAACACACACTAGAAAACATACACGACTTACCACATAAAGAAATTAAGCAATTCAAGCGTGTAGTAAATCGCACAAGAGCCATTGCAACATCCATGAGTGTACAAGTGTGTTGATTGAAATTTGTGTGAAAAATTATTTACTCAACTTCTTAAGGAGTCTGCACATACAAGTAGGTTTTTCTGTCCCCTTCCCAATGCCAGTGTTCAAATGTGGTTTTATGTTCGTTTCCTATTTTATTTGTTTTTTTTTTCTTTTCAAAAAACAATAAAAGTTCTACCACGCGGGGACCAGATGTTTGTGTGTTCTTACGTTAAATATGTGTCAGCTAGTCAAAGTAACAAGAAAGCGCCAAGTGTCCCACATCAATACGCCTGTTGGTTGGTACGTTCGCAATTGTATTCCAGTGAATGCACAGTTCGTAAACCAAATGTGACAACATGATTTCTTTTGAATGCTTCATGTTCCCAACAGGGCTTGTCCACATATATAGAGACATTTTTTTCTTTCATACTAGGGAACTGGTACTCTTATAAAAATTTATTATATTTGTTATTGAATTTTTTACTTATTTTATGTACCCTTATTAACAGACGAAAACAAAGTTTTTTGGTTATTAATATGGGATCCCATAAGGTTCATATGTAAGCAGAATGAGCTAAATCAGCAGTTCCAAATGGAAGTACTCGGACCCCTGGCGTTCCGTAGCAATTATCCGAAAGGTCCGCGCGAGAAACCGAAAAAGACAGAAGTAGAAATCTTCCTTCTAGAGAGAAATGAGACATGAAACTGTACAACGAATTTGGCCAAAATAATTTTATATGCTGTTTAATAATAATAATAATAATAATAATAGTAATATAATTACTTACTTTTTTGAAGCATTAAATTATCTTAATCTAAAACCAAAACGATTACAATTTTACATGATACCATCATATGATTCAATAAATGCCTTTATATGCAAAATTTCAGGCTTGAGCTATCAATACCAAACTTTGCTCTTTTTTTTCTCAATGACATTATTGATTGTTGTAATTTCAAAAACTTAAATATAAAAAGCATAATAATGAATCATTTGGATACTCAATATTTTCCGGAAATTAACTTTGATTCTTGAAAAACTAACTTGCAGCTCATACCATTCATTGATTTTCAAGAAGAGGCAATATAATTAAAAAAGCTATTCGTGTGGCAAAGCCGACTTCCAGTCTATGGATGTTGTGAGTTTTTGATAAAATATTACAAAATATAATTTTTGGTTAGGAATGACGCATTTAAACTTTTATTGCAGTTTGTATCCACATATTTTTGTAAAACAAGCCATTCTACCCTTCACTGTATAAAAAGCAGAAGTCGTTCAGGCTTAAAGGTGGAAAATTAATTAAAATGTGCTCTATCAGGAATTTTTGAAAAATCTGGTAAAAGCAAAAATATTTTAAAGCTTCGAAAAATACTTTCACATATAAATATTTATATATATTTATGTACATTATGTACTTACATTTTTATTAAAATAATTTTTTGTAATATTTTCGATGTATAAATTAATATTTCCTGCGATAATTAGTTTACGAAATATATCAAACATGAATAATTTTATGGAATTTTTTTCAAGCGTTTATTCGTTTTCTTATGTTATTTTTAAAGTTTGTAGTTATGAAACTATAGTTTATTTTATTAATGGATTTTTAAAAATATTATTATTATTATTATTATTATTATTATTATTATTATTATTATTATTATTATTATTATTATTATTATTATTATTATTATTATTATTATTATTATTATTATTATTATTATTTATTAGATTAATATAAAATATTAACCTAATTTACAAAACACACACTAGCTACCAGGGCCTACGGTGCTTTTTAAAAGTATTTATGATCTCTTATAGCAAAATCTTTAATCAAAATCAAAAATGCGTTTTTATTTTTTAATTATTTTTATTTTAAATTCAACCTAAAACAATACATCGTAGGCTTTAAAGGGAGTTCTTCACAAAAACATTTTATTTACAAAGGCTCCATGAACAGGAATTTGGTGGGACCTCTGATCTAAATTGTTGAGTTTGCTTATAATTAGTTTATAAGCAATTATTTTCATTTCATTTTCAGTAATTGGAAAAAAATTATATCGCTCAAATGACAACCTCTGCAGTTGATGGAGAATTGCGTTCGTTTTACGGCATTTTGAATTATTGATCACAAAATATCTGGTTTGAAATTTTTCGATTTCTTCTTTAATGTTACAAGTATCTTTCTAGATTTGCAAGGTTCATGGTTTATTGTAGTATATCTTCAAAACTGGAGATCACTCGATCTGAAAATTGGTGTCTCAGAATCTACGACGCGTCGTTGCCCGAAAGGCGCTATCGGTTGCTCCGTCCTGTTTGTTAATATGACCACTTACATGAGAATGGGTTTCGTAGCTCCTTATGATCTTTGATATCGTATCACAGTTGTCTTGCACCCAGTTTAACAGAGAATGACAGTAAGTTAACCTTGTCTTACGGTCAGCAGGCAGCATTTCATGAATAGTTTGCACTTTGTAGGGGTATATTTTCAAATCTTTCACCAAAATTCGTTGCATCGGTAGACATTCGTCTACTGATGCATCGACGTCTCGTTGATGTGTGTTTGTAATCGCCGACGTCGCGACGTCGACAACATCAACGATGTTTTCGGTCAAACAAGCAATATGAGGCCGGCAACTTTTTGCGACATTTTGCATGAGGCGCTCAATTATTCGAGCACATAGAACATGCTGCAATTAATCGACTGAAAAATTATCAAATTTGTAGTAACAATTATTCCACATTTCTAAAGTGCGTATCGCTCCATGGCTGGCCTTTAAAATATTTTAAATACATTGCAGTTATTATTATGGATTTTTTCAAATAATTTCGAAAAATTAAATGTTGATGTATGTTCCTTGTTATTCAGCAAATTTTTTCAATATTTTTAAAAATTTTCGTTATGCGATTTCTTTTGTCAATATACACTCGGTGTCACCAGAATTGTTTGTTGATTTGAAAAATAAATTTCAATTATTTTAGGATATTGTGCAATAAAGGTAACAATTCCTTTTCACCGTTTACTTTTATCCGAATGATTGTTCTTCATACACGCTGCGCACTTCTGGAATATTCTCCCTCAAATACAACAACTTAACTTTTCGATACCACTTTCCTATACTTTAAATATAATAAGAATTATTGTAGTACAGGATTTGAACATACAAATAAATAAAATAAATAATTGTCCAGATTAAACTCTTTCAATCTACTATACTTTAGATTGCAAAGAAAACAGAGAAATCATTATTAAAAAAGTAACAAATTCAAAGCCCTTTGCACTTTACGCATTAACCCAAATCATGAAACGGTTTTCAAGAATATTAATCTTTAGATTCTGCCTCATTTATATACGCGCATGAATATTATTTTCAAACATTTATTGTAAAAAAGTTGCAATGCCGTTCTTAAGAAAATAATTTTTTAAAATATGTAAGCAAATGTTGGAATCTGTACAACTAGGAACTGGCCACTAGACCCGGATCTTAAAGGGGCAAAATCTGTCGATCGTACTTCTCAAATTATTGGCGAAAAAGTAGAAGAAGAAAACTACAAAATTAATTGAAATTAGATAATGGAAAACAATCCGTTTAAGGGCATTTATTTCACATTAGTGTATATATTTTGAACAATATTCTGTCATCCCTCTTCCAACGTGGTTTGCATACAGTAGAACGGTTCCGGCTGTGTGCTATCACCGGTGTTCTTTTTCTTATATATCTATATATATATATATATATATATATATATATATATATATATATATATATATATATATATATATATATATATATATATATATATATATATATGTATATGTATATATATAAGAACAAATTGTTAGGTTAGGTTGAATGATGGGGTGTGATAGCTCATGTCATATGACATACACTTAAGCCAGTGAAGGGTTATTGTGCGCTCCCTTGTGTTTAACCATAACATATTGACGCAAAGGTCTAGAGAAACTCCGTGTCACTCACAAAGTTCCTTAATTTCCTCCAGCATATTCCCCGTAGTCGGTTTATGTCCTGTAGGGTGTCACCCCCAAGATATCGGGACCTTCTTTGTGAGACGGCGGGGCATTGGCACAAATAGTGTTCCATTGTTTCGCTATGCATTTAAGATGTGCCCGTAGTTGAAAGTGCCCTGTGACAACTCCCATTATTCTACTTAGTTCGGGCTTGCTAAGTCTTAGCAGCTCCCTCGTTCTTCTCTCGACTGGATCTCCCCATAGAATTTTTGTATCGATTCCCATGGTTCCATTATTCCAGAGAGTTAAATGGGCTCTATGTGTCCAAGTCTTTAGCTCGGATTTAACTGCATCGAAAGGTTTCCCGCATTCCATTCTTATATTACCTAACTTTGTTGCCCTAGAAGCAAGTGAGTTTGCCCTCTCATTTCCAGTTATCCCCGCGTATCCTGGCACCCATATCATGCGCAGTACACCATGTGTCGAGTAACTGTTAATAGCGTTTTTGCAATCCCGAACTGTACGTGATTTAGTGCGCTCCGCTGGGATTGCTCTGATGGCCATCTGACTATCTGTGAATATATTCACAAGTCCTGACCTCCCCATTACATTGAGTTTCCTGATACACTCCGTTATCGCCCGAACTGCCGCCTGCAAAACTGTGCAATAGTCCGGCAGGCGGAAAAACAGTTCCGTGGTGTTTTCTATATAAACACCAAGTCCCGTTTTCCCTCTCGACCTTGATCCATCCGTGTAACAATGAAGCCCCATGGGGATCTGGATCCAAGGGTCGGTCAACCAGGAATGGATGTCGGGGATCAATGTTCCGCAATTGGCGTCTAGTCTAGTCTCCGGTATGCGGTCATTTTTGACATTTTCCGGTATGGACTCTCCTATGGCCGTAAAGATTCGTTGATGATATGCGTCGTGTTCCTGATCGATCCACTCACTAATCACCTTTAGTCGTTTTGCTGTAAGAGCCGCTTCGTATTTTATACGAATTTCAATTGGCTGGATGGATAATATTGTTTCCGTCGCCCCTGTTGATGTCGTTCCGAAGGCCCACTTATACCAAGACAGCAGGTTCTCTGAACTTTCTGTATTGTTTTGATGTTGCATTTATATTCCATCGATGTCCACCACACAATAGAAGCGTAGGTCATAATCGGCCTGATAACGCTACTATAAAGCCAGTGTGTCATCTCTGGATTCAGCCCCCATCTTGTGCCTATGGCCCGTTTACAGATTGACCAACATATATGAACCTTTTTGACTCTTTCGTTTATGTGGTCTTTCCATTTTAATTTCCGATCGAGAATGACTTCTAGATACTTCACCCTGTCGGAAATATTTATTGTCCTTTCAAGAAAGCGCGGCTCATCATATGGAGCTATTCTCATCTTTCTTGTAAATAGGCCAATTTCAGTTTTTTCCGGGTTAATGTTCAACCCTCTTGGTTGAGGCCAGTTGTGTGCCAGGGTTAATGCCTCCTCGGCCTTCCTGCACAATTGATTTGGATCCCTTCCCTTCAGAAGTATCATGACGTCATCTGCGTAGCAGAATGTCTCGAATCCCTCATCGGTCAGAGTCCTAATAAGGGTATGTATTGTTGTGGTCCATAGAAGGGGTGATAAAATCCCCCTTGTGGAGTCCCACATTGCTATAAGAACAAATAATACTCATGTATTTGTTGTGATGACATTTATTTCACTTCAGCTTTTGGCTTCATTTAAAACTTCCACTTTTAGCTGTGTTCGCATATGGCGAAGGCATGTGTATCCCTTCTTTGGATATTAGAGGCAGAGACATTACGAGTTGTATCGTCTGGTGACCGAATGTGATGATCCTATTGACAAATTCTCTCCCTTATTTAATGTTGATTTGTTGATTGTTACTTATCTTGGATGCATTCCCACAGGTTTGCCAGAATATATGATACTGGATTTTTCTGCTGTCCTGACTATGACCATATTATTTTACAGTCGTCAGCGATTGATCGATCGAGCGCCTTTTATGTTGTTCTTCAAGGTGTCAGCAATTGAAAAGTGTAAAACGAGAAACTGATTGAGACTCTGATCCAATTCTGAGCTGTCAGAAATACCTCCGACGGACTGTATGGAGTATTTAAATGCACGTTCATATACAAGGCGTTTGCTGTAAGACCTAACGCCAGTTCTCTTCTGATTCTGACATGGAGACACAGATAAATGGTAACTATTGATTAAGTAAGAAGCTATGAGACTCTACGGTCGATGCCGACTGAGTAGCCATTTATCTCTTAAACCTACGAGACGTATCCCACCTCCAACCAGTGGATGAGCTTATTACCACAGAACTTCATTTCTAAAGGAGTAAAGCAAACTGTATATTCAAATGTGATTGGAAGTTTCAATTATACATCATTCGCTTATCAACGAGTGGAAAAGGAATATATCATCAAGAAAACATTACGTTGAAACTGGATTAAACTCTTTTCAGTAAAAAATCTGTCAAGTTCTGACCAGTTAAAATAAAATAAATAAAAATTATATTAACCTTAAAATCGATAAAGCCAAAAATTAATAAAATTTCAAGGACCATAATTTAAAGAAGTGATAAACCTAAAAAGAAAACTGATATGAAAAAAGTTTGAATACTGCGAAAACAGCGAATACAGCGAAAAGAGGATATTTGAAGTAAGAAATTGAAGCGAATAGTTCTCAAAATCTACCAAAAATAGTTGGAACTGTAATTCAGAAATTAAACGGAGCAGATTAAAAAAAATTAAAGTTCACAACAATAATCATAAATAAAAAAATATAGTCACCGATTTCAAAAGTTTCCTTCATATGAAAATTTACCACAATTCCAGAAATCAGCTTCAAAACCAAATAAAACTTTAGAAATGTATTCTACTCAGAAGCAAATCATGTCAAAAGGAAATACAGACCAAAGAGTATGAAAGTACGAGATTATTTTAAATTAAATTAAATTCTAGAAACTTTTACAACAAAAATTTTTTTCGATTGTGTGTGCAGAATTCTCTGGTATTTACGTTAACGCTTCTCGAATACAATTTTACTAAGTTTTTTTCATAGGGTGTTTTCATTTAGATTAAAAAAATATTGTAATCCTCGCAATACAAGGCCTTTTTCAAGTTCAGAAAAGAACAAAAATAGTGGAAATATTTAATGTTCATACATATATTGAAATTTATGTATATTTTACAAACTTTTTACACAAAAACAAATATGTTAATTAAAACAAAAGAAAACAAAAGAAACCCCTTATTTGGAGGAGGTTCTATATAACCCATAAATAAAATTGAGTGCAAATATGCAACATATTTGTGTTTTATGTGCATCATAATTAGAAATGAACACTGCTGCTTATTAGTATTTTTTTTTTTTTAAGAGAACAAGAATGTGCCGGAGAAGCAAATGTGTGGCCATACCCTGTAATGAACACATACATACAATACACGCATTAATGCATATGGCAGTTTAATATATGTTGGCAAGTGTAAGCACATATGTAGCTTTTGGTATTTATGTGACATTTTTGATTTACCACAACAATCATTTTCTGGTATAAATTTATATCAAGGAGTAACAATAAAAGAGCTCCACATGCACTGCCACCAATACATAAAGTTATATACATATAATATGTATGTATGTACATCTCTCAACCCATTTACAATTATTTTCACAGAAAAATTTCAATTCTCAACATGAACATCAGCTGTAAGACGTTGGAGCTTAAGCCGCGTCAACCAAATAACTTCTTAGTAAATTTAAATAAATTTAACGTCTCCATTAAAAATCGCAGCAAATAAATAATGATACAATTTTTTTTATTTAAATTTTACAGTGTTGATGCCTCGTGGGCTTTCATTTTACCTCTGTTCGACCAAAAAAATTTTTGGTGACCATTCACTATCGCAGTGGTCCATCTACGGATATTTTTTATTGTAAGTTCGTGATGTTAAATTACTTTAAGATCTTAGCATCAGTCATCCTGTTTCTAGAGAGAATCTTGGATGTGATCTTGAAATTGTTGCGGCTGATTTAAATGTTTATAGAATTATTTATATCCCTCACCGTACCGCTTCCTGCGCCGGTGACGCAGCAATTGTTTTTATATGTACATATATAGTGTAGTTTTTTTCTTTTTTGATTTTAACAAATTATATATATATATATATATATATATATATACATATATATATATATATATATATATATATATATATATATATATATATATATATATATATATATATATATATATATATATATATATATATATATATATATATATATTAAAGATCAATAAAAAAATATTTAAAAAAGCGAAAAATATTTGCTATAATTTTACTATAATCCCCCAACAAAAGAAAGTTGTAGATATAGTAAAGAAAAGCTGATAGCGAGATTATTTCCTTGATTCAAGAAAAATACATGTTGAAATGTATAACTCAAGCCTACGTTACCTCTGGCACCTCCTTTATACCTAAGTCATCCTAGCCGACCTCATTTTGTTATTGAAATCTTTACACATACATACATATTTTGAATGAAGTGGGCTTCGCACCATTGCATAATGACTTTCGGATTTTTATAACCACTTGGATTTTCCAAATAACAATGACAAATAATGAGATATTCTGTGGTGCGATTCAGTAACTTTATTTACAGACTGTTGTTTGTGTGTGTGTTGTTGGCTGTTTATTAATCTTAATTGAAGTAATCCATGAAAATATATTATTAACACTGCTTGGTCGACACACATTCTTTTGCTTTTTTCTGTTCCTCTTTGTGTTTTTCTCTTATTTTAACAGAGATGCCACTTGATATCAAATTTTAACATAGATGTTAAAATGAAGTTAGTGAATCGCACAATCGTTAGTGCAAACCACATCTATTGTTGTTAAATTTAGCTTCTGTCTAAGCTTTAAAAGTTACTGAATCGATCCACTGATACCATTTTAATATTGCAAGTCTTTAACACCGCTCCCAGCAAAGCGTAACTAACATCTGTATACATTCTTGAAAGTAATGGCCATTTGAATTCATGTTCATTGCAATACAGTTTAAATTCTTCTAAAATTACACTCATATCATTGAGCGCGTAAAGTGAAACGACAGCCGTTGCAATAGGAAGAATAATTTTGAACTTTTCAATTCTTATAACAATTTTATATATCAAAACTCGTTTTCCTGCACATTTTATTTTTGTGGATGCAACGAATTGTGAAACAAGCATCATTTAATATTTGATATATACTGTTGCAGGTAATGCAACATGTTGAATATGATCTTTTTACATTTTCTGTTGCATTTAATATTTTAAAAAAGGATCTGGCTGAGGCCATCTACTCGCGTTTCCTTCGAACATGCATTTCTGTGAAGTTGCAAGACGTTATACATTTAGAGACTTTGATCTTTTATATTAAGACAATCGCCTATTTCTTTGTAATGCTCTGTTTGCTACTTTCCCAGATATACCTCCAGTTTGTGAAACGCGTCTTATACCTTTCACTCGGACACCATTCCTCTCCATACTGCTATAAGACAGAATATACTTCACAAACCAACTGACTCTCTTGAAAGCCAACGTTGTCCATTTTTTTTTATTTTGCAGTTGCATTCTGAAAGATGTTAAAGAGATGTTTAAAGGAGGCTTCAATAGAACTAGACAAAAGCAAAAGCAGTGTTCCTTGAGATTTTTTTATTTGTTTTATTATATATTATTACATTTCAAATGCAACCAGATTTATCCTACAAATTAAAGTTCAGAAATTTTGCTGTTGCAATATGATACAAAAGCAATAAACGCATACGCTTTTAACGTAAAACATAAATCCAACAAAAAAAAACAAAAAAATTAAGCAAGAATTTCCTAAACTCAGTGGCGGTTCTTACCATTTGTTGATTGTATGGACTAGTATTCCAGATGCGCGTGGTATTTACTAAGAGCTGCCATTCTGACAAAAAATATTAGCGAAATGGAAGTATACGATTTTTGCCTCTTCTAGATTGCACAAACTGTGACGGCGTTTTCTATCTGGTGAGGTAGGACTCGCCGGTATCCAGTATTCTGTCACAAAAATGTTTATTTTTGTGGACCACCGAGATAGGAAAGAAAACAAATATTTAGACATCGCGATGTGGGTTTACTTCTTTCCGATCCTTTAAGTCGTTTGGTTCCTGTCCACAGCGAATAGTCTGTTCGTGCTTTTATATTCAATTCCCGCAGAAGTTGTCGCAAATAACTTTTTTTTATTTTAGGTTGTTTTAGGTTTGTGGTTCTTGAAACGCATCCTGCAATAATGCCGACTCCATTTCAAAATGTTGGTTGTAAAGCTATTAATAGTCTGAAATAAATTTTCTATTGAGTTTTCAAGAAGACTGATATTAATACCTATAGCAAAAAGGTTCAACAGCTTAATTTAAATAAATACTATCTTATAAAAATACATTAAGTGTTGATAAAGCCAAAATATTTGTGGACATTCCCTTTCCAATTTCAAGCTACCCGGAACATAATTTGTAAAGAAAAACTCCAAGCTACCAGTCAGTTTCTCCTGAATCCTTATATATCAATCAATAGAGAGTTTCATTTTCATGATATCATATGCAAAAATGTGCTTTTTAAGCACATACAACGTGAAAGTTTTTTAACTGAGTACCATATGTGGAGTGTGAAAAACTTTATACGCCTCGTCATATTCGCCAATCTCCACTGATATTTAGATTTACACTTGCATAAATTTTGCGGTGTAATTAGCACTCCTTTTAGAATATTTCAAATAAAGATTTGGGTCAACAAAAAAAAAATAATAAAAAGCACTAAGAGTAAAAAATAAAAGCTCTGAGTTGACAACGCTGCCGCTCAATCATGTTTTTTCCCATTATGCCTATAGGGAACATATGGCTTCCACAAAGCATCTCCATCTTAAACGATTGGTTGCAGTTGTTTTCGCGTCTTTCCATGTAAGACTGCCCTATCCGAGTTCTTGAAGTATCGTGCGTCACCATGTGTTCTTTGGCCGAATACAGCTCTTGAGCGCCATCGCTGTTATACTGTCACGATTCTTTCTTATAGTATGGCCGATCCATTTTATTTGTGTTGGTACGGGTTCCTCGGTGGTAAGGTTCCAGATATTGGTGTTGCTGATGTTGTTAGGCCAGAATATTCCGCATATGATTCTGAGGCACTTGTTGATAAATACCTTTAGGTTCTTACGTGATGGTGCTCGATACGAACCAAGTTTCACTTCCGTACGGCAGAGTAGACTTTACACATGAGTTGAATGGTTCGTCTGGATATTTGTGGGTTTTTCCACACTGGTTGTAGTCTTTTGAAAGCTGTTGTCATTTTGTTGTTTCAGCGCCGCATTCCGTTGACACGGTACTGCCTAGATAGCAGAAGATTTCTACTTTTTTAACTGGTTGTCCTTGTAGCATGATGTTATCTGTGCTAACGTTGTTGATTCTCATGGCGATGCTTTTCTTGATGTTTACCTCGAGTCCAACACTGCGTGCTAATCTTTCCAAGTCTTCTACTTTTGATTGCATGTTGGAGATCTTATGCGAGAGTAGTCAGATATTATCCCCATAATCTACTTCTTCAAGTTGTCATGAGAGGCTCCATGTGATTCCTTTACTCTCACTCATGACTTCACTCATGATGTTATCCAGCACTCTGTGCATCCTTGTTTTGCTCCAGCGTTTGTGTGAAATGGTTCCCATTGTGATGAATCCTCGTACATACCTCTGATGATTCGAGTTATTTTCAGGCGTACTCCTTTTCTTCTCTGCTTTCTATATGGCAGTCTGTCTGATAGTACCGAAGACGAACATTAGGTACAGGCGACTACGCTATTCTAGGGATTGTTCTATTATAATGCATAGAGTGTTGGCCTGGTCCAAATAACTCCCGTTTAGCCGGAAACCTGCTTGTTTATCTCGTAGATTCCCTTTATTATGACTGCTAGTGTTTTGTATATGGTGTTAAGCAAAGTAATTCCTCTGCAGTTGTTGCAATCCTTCAAATCGCCGCTTTTCGGTAACTTAACGATAACGCCTTTCTTCATTGTTGGAGGTAGCCATTCCTCCTCCCAGACTGATGTGATGTGCGGTCGTAGAAGTTCAACTGTTATTTCGATATCATCCCGAAGAATTTCAGCTGGTATTCCGTCTTATCCAGCTACCCTGTTATTTCTTAACTTCGCGATGGCCTCCTTTATCTCACTTATACTGGATGGCTGCTTGATATTCTGAAGATATTTTCTGCAGGGCAGTTGTATTCAAATTCGTTGCATTTGTGGCGATGTTACTAATTTCTTCGAAATCTTTTCTCCATCTTTGTGTCCACTTTGCACCACTGCGATCAGCGACTGGTTGGCTCCTGTTATACTTTTGATTGGCAGGACAGTTCATTGTCTGGTGTAGTTTTCTCATATTGTTCTGGCTAGCCGCTTCTTCTGTAAGCCGTTCAAGGAACATTCTTTTGCCTCTTCTTGCAGCTCTCCTTACTTGTTATTCCAATAGTTGATACTGCTGTCTAAAAGTGTTATTGTTGTTTAACTGCAGATTGTGTTCCTTCTTTGAAAAACCAGGTTCCAAGTGTCGTCTGATATCCAAATTTTTCTTTGTTGTTGCGCAATACCCAAAGTTCATTTTGCGACTTTGTTATATGTTGCTGTGATATCTTTCATTGATTGGTATTGGTTTATTGGTAACTGTTCACGAATTGCCGACGCTAACGTGTTCTTTATGTCGTTATTCTGGCGTTGTTATAAGTAGAGACATTTTCGTCTTTTGTACCTTATTAGTCTTTTTTACCATTTCAGGTTGATCTTGATTTCACCTGTGATCAGCTCATGATCACCAGCGATGTCAGCACATCTTCTGTTTTTGACATTCATTAAGGAGCTTCTCCATCTTCTGTTTACGCATACATAATCCCATTAGGAGATGTCCACGTGTATTTGTGTTGAAATGTCTGGCATAATTCAATCAACCGCTCTCCACAGCCGTGTGTTCCAGTGGTAGTGCTGATGTTGCTGTTGTCACTTCCTATCTTCACGTTGAAGTCAACCATGAGTATTGTGATATTAACTCTTCGAATCGAATCTCAATCATATATGTGAGAAAAAACAAAATTTTTTTTATATGTATATGAAAAATTTAGTTAATTTTTGCTACTCAAAAGTGGGAAAATTAGAAAACACAATTTTTTAACTCGATCTCTCACTTATGATAATCAATGTTCCTGCTCATTTAAAAAGACCGTAGAAGAAGTTTAAGATAAAAACTTTTTAAACAATTGCAAAGTTAGGCTCTATAAACTTTCAAATAACTAAAGTAATACATGTACAGCGGCAGACAGACATAAGTGTGACCGATCCGTTTCATTTACATTTTATCTTTGGATAAAAAAAAAACAACAACTTTACTAGCGATAAATATACTTTTAAAGAGAAAATTAAAAATCACTTAATTTTCATCGCTTAATGAATAATCAGACAAAGCGAATTCCAGATATTTTAAATACAAAAATCAAACAACTAATATTTTATTGTATATCCATTGTTGTCAAGGACGGCCTGTAAGCGTTTGGGAATTGATTTTTCAAAGTTTGGCCTAATTCTGGCTCTATGGAGTTCCAAGATTTTAACAAACCCTCCTTTAGTAGGATAAATGATTTGATTTTTTTTAGATCCTCTCTTCTAAACTATTTCTTAAAAGGGTGCTCTTTTATAAGGAGGTCTGGGCTCTGTGTAGGTGTTTCGATTAGTTTGTGGCAGTTATGAATCAACCAAAGTCTTGCAACTCCCGATGTATGCTTAAAATCGTTTTCTATAGTGAAAGCAAACTTTTTCGCAATACCCCACTTCCCTGCACTTTGCATTATATTTTGCTTCAAAATGTTAAGGTAGACAAATTTGTGCATTTTACCGCCCATACACTGAAAATTGCCTATTCCACCAATAGACATGTGGATCCAAATCATTACAGAGCCTCCTCCATGCTTAACAGTAGCTTTTGTATTTTGATGGTTCAATTTGGTATTTGGTTTTCCCCACACAAATTGTATAAAACCATTTAATAATGCAAACTTTCAATGATTCCAAAAATATTATTTTTACCCTAGGGTTTTTATTTTTAAGTCTTGCAAATGGTTTTTTTCTAGCAACTGTACCCATAGTAATCTTACTTATGTAATGTATTGCAAGAAGTATAGGGACAAACATCTGTTCAAGTGCGAAATTTTAATTACACTTTAAGACCTTTTGGAGTTTTAAAGGGAACTCGTTTGATTTCGTTCTTCTCGTTCATTTAATATTTTGCCTTGATCTTCTCTGCTTTTATTAGTCTGTCTACACATTAACTCATTATGGAACCTTTTGATAATTTCATGGACATCCAATAATCCAATTTTTCTTACAGTGTAGCTTCTAAATTTTACTATTAAATGCCTAATTTTGACTGTCGTCCGATTACCACTTGGGGCCATTTCCACTTCTTACAATTTATAAATGAGTCTGACATTTTTTGCATCTCTACTTTTCTCTGCCCGATTATACGTTGAGCGCAACAATTTTAGTTAGGTTATGTTGATTGGAGGGGTGTGATAGCCCATGTCATACGACATATACTTAAGCCAGTGAAGGCTTGTTGTGCGCTTCCTTTAATTATCAGACACAAACTGCCAGAGTTCTGCGGCAGGACTCGAACCAGGGACCTTTGCACTACGAGTCTAGTACACTACCTACTAGTCTACGAAGGTCATTTACAATTTTAGTTACTTTTGTTTTTGTTTTAAAATAAGTAGTTATTTTATGTTGTTGTAAGACATAAGTGTGTGAAATGTAAATAAAATAACAAAAACTACCTTAAGTACATTTTATTTTCGTTTGGAACACATTTACATCAGTCAAACCCTTTTCTGGTTATGCGTTGGACCCACTGTATGTGTCTGTTAAATTTGTACTTAATTAAGGCTTTTTAGGTCCTGTTTTTAAAGTTACACACATCCATTTTTAATCAATATGTTTCACCATATTTTATTTTTCATTTACAGCAATGAAAAAAATATAAACAATTTTAGAGGCCCGTTTCATGAAGAATATCAAAAATATTTATATTTTGGGCTTCACACAGGAAATTTTATTTATTCAACAACCGAGTCGTTTTATTTAAATTTTGTTGTTCAAAATTTTTTTTCGGTTATATTTATTTATTGTATCTTCACAACTGAACCAACAATAAGTATTCAAATCTTAAATATATAAATAATTATTAGGCCCAACCAGTGTCAGACATAAACTTAGTGATAATAATTAATAATACATAAGAATCGTATTTAGCATAAGTATATTTTTAAAAAATTTCATCTGGAGTGTTGCGTACTAAAGACGTAGTATCCCTCTTTTTTAAGCGGATGTGTCCAGGAAAGTTCAAGATGTTACGAGCAAGGGGATTAGGATGGGACTCAAGTTTTGTTAAATATTTGACTGCATATTTTGGAATTTCAGCGGTCACAAGTGGCATATTTAAATCACGATGTAAAATTGAATTTTTCGTGTACCAGGGAGCCGATGTTATTAACCTTAAAATTTTGTTTTGCATACGTTGTATTCTCTCTACATTGAAAGCTGAAGCAGTGCCCCATAGCTGAATTCCGTAGCACCATATGGGTTTCAAAAGCGACTTGTATATTAAAAGTTTACAATCTAGACTGAGGGTAGAATTTCTACCAATCAGCCAATGTATTTGGGTTAATTTAAGCTTCATTTGTGTTAGCTTAGAGGTCAATATGCTTTTTCCATGTAAGCCGTCGGTCAAGATGCATATCAAGGTATTTCACCTGAATGTTGAGGAACAACTTGATTGTTGATTCGAATGGGGGAACAAATATCTCTTCGTAGAGTAAATGTGACATGAACACACCTTTGTTCATTTACTTTTATTCTCCATAAGTTCAACCACAGTTCCAATAGCTTAATATGTTCTTGAAGATATCGGGATGCATCGTGAGGGTTTTCATGCATACTAAGGCAGGCTGTATCATCGGCAAATGTAGAGGTGAGGATGTTACTACTTAAAGGTATATCAGAGGTATAAATCAAATACAAAACTGGCCCCAGTATACTCCCCTGTGGCACCCCAGATGAGATAGTTTCGGCCACACTCATGAAGTCTCCTTCCACGACAGTGAACTTCCGGGCAAGAATGTAACTTTCCAAAAGATTTACAATGTTTATTGGGAGATATGTCTTCAATTTTAGAATTAGGCCTTCATGCCACACTTTATCAAATGCCTGAGAAACATCAATAAAGAGGGAGGAACAATACTTCTTTTCTTCAAATGTTCTTCTTATAAAATGTACCAATCTATGACATTGTTCAATGGTGCTATGCTGACTTCTAAAACCAAATTGATGGTCCGGTATACACCCATTATTAGTTAGAATTGGGGACAATTTAGTCATTAGCAGCTTTTCGAAGAGTTTTGAAATTGTTGACAATAAACTTATTGGCCTATATGACTCAGCCTGGGTAAGATCTTTGCCCGCCTTTGGAATCATTTTGATCATGGCAAGCTTCCAGCTGTGTGGATAATACTCCAGTTGTAAAATGCCATTAAAAATGAATAGCAGGATTCTAATAGCAATACGAGGCAACTTCATCGGCATCTTGTTACTAATTCCATCAATACCCGGGGCCTTCTTCTGGTTGGATTCAGCAATTAGTTTTTGTACATCACGCATCTTAAATTTTATGGGTCGATGGGGTAGAGCAACTACACTCGGAAAATCAACAGCACCAGTACATGTGTTTGGGGTAAATACGTATTTTAAATGCTCAGCAAATATGTTACCTTTTTCAGTATTAGTTCTTGCCCAACCTCCGGTAGAAGTGCGCAGGGGTGGTTTAGACTCAACGGGTGTTTTAAGTTTTTTTTTTTAGCAGCAAGCCACAAGGAGTAATTAGATGCTGCTGTGACATCGAGACCTTCCAGATAGTTCTTAAGAGAACCAGATTTTTCAGATGCAAGCAACTCTTGGAGTCGTTTAGTGCATTCTCTAAGTCTGATTTTATGTTGGGGTGATCTATGCCGTTGCCATTCCTTTATAACTCTTTTTTTCACATACGAGACGTTCAATATCCGTAGAATAAATTCTATTAAACCCAGTCTGTGGATGGGAGGTAGTGGCATGTTTAGCAGTCTATTTAATATTTTCGGTAAGATTGGCAATGTTGAATTCAATATCATCGGAAGTTCTAAGCCTGATGTTATCCGTACAATGACTACTGAGATATTTTTTGAAACCCAGCCAGTTAACACGATTTATCATCTTCACATATGGGTGAGGTAAGTCACTTCTTAGTGGGCTACAAATTGTAACGATCGTGGGAGAGTGATCAGAGGAGAGATCATGTGAAGCTTCAACATGAATTAAATCCCTAAGGATGCTTTTCATGACCCCAAAATCTATAACATCCGGAAATTTTTGTATGTCAGTAGGCCAGTAGGTGGGCTCCCCGCTAGAAATGACATCCAAACCCATTTTTGAAATTGTGTTGTTCAACGCTCGACCTCTAGGTGTAATAAGACGCGATCCCCAGAACGTATGTTTTGCATTGTAGTCCCCAGCTGCTACGAAACAAGGTCCAAGAGTTTTGTAAAAATTCTCGTATTGATCCTCAGAGATTGAAAATCTGGGAGGGGAGTAAATGGATGATATCACGAAATTTGTACAAAAATTTTCAATGCAAATATTTGTTGCCTGCAGATGGTCCTCACAAATGTTCTCAAGAATGTAGTGTTTGAGTCTTGACTTTATTTGAATTGCCGATCCTCCGCATGCTCTTCCTCTCGGGTCCTTTGTATCATATAAGGTGTAGCCACTCATTTTAAAAAGGCTTCTCGAAGTCAAATGAGTTTCAGATACCAACATTATGTCAATATTTTTTGCCGTGAGGAAGTGCTCAAGTTCATTTTTATGTTGGCGAATGCCGTTTGCGTTCCAGAAACATACTTTTAACGTGTTCATGGCTTGTTAACTAATGCTTGAAGCAGTGTGTTCTGCATTCGCAGCATTTCTTGCATCATGCTAGTCATATTTGTTGTAAAGTTGTTTATAGTTTGCACCAAATTGTCTATAGTAGCTTCAAGGCGACTGAAATTAAAGCTTGGGTTTGCATTTGTTGTATTAGTTGGTGGTGACACTTTTTGAACGGGAATAGAGTTGATCTTCACAGCGTCAGCATACGATACATGTGAAGTGAATGGTTGGGCCATTAGGGGATGAGTAGCGGAGTACGTATTTCCTGCTTGAGCTAGAGTTACTTTTTTATTGTGTAATTCACCGCACACAACACAAACACTAGGTAATTTGCAGTAAGTTTTCGTATGGCCATATTCTTGACAATTATGGCACTGTACGTGTCCTGAGCGCTTGTGTGGTTCTTCGACTGTAATTTTCCGGTATAACAGATATTTTAAATTATAAATTGGATGGGTCTCATTTTTCTTTAATTTTATATCATTTGGCTCCAGTTCAACACGAAATAAAGGTTGGGTGATCTTCTCCCTGTTTATTATATTAGAGACATTTTTCACCTTAAATCCTTGGAGGGTGAGAGCATCTTTTATTTCCTCAGGAACAACATAAGAATCTATGCCCTTCAGTACGACCTGTAGGCCTTTAGCGCTCTTAAGCTGGAATGTGTAAAAACTTGTATTATTTTTCTCAAATTCAGTAACCATTTTGCGGAAGTCTTTTTCATTATATATTTGAACTTTTGTTTCGTCAATGTTACCACGTTTTATTGGAACAATGTGAAATGCCTTTTCACCAAAGACCGAGATTAACTTCTTAACAAGGGTGTTAGAATTTTTTTCCCTCAAATAGATGGGTGGTGGTTTGGAGGTTTTTTTCGAGGATGCTTCGGGTTTGTCGTTGTCATCCTGCAATATTTTAAATCTGTTTTGACGGTTAACTGTGGCGGCGTCGTTATCCCTGGATATCTTCGGAACCGATGAGATTTCAGATGAATTTGGGCTACGCCCGCGCTTTACTACTGTAATATATCTGTCCATTCCGACATGCACCTTAGGTTTCTGAATACTCTTGTCTATTGTGATAACTTGGTTTAGTGATGAACACGAGCCTGGAGCGGATAATGGCGCTGACTTAAATAAAGATGAACTAGGCAATGGTAATTTTACCGAATCACCACTTGGCATCGGAGTAAGCGAAGTTGATCGCTCGCGTAAAATTGGCTTTGCCGTTAGAAAAATACTATCATCCGATTTTTTATTTTTATTGTGTGCATTAAGAATATCAGAACTCACAGTAAAATAGGCATTTCTGCCGTTAGAACTCACTTCACAATTGTTTGTTTTTGAGGTACTCATACAGAGTATTCCTCAGTCACTTTGTTTACAGTTGTTTTTGTTTTTTTTTTGTTTTTCTTGTTTCAGATTATATGAAATTTAATTTAAATTTGCAAATAAAGCAAATTTCACAAAATATGTACTTATTACGGATCAATACTTATTACGAATATTTTTTTTTGTTTGTATTTTTGTTTGTTTAGTATGTAAAAAAAACTCCGCTAACACGTGTCTGTTCACTACGAAGGTTTAACAAGATGTGAGTTGTTCAAAATTAAAAAAAAATATTTTCTCTTGTGGGCGAACCAAAGAACAGCTAAATCCACGACAAACAATAAAATTCTGAATCTCGAATTGTTTAAACGAATTTTAAGAGGAACAACAAAAATTTATAAAAAAGTTGTCTGCTGCGCATCAATTCGCCTTGATTAGCACTATCTGCTATAAATTTAAGTCATACTTCAATATTTAAAAGTATTTTTTGTTTGTAACATCTGATTCGTAGTCTATTCCATTATTCGATATTTGTCCACGGCACTGGTACCATCATGAAATTTGAAGAGCAGAGGTTTAAATCAAAAATATCATAATTACGAGCGGTCATTTTGAAATATGGATAATATCGCTGATTCCATCATACTCGAATTACAGCGTATTTAAATTTTTAATATCCAGTACATTGACTAGAATTAAAGATAAAAATCTGTATTAAGTTTTGTATGCTCTTTTAAGAATTCGACTTTAAATCAAACTTATTTGAAAAATTGTTTAAAATTGTTTTTATTAAATTTCAGTCCATACGCAACTTCCCGCACGGAATGGATACGAGAAGACACATAAAACACCACAAGCCATGCCAACACTACGAACACCATGGATTATTACAACCACACACAGTGGAGGTCAGCAGATAAGAGATATGGGGATTCTGAAAGTAATGAGAATCCATGCGAATTTATTTGTGGTTTCATTCCTGTTGTACGCAGCAATACGGACGAACTAACTAACCACAGAACACTACGAGCAGGAGCCGAAGACAGAGCCAAAATTTAAATGGAAGTGGAAAATTTAACTATTTTTCTTCGCTGTTGCATTCTATAGCTGTTGTTATTGTTGTTAAATGTATAAAGAAAGAAAAAAAGCGGATTCTAACAGAAAATATGGTGAGTGGAGTCAGTGTCCTTATTCCTTACAAAGGATAAATAAAATCGCACAAACAAATTTGTATAAAAAACTATTAAAAAAAGCAAACAAAACTACGTATATAACAATAATACAATAATAACAAAACGAAATTTTATTCCATCAAATAATCTACGAAAGAATAATATGGATACCAGAAAACTGAAAAATAAATGAAAAATTTAAAAGGGAAACTTACATACATACATACGTATACAAAGTTTACACATTCGCAGGCATTTACACTAAAGAAAAATACAACACACACATCCAAATAAGCGATTTAAAATCAAATAAAAAAAATTTAAAATGGTTGCCTTTACACCCATTTTGCCCCATTTTGTTTAGAAATTTTTAGCTAAAATTTATAAAATGATTTTCTCTTTTCGCTGGCAACGTACTAAACATACTCATCTCTTACATTTCCAAATCCTGTTTGAACTTTTTCACAACTACGTACTCTTCGTGTTGTTGTTGCTCTGATTTTGAAGTGGCTGCTATTACTATATCTTTGTTAATATTTCCATTCTTTATAACGTTGCATTTATGCAGTCACTAGTGATTCAAGAAAACACACACACACACACACACACACACACACGTACACACTTACATAGATGCGTATGCACGTTTGTAATATATTTCGTTATTTAGAATCCAAACTTTATATCATAAACACAAAACATACCCATCTAAAAGGATATTGAGTTTAACGCCTTTCTTACTGTTTGTAGCAAAAGGCGATTACATCTGAAAACGTATCATGTATATCACTCGCACATAAACAACTTCCAATTTCCCAAAATATCTTGTTTCTGGTTTTAAATATTCTTTTTTATACAATTTGAAAGGCAAGGAAATAGTAAAATCTGTACATTGAATTTGTGTGTGATTGTTTAGGGATTTTTTGCTGTTCATTCTGGTAACTTTGTCACTGTCTTGGCAGAATTTTCCTTTTTTCCCACTTATGCTTGATGCATTTTATGTTGAATCGTGACGTGGATGTGTTGTTTCATCTTAGTGCTCTCCTAAACTTTGTTATACAGTTAAATTCGGATAAGTGCACGGTTCAAAGGAAGTCTAATGTTCTTGCCCATTATTTCTTATTAATATCAAAGTAATTTAGTTCACTTAAAAGTAAATCCGCTTTAGCCACAAAACTTCTGAGGGGAACAAGTTCAAGATCATTGCAACAAACATCGCTTAAGGGCCATTATTATACTTTAACGTTAATTAAATGCAGAATTTTATCGGAAAAATAAACAGCTTTTCATTATTAGAACTCTACTTTGACCCAAGCGATAAGATAAAGGCAAGTTTATCCTACATGTAACTTTTATCGCGAGTTATAGTCATCTGAAGTTGCCACATTTATAATTTCTTCTCTGAGCGTCCAGGTTTAGGAAAATTTTCTTAGTTTTTTTACAAAGACATATACCAACAGCACTCAAAAGTATATTTTAAGAAATATAAACTTAATTTTAAAGGTAGATTGTAATAACCAAATTTTGTTAGATGTCACTTTTTTATGGCTCACTTTAACTAACATACTTTTAATTATCGGAAACTTTTAAAGCAAATCGTAATAATAGGCCTAAGGGATAAAATACCATTCAGTGCCGGTTCATTTTCAAAGCATAACATGCAACCGATTAAATCTCACCTTCATAAATGTGGCCACAATGCAATTTCTGATTTCTAAAAAAGAATTTTATATTTCCTTTGAAAAAATTTTTGCTTTGCCAACAATTCGCAGGTCTGCATATCAGTGGGCATATGTATTTCATGTATTTCACCAATATTTTGATTGTATTGATGATTATATGTAAATCGAAGCTATTTACACAAATTATGTATGAGAAAAGAATACGAGAATTGGTATTATTCTAACACATAACTTGAAAAACTCTAGTTAACGCTAAATTATCATGAAGTTTATAATGGACGGGCTAAATAATTTAGAACATTTACTACGCTATTAACGGTTCAAGGAATTATTCTGTATAGATTGAAAGACATTCTCTATTACTACGTTTATACGCACGTCTTATTTGCAAATAAAAAAGAAGAATGTTGCCGTATAACTTTTTTATTGTAACTTATTAACTCACTTAACAAGTCGTGAATAACGACACTATTTGCAAATAAAAAGTAAGACGTTGCCACTTCATGAACGTTTTTTGTGTTTTACTTACCAAACAATCATATTTTCGTCACATGGCATCACTAATAATAACATAAGTTCTGTATGCAATTTCCTGTATAAACAGTGAATTAGTTATTTGCAAATAGTTCTATTTGCAAATAAGACGTGCGTATAAACGTGGTATATATTAATTAATGTTGGGAAATAAACGTAGTGCAAAAAGTGTCTCGCAGGTTTTTGTACTACTGAACTGACATAAGCAGTAATGAAATGTCAGGCGAATAGACTACCTTCAGATCCATAAAAAATATAATACAATATTAATAATAAATATTAATGTAATGTGGTGACATAGACGAATTAAATTCACCTTCATGTGTATTTTGTCGTTGCTGAGAGGCCAAAAGTGCGTAACAAACTAATGGTATAGATTTCAAGAAGCCATAATCAGCTGTAGTGCTATTAACACCACATGGTAAAAGTCAATTCGCCTTTGAATTCAACAATGTTTTTGTTTGTTTTGCTCGTTTTGTTACATGTGTACATACATACATATACTTATACTCTACGTACGTAAGTATATCATTATTTATTAAATCTTAAATATAAGTTGCGCAAACAATAAGTATTAAAATCTTAACTCCAAAATAGTTCATTGTTCAAGCCCAGCCAATACCATGCAAGAAATTCAGTTTCTGCAGCTTCTGTTATAGTTGTCCCTCCTTCGTAGCCTAGAGTGGTCTCTAAACAGTGGTCCTAGAATGTTGCGTGCTAGTGGGTTTGGATGGCATTCAATATTCTTTGTATGTATATGTTCCCACATGACTTGAAAACACAGTTTTAAATGATGATACTCTGTGAGTGTCCGATGTTCTTTATATATCACGCAGTGATTATTCGGAGAATTTGATTTTTTATCATGGTATACGAAGGCGGTATCCAATAACTGAATGCCATAGCATCATATTTATTTTAAAATCGAGTTGTACCACAGAAGTTTATCATCTATACTCAATGAGGAATTTTTGCCACCAAACCAATTAATTTGGATCGCTTTCGATTCCAGTTTGGGGGTCTTCCGTGTTAGTTTATGATCAGAGTATATACGGAGATATTTAACCGCACTAAGGTAAAATATACATATTTTTGCTATGTCATCATATTAAAAAAAATTTAAAATAAAAGTATAAAATAGAGCCCAAAATATTGTCTTGAGATCCTGCTTCGATCCACTATTGTGTGATTAAAAAGTTAGTTTCTCTGAAAATAGTTTTCTATTTATATAGTTTTCTAATACTAAGGCTTTCTTCAAGCTTAGGCGTGCTATTGCCTATCGCGCAAATACCAAGTATTAGCCGAATTGAAACTTCACCGGCAACCGGTAGCAGTTTGACTATATGAGGAGATTTATTTGGGATGAAGACCTTTTATAAATGGTTGATCAAAAAGGTTACATTTTGAATGTCAGTTCTTATCCCATCCTCATTAACACAACGTAATAGTGGCTGAATTATTTTGAGTGTTTTATGTCCCCTAGTTGCTCACTATTGCTAATAGTCAGTTTTTTGTGTTTCGCCGAACTTTCGAAGTTTTTGAGCTGATTGTTGCAATCTTAGACTATAATTATTAGCTGAAGTGATCTGTATCGTTGCCACTTTTTTCGACCTTTTCTGCAGTTAGAAGTTTTTTCTTACTATACGTAACTCATCGATTGATAGGAGAGCAGGCTGCTTAAGGTTTGTCTGATATTTTTAACGGGGTCATATATGTTCGCAGGCGGCCTTAGCTGTATGCCTTTAGGGCAATACGAATATTTGCCTGTTCACTTGGTATAACGCTCAATCCCATTTTAGAAATTGTGTTAAGCAAAGCACAGCATCTCCTCGGAGTGACTAATCGTGATGCATAAAATGTATGCTTGGCCTTGTAGTCGCCAGCAACCAATAAATGTTATCCCAGTGATTTATAAAAAGTGCTGTATAGATTTTTAGTGACTGAAAATCTAAGTTGGCAATAAATCAACGAAATCACAACGTCCTGGTAGAGACGTCAGATGAGTCTCATTGATCAGCATTAGATAAACTTTTTTATCCAATAGAAAGTATTCAAGCTAATTTTTATGTTGGCAAATGTCGATTGCGTTGCAGAAACTGATTTTAAGTCATGGTAGGTTTCTTAGAGCCTGCAATAATGTAAGCTGCATTTTCAGAATTATGCTGGTATCGTTTGGCCCAAAAACTGTCTGAACATATATTTCGTAGAATTTTTGTCCGCTGCCATCTCTTTTGGAGACGCTTCTTAAATCCATGAGCATTCACGTACAACAGGCAAATGATTTTTGTATAAGTATATGATTTTGAATGCTTTTCAAACATGACTCGCCTAAAGAGTACTGATGCTTTGTTTAGCGCCAATGAAAATCAGGCCTATACTCAGCCAACAACGAATTAAAAAATATTTTTTTGCACAATTCAAATATCGGGTTAAGCTTAAGCAAATAATGTATTTAGGATTTTGCATTAAGTTTTTAGCAAGTGAAAAATTTTCATCGTTTTCAATAAATATAAACGAGGGCTGCTTGAAATTGAAATGTTTCCCAAAAAAATGGGCACCCATTGGATGAAACTATATAAATCAAAGACTTTGCATTTATTGGTTCCAGCAGCTTTTAAAGGTAAATACTAATTTTCGAATTATCTTCATTTCGGACTATAAAATGCTATATATAAATTCATGTTTCAACGCAATTGCGTACTTGTTGAAATTTTTCGTTTGTACGTCTTAAGAAATTTCTAGCTCTTTGGCTTAGTTCATTTCAGCTTGTCTCCTGAAAATGCGTTTATCTAACTGCCACTGTGGTAGCCCACAATTCTTGCTATTATTTAATGGAATCATTCCCTCTGCTCATCAAATTTATATATACAACAACACCGTACATTTAAATGATATGTTTATATAAATTCGATAGAAATTCATAAACTTTTTTTCCTGCATAAATTAATTCGGAACGATGGGAATCCAGAACATTTTCAATAAAGCTTTAATGCAGTTTCATGCTTCCAACTCTAAAGGACTAACGGCAGCTTCAAAAGACCTACTTTTCATTGGATGATGCATTTTAAAACAGAGGACACAATTTACTATCGATAATTCAAAACTCGCTAATTTAGATCCTCCAATATCCTGAATTCACAGTTACTTATAGTCATAAAGTGACAAATTTAAAGTTCACTCGTTGTAGTGATACACTTCAAACTGAAAGACTAGAACAATAATAAGTTTAATACTTTAATTATGTTTATAAATATTGTAGAGACAGATTTATTTCATTTTCTTATAAATTTATTTTATCTATAAAACAGTTAAATCAATACACAATCTGGCTTTAAATTAAAATTATAATAACGAGATTAAACTCCCAAATAAACACAACTTAATGAATATATCAAAAGTTATATATCAAACAGCATTAAAACCATATCAAATCTGTGCTGATAGAACAAAAAATCACAAAACACGTACAAGAAAAATATATAAATGCGTATTCAATGTAATCTAATCCATTTCATACTTGTATTCGTGTACATGGGCTAGTAGGAAGTACATATGTATATATGTACATTTACACATGCACGCACACATACACAGAAGTATATTATACGCACAGGCCATCAACAGGACATGAAAATATTTATGCACAGTAATTGAAGTTGCCACTTTCTTCAAATAATAACATTCTCGTACCGATTTTGTATTATTTTACTAATTGTTGAAAATTGAAACGAACAACAATTTTAACAGCGAATTTTACTAAACGATCCACCATCTTCGATTTGAAAAATGCGGTCTTAACATTTATAATATATCATTTGCATTTGAGAGTAATTTTTCTTTCCTCTTTTTCTATGTTGAAAACAATATTTTATTTGTACTTCTTATTTGTTTATTTCATTTTTGCTTCACCAAAGACTCTTTCATTGTGGCCACAAACCGAAACGTATACCAATTTCACAAATTTTTACATTGAACTTCTTATATAAATTAAAAAATTTATAAGTTGACCTTCATAGCGTTATACAATGAAAGAAAATTCATTCAGAAAATGAATTTCTTTATTGTATCGATGAAATTTGTCATTGCATTTATGAAAAAGTTTCACTAATGATCTAAATAAAAAAATCAACTTTAGTAATTCTTCTAGATTCCAATAATTTCTTGAATTTCCCAAGTGAACTACTTTTTTATGTTTGTTTTTTGTATTTAATAGTTAAGCTCTCTTTCTACTTCTCTACTGCAACAATTAAAATATTTATTTTAAATAAAAGGGTGAACATGAGCCAGTTAAAAAGAAATTATTCACCTTCATCACATCCCAGATTCCTCTATTCTTCTGGTTTATAAAACTCCCAAAAAATATTTATATGTGACTGTGTAAAGGGTAGTGTGACGTGCAGAATATCGTGAGATGCTGGGAGAGAAATTGACGCGTATCAAACAATATGTTTAATATGAAGAATATTTTATTATTGGAGTATAAACAGAAAATTTTTATTCCACTTATGATCATACTGCTTTGCTTTTCCAAAAAAAAAAATAATAGTAAACAATAAAAAAACAAATAAATATTGATTTAGTTATTTTTTTCATGGTTTTGATTGTATTTAATTAGTAAAAAACACTTCTATTACTTCATTGTATTTTTCCACGAATTTGTATTATAAGTATATCCGTGGTTTTTCTTTGAAACATTCTGTTTATAAGTACATAAGTACATACATATATGTATATTTTTTTAGAGGCAATAATACCTAATACTTACTTAAGGTGTTACTTTTTTTTGAAAAGGATCGGGTAGAGAGGACAAGCGGTAAACGCAGAAGACAGACAGAGAGAGAGGGAGTGAGAGAGCTTAATTCCTGTTATACAACTCAACTATTCCTGCGTTGTTTATTATTATTATTTTTATAACAGAGTTGCAGCGTGTTTGGTGTTAATTAGACGCAATAAGTCTCTTAAACTGTATATGTACAGCCGCCATTTTATTAATTGTTTTTACTTCGCCGACGATTCTGCTAACATTACCGACGAAGGCGAGCGCCGTGATGTAGTGTACATTAGCGAAGAGAGTATCAATCGGTGTTACTGTTGAGTGACCAGTGTAATGGCTTCATCGCTGACACAGTCCGACAACGATTAACACAACGCCATACTAAGTGAATCAGAAAAATTCATGATGTTAATTTTTTAATGACTTGTGTTGAACAGGGATCGAACCCAGGTTCTCAGTCATAAATTGATTTGCAGTCGACTACTTCAGCCACCAGCACCCTCACCTTCAAGTAGCCAAAAATGAATAACTGAAAAGTAAAAATATTATTATAATTTTTGAAATATATTTTAAAAGGCTACAGTATAATTATGTGTAAAGTTTAGATTATTGTAACTCAAATTTCCGAAAACAAATTTTCAAAACAATTTATCAAAACAAAAGAGAACTCAGCTCTTAACATATGAAAATCGTAAAATCTTTTGCGGAAATTTTCATATCGTTAAAATGCTGCTTTTGAGGTTCAAGATTACGATAAACTGTCAAATCTTGCAGCAATGCTCATGAGGCATGAGAGTGCGAAGTTGTTTCTTGGGGATTTCTCTAATACTGGATTGGATAAACTTAGTTTCGGAAGTGATAAGTCGTTCCATTGCTGCCGGTGCTTAAAATGTAACCTTTACATCCTTATAATATAGATCTGAATGCTATATAGTCTCACTTAATACTCTATTCGCCATGTATCAGCAGGCGTATTTTGTCCCCATATGAGTTAGAGTTTTTTTTATATTCCTTCGCCAGAGCTCATAAAGTTTTTAGGAGTGTAACCCGGAGGAAATGGGCAGTTACATCCACAGCTGATAACAGCAATACGAGAATTATATATTTTTGATCACATTTTCTACTATTTTTTATTTTAAAGCAGTCAGAAGTCCTACAGAAGCCAGGCTCAACCATTTACACTTACACACACACCTACTCACATTTACATACATACTCGTTCTGTCAAATATACATACATACATATATTGTCAATGATACAGAATAAAATGAGAATATTTTTTGAACAAAGAATTAAAATTTTATCACAATTATACTAAATACATTCATAATAAGTAAAATATTTAACTTAAATAAAATGAAGAATTAAGAACAAACAATGCAACTAAATATCAAAAATAATTTATTTATTCACTCATTTATTCATACACAGGAACACATACACACAAAAGCATGAACGCGCCAGGACATTTCAACATGAATTTTGGAATTTAAATCAGCACGTTGGAAATAGTGTGCTTGTGTTTGTATGTGTAAGTGTAAGTGTTAACGAATACATACTTATAACTATAAATGTATACATTTTTTTAAACAAAAATTTAAAATTTTTTTGTTTGCTTTTCATTCGAAATAATGCCAAATAAAAGCTCTTGATGCCGAATATAAATTAGTTATTTATGTACATATGTATGTGTACAGATATTTATTTAAATAATGCCACAAACGAAAACAATAACAAAACAATATTAATAATAGTTATTATACCTATTAGAAGCATTTATGAAAATGGTAATTATCATAATACTACTCGTACATAATGAGAATGATCATAATTATGATTTCAATGACAATGTGTTCGAATATTAAATGATGACCGAGATAAATCCCATTGTAAAATAGGTTTTTACTGTTTGGGGTGGTGAATTTGAAACGATTGAGAGAGCGATTAATTACACTAAAAACAAAATAAATAAATATATAAAAATGCCAATAGCAACAACAACTTTTAAATGAAATGAAAAACAAAATATAACGAATAATTCATAATAAAAATTTTTATATGTATGTATTTGTAAAAATATGTAAGTATTCATTACAATTTTTGACTTAAAGAAAATTAAAAATTAATAACAAAATATTAATGTTAAAGTTGAAAGGAAAAAGTATCAAATATCAAATGTTATATAGAATATTGTAAAAATTAAATTAATAAATTAACAAAGGAATAATTAATTATACGTTTATACAAGTCCGTGTGTATATTAACCATAGATCTTTTTATGTAAATTTAAAATATCCTTATGAAGAATATTTGTTTATCACATATTTTATTTTACAATTTCAAACAATTACTAACGAAACAAATTAATTATTCATAGTAATTATTCAAAATAGAAATCTAAGTAATAAATTATGTCTTCCGATAAAGTAATGACGTAAAACAGTGTCACTGAGAATGAATAGTATTAAGATTGTTGTTTAACATTAAATTGTATTATAATTTTGATTTTATTTGCACTGGCATGTAGCAAAAATGTAAAATAAAACGTATTTAAGCAACTAATGCTCGATGCAAAATTTAAAATGACAACGGCACGTTTGGAAAACTTCAGAGGAAAATAATCACTTGCAATTCAAAAAGTCAATTATGTTTACAATTAAATTATCAAGGAAAGTAAAACTCTGTGTCCATATAGAGAGTACCTTTTCTTCGTTGACTGCTTGAGCTCTCCTTAGAGTTCGTAATATTCATTAGAAGCGTTTGAGATAAATTTATAGGTTTGATTAAATATCTTATAATTATCACAATTTGCAATAGCCGAAACGCATTCCGATACCCTGCATGATTGTCATATGGATTCATTGGTAATCTCTGAAACGCTGCAAGTGATATGAAAAGTTGCTCTTCGCGAGAATCAAGCAAGGGCAAATGAACGAATGTTCGTTTCTGGCTCATAAAAGACCTATTGTCCGGTTCCATTTTTAAATTATTAATTTATTATTAACCAAATAAAAATGAGCTAAAATTTCATGAGACTCCATTAGAGAATGATGTTTTGTAATTTTTAATAGGCATGAAATAAATTTTTTCGTCGGTTAGTGATATTTGTCATAAATCTTGAAAAAGAAATTGACTAAGCCATTTTAAAACTTCACTCACATATTAAACCATTTCGATCCTTAGCCGCGAAAAATACGTAAGTGACACACACATAATTTTACAGGAGAAGACTAGTACCTTTTGTACTTGACTAGTAGTCCGAAGGTCGCAGGTTCCATTCTTGCCGAATACTCCGGGTATGTCGGCAGACAAGCCAATTAACTTCGCAGTTTGCGTTTATTAAATTTGTTAAATAAAAAATGTAAGTAATTAAATGCAACTGTAAGTCTGATTTTGCTGAAATTTCTAATTCCATTTTCAATGGATCAGAAATGGCTAATGGTTTAAAGAGAATTAATTTATTTATAATGATACATCGATTGCAATGAAAAATTTAAAATCAAAAACTATGTCATTTACGTTTTTTGGCGGTAAAGGCACGACATGTTAAAAACTTTAAAATAAATAAAAAAAATCACTAAAGTGCACTTGGTGATTAGTTCAAAACATTATTTAATAAAAAAGAAGCTCGTCTAAGGAGATCATGTTTCACATAGAAATAAAAAAAACTCAAGTTAAATAATGTTATCACTTTTAGAATTTTTTTTCTTAAAGAAAATATCAGAAAATGATTAAAAATCATTTGCGGGGAACATTTTATTACTGTAATTCTCTGCCTGTTGCATTCATAAGCATAGTTTCGAAATACTGTAAATGCAACTTTACTCCTTACAGCCTTATTTTTAATATTTACAAAAAGTTTAAAATATTCTATAAAAGTGTTCTTTTTTAATTAAAAATTTTTAAGACAGAATACTAGTAGTATTCTCGTATATGCACATACGAATATAGTCGAATAAGCCATCGCCATTTAAATGAAAAATTGGCTGGACTAAAAATAAAAATTATTAACCCTTGTGTTAGAATAATTTCAAAGCAGCTCGTTTTCTTTAAAATGAAATTCTATCGGGAGAAAAGCCTTTGAAACATTTATATTGGTTTTTTCCATCTTCGTGTTAAAGAAAAAAATTTTGTATGCTAAATTCGCTTAAGCAAAACTGTTATCAATTATTTAAAGTCCGGCGAAATGAAAATCTCGCTTAAACGAATAAAAAATTTCTGAAATTTTGCATTTTCGATTAAACGAATTTGACTGTATCAAAAACTGCTCAACAAGGCAAAGTGTTTTAAAAGTTCGAATAACGCCATAAATATGCTCTTAATGCCAAAATATGTATAAGTATATGCCTTAAAGGGCCAAATATGCAGAAATATGTTACACTAATTTGATTCCGTTTGGGTAAACAACATAAAAACCACGTAAATAAAATTCTACGTCTAAAGCAAATTGATTATTTAATCACAAAAAATGTGTAATGAAATAGTTGATTCGGTTTCTATTTTGAAATTAATAAGAAAACAGTTTGAAAGTCCAAATGTGCTTTATCTTTAAACCGAAATAAAATAAGGCCTCTGCAAATGGTAGCGTAATTGAAACGCAACAAATATATTTAAATATTAACAAGTGTATGAATTAAGTTGTGCATATGTATGTATTTTGTATTATCTATTGTAAAAATAATGTGTAATTAAAATTAATTTTAAAAACTTGAATACTTTTACAACAATGAAGTATAAGTTGCATGCAAAATTGAAATGCAATTCTGCAACAACTAAAGCAAAAACTGCAAATGGTAGCGTAATTGAAACGCAACAAATATATTTAAATATTAACAAGTGTATGAATTAAGTTGTGCATATGTATGTATTTTGTATTATCTATTGTAAAAATAATGTGTAATTAAAATTAATTTTAAAAACTTGAATACTTTTACAAAAATGAAGTATAAGTTGCATGCAAAATTGAAATGCAATTCTGCAACAACTAAAGCAAAAACTAAAACAGACAATAACAGAAAACAACGAATCAATAGAAATTACACAAACGCACACCCACCCACAATCGCGAACACATAGCGTCAGCTATAACGTGAAAGGTCCATTAATGGTCTTTCAAAAATCAATAAGAAATATTTTACCTTAACTTACTAAAATATGATGAATTGAAAAACTGAGTTCTTAGTGTTTTAAGGTTTTAATTTGCAGAAATATTCCTACATATTATCACATTTTCATTTTCGTATCCTAGTGTAAATTTGCTTGTAACCATGAAAACTTTCAACAAATGCTATTTTTCATTTTGAACGCATCACAACTAAAATATTTCGTTTGCCTCTGATTTAGAATTAAATCTTTCATCTTTTTACCTTTTTTATCAGCATTAAAGTACAAGAACAAACACCAGTACACGTTTTTTTTCGCACAGCAACGCATTCAATGGATTTCTACCCAGCAGTTTTTAACGCTGCTGTAGTCGACATGTATCACTACTGATTGTACCGTCTCGAAGGTAAAATTGTACCAAATGGACATCAATTATACCAATATTTTGCAATAAATAAAAAAATGGGTATTGAGAAAAGTGTTGCAGAAAGACAGACAAAGTATAAAATGCAAATTCATTTAAAAATATTTTAAAGAAATGTAGGACAACTTAAACATTTTCACGTTCACAAATTGAAAATCGGTGCAGAAATTATTCAGTTTAAATCTTAATTTTTTCATGTCCAAAGAAAGTTTTATATCCATAACTTTCGATTTTGAGATTGTATTGAAATTTCTAACAACGATCAAATGATATGCTCAACACAAGCCTACTGTAGCCTAGAGTAGGGCATTTTCTAAGTGGCAAAAATTACAGTTTGTAACAGCGCGTAAAGTCATAACAAAAATTACTTCAATTACCTGTGAGAATATAATTGAACGTCGTTCGAAATTTCTTTAAAATTTTTTTAGAGTTAGCGACCAATGAAATGTCGGGATAATGAACAGGTAAAGCCACAACAAGCAATACATTTTGGAATCTCTAATTGTTTGAACGACTAGTTGCGGAGAGTATACCAACATAATAAATTTTAATATTAATTTTTCAATTACTCAAACATTTTAACATTTAAAGGCCTGTCCTCATCCCACTTGTACTGTAAATTATATTTTTAATGAATAAGTAAAAAATTAAGCTTTTTTATATCTTCTAGTTCTGAAATTTTCGATATTCTTAATTCATCTCTTTGATGTTCGTAGACTAGCTCTGAAAAAATGTCAATACTTTATATTATTTGTCATCCAATTATAGGAATAATCTCTGTATATATTTTTTTAATATTGCAATAAAATTTGTTTCTATAAAATACTCCGAGGGTTTTCTGAAGGTTTTTTTTCAGACAATTATTTGCTTAAAATTCACGTTTTATAAATGTTTTCTTTGTGTCAGTTTGAGTTGGTTACCTACACTAAAACAATAAGAAAACCCTATTTTCGGGTTTTACAAAATTCTTAAATATGTCCGGATTCGGTAAAAACTATATTTGAATTTATGAATTTCCTTACAGAAAAAAACTGACCTTCGTAGACTAGTAGGTAGTGTACTAGACTCGTAGTGCGAAGGTCCCAGGTTCGAATCCTGCCGCAGAACTCTGGCAGTTGTGTTTGAGATAATTAAAGGGAGCGCACAACAAGCCTTCACTGGCTTAAGTGTATATTGTATGACATGGGCTATCACACCCCTCCAATCAACCTAACCTAACCTAACCTAACTATTATTCTGCTTGATCCAATACATATTTCTGTTTGAATACAGGGAATACATATAATAAAAATTAAGAATAATTGTATGATTAATTATTAATATTTTTTGGAGCGGTTTGGTTTAATGTACTTGTATTTATAATAAGAAATATAATATCAGGGAAATACTCTAAAGTAAGTATAAGAGATATAAATAATATAAAATGCTTAGTGTAACAAATTTTCAATCGTACAATTGTACTATAAATCCCAAAAGTGATATGTAAAAATATATCTATACTCGTATGTATGTATATACACATAGATCAGGCCCTTAAACACATTACAATGAAACGGAGCAGGACTGATAGATCACTACACTAACAACTAGCGTACGAGTTAATGTGGAGCCAAAAAAGTGCTTTTGCTTATTGATATTACGGTTTTTGCTCTTGATTGATTAACATTTTTAAATAGCAATTAAATGTTTTAACTAAATTCGAAACATAGAGATATACCGATTCGCTTGCATATTTTTCTTTTTTATTTGTTCAGAAGTCTGAAAAGAATATCAGATTCCTTGTAAGTCTTCATATGGGATTACGTTGTGCCTCTGCTGTCTTTAAAGCTGTACTTATGAAATCATCTATTTTGCACAGAGTAGTTTACGAAACTTCAGCTTCTCCGCGAGGAACTCTTGCATGACCTGATAATCTGATAATAATTCTCCACTTTAATTCCTTAGTGTTTATAACAACTGAATAACCACATAACATTTTTAGGTTCGCACTGCTACATTTCACGCGAAATGAGATATTTTTTATGCTTGAAATGTACCATTCCAAACTTTGCTAAACTTTTTTCAGCATTATTGAATCGAAGTGGATTGATAGTAAAAAATATGAATGTTATAGTTCCCTCAACGTGCGATATCAATTCCTTCTTTCCAATTTTCGAACCAGACACTTTTAACAATACACACGCACTTTTTCATGAACTACCTGCAGAAATCCTTAGCTAGTGTAGGTTCTAAGTGTCACACTCACTCAACACTTCAGACTTGCAAGACCTTAACGTGTGTACATATACGAATCGTATATACGATTATATTTGTATGGGACATATCACACTCACTATTCCGAAAACGTTTATTTTTAAGTGAACCACCA